>CM039136.1:22077678-22089621 GCA_022036555.1 Microstegium vimineum
TTTCCGCATATTGACCCCTTACTTCAGCAAGATTCAATCCTCATGCATGATCGGAGGATTTTATAGCTCTCCAATTAAAAAAAATCATTTCAACCAAGATTTCCGCAATTGTCCCCTTACTTCAGCAAAATTCAATCCTCATGCATGATCGGAGGATTATATAGTTCTCCAATTAAAAAAAATCATTTCCACAAATTTGAAACCCCCCCCCCCCCCCCCCCCCCCCCCCCCCCCCCCCCCCCCCCCCCCCCCTAATCCGGGATGATTGCAACCGTGGGCTTTGTGTTCCAGGATCCATCCCCTTTTTAATATAACCTTCCAAAACCCAAAACCTCCTCCGCGTCTCTCTCTCCCACGAAACCGATATGGAGTTTATGTACCGCGCCGTCGACAAGCGTCGAAGCCAGTCCCCGCCGCCGCCAGCGGCGCCGAGTACTCCTGGCTCCGGATCGGCAGGTGAGATCCCCTAGACTCCTATCCCTATCCCTCTGATTCATGTTCGGTCGCGATCGATCGATCGATCTCTTGTTTTGTTTCACCTGGCTACTGCTTTTGCATGCATATGCCGTGCGATTATACCAGAAGGCCACGGTAGCGACGGTCCGGCCGAGCGCGTTGGCAATTCTGCCGTGACGCTATGGAAGCCTGATCTGCCCCCAACGGAGACGGTGGCGGTCGACGCCGACGAGCTGCGGCGGCAAGCCGAGAAGGCGAGGATCAGGGAGCGGATCCTGAGGGAGGAAGCGGAGCACTGGGAACTCGAGCTGGAGGTGCGTAGCGAGTTAAGGGAGCAGATGCTGCAACTGTCGTGGCCTGCTGTCGGGCAGCCGGCGAGGGGATCCGGCACTCCGGCGGCGCTGTCACCGGCAACGATTACCGCCGCCGCCAACTCATCGCTGCCAGTTGTTGCGCTCCGGGTATGCTGTCTTTTTGGCGTTTCGTGTTTGATCACGCTTTTCGTTTGTCCCTAGCTCTCGCCTCACGCTTTCTACGAACGTAATCTACGTTGGATTAAATTTCAGCCATATATATATAGTTACCTATTTTAAGATAGATTTTTCACCCGAGGGGGATTGTCAGTTGTCACAACCCGATGCACTCAGTTTTTTGTTGATCAAAATTTTCTCTGCTTATTAATTAGGCCACCTACATATGTGAACCGAACGAGAGCATTTGTGAGAATACATGTTATAATAGTAAAAAAAACACGTCAAATAAAAACAAATCAATATATACATACATGTCAACACCATAGTATATATAGGTAACGTGTTGTTTATGCCGCATAGGTTTAATTTCTGATATAACGAGTGCCGTTTTCTCTTACAGGAGTACATTAGGGCCCCACTTAGAGCACAGTACTAGTCGTATTTTACTTTCATATACTTTTTTCTCTTGACTTTATTAGTCATCTACTCACTACTCATTCACTAAGTTCATCGTTGACAAAACCTTGCAGATGTCGTCTATAGTTTTCCCTTTTATTTATTTTTTGAGAAAAAATACATTATTTTTGTTTAAACTTAAAACTTAGATTCATTCTATATTTCCTTGTCAACTATTTCT
The DNA here is from genome assembly GCA_022036555.1 of Microstegium vimineum. Lineage (NCBI taxonomy): Eukaryota > Viridiplantae > Streptophyta > Magnoliopsida > Poales > Poaceae > Microstegium > Microstegium vimineum. The sequence goes on from CM039136.1 coordinate 22,079,245, forward strand.
AGCATGAGAATCCAAACTAATACACTTTAAAACTTCTTTTGTATTTTTGAGAAAAGGACATTATCTTGTTTAAACTTAAAGTTTTGATTAATTCCCTATTTTATTTTCGTGTGATCGTTTTCTAGCATGAAAAATCCAAACTAAGTACACTTTAAAACTTCAAAGTTGTCTTGATCTCAAATATGAAACTTGATTGAGAAAAAAACTTATTTATTATACTTGAATGCTGACTTATACATGCTTTTCCAACTGAAGCATGTATTTATGTCTTAAATTAAAAATCACTTAGACTATGCCAGGATGTTTTTAGCATATAAACTATATAAGTGAAGCTTTTATATAACAAATGAAATATGTTGTTCCTTAAACTATTTTGAATGATAAATTATTCCACATAGGTGTCCAGTGTAAACTGTTCTCACATATAATATTTCTGTTTAGCTATTTGTCAAAAAGGTCCCTTCCTTGTTGAGTTTTGCAGAACTTTTTTTTATCTATTTTGTATGGTTTATTGGTTAGTGATGCTTATAACCACTTGCAATAGTTTGTTATAATGGTTGTTTCTGTTTTCTAGAGTTTTCTAGGGTATGTAATGGAGCCATTGCCTAGACCTAATTGGAATCTTTGTACTTTGTTAATCTTCAAACATTCAAATAAATATGCATGCATTGTGGGTAGACATATTAGCATAAATGTAACAGAAGATACTAATAAATCATGTAGTGTACATAAAAGAAAAATCAGGCAGGTGAAATGATTAACCATAACAAGTAGCCGAAAACCATTTTGCTCATATATAAGCATAGTTTTGAGCACGTGGGTATGCTATTGCACTTTATTAGAATTAATTTTCATCTTTTATAATATACAAATATACAATGATCAGAAACTAAAGAAAATTGTGTGTATTATATATTAAGTTGGTAAAGTGTATTTTTCTATGCTCAATATGCACATAAGTTTGATTTTCATCCTTAACCTGGTTTCAATAGTTGAAGTGTGTCAAGTACTCAATTTTGCAGGAAATATGGAAAAATAAAAATTCAAGTAAGTCCAAATAGAGCAGCAACGGATAAATATTTTTTAGGAAAAAGTTGGTATTAGTTTCAAAAAAATTTATTTAAAATAAATGAGTTATGAATTTTAAGAAATTAAAACATGTTTTTACTATTTTAGATTTAGAAAATAGAAAATCACCATTAACATCATCTAAAAGATTGAATTTGTATATTTTTGACAATTGGAGTCTCGTACCCGGTTTCATGGTTTAGGGTTCTAGTACCTGGTTTCATGGTTTAGGGTTAAAAATTGACTCCGGTGCAAGTTAAAGGTTGAAAAATGTATTACCCTATGCAGTTTGTGCCCTAATTCTTGATACTTATTAAAAGAGGTTCTTTCTAATCAAACACCTTTTTTTCAATATCTAATCAAACACCTTGCAGCGTGAAGGATTCTTTCAGTTCTTAAATTGTGTTTTTTTTTCTTCCCTAATAATAATTGCAAACTGTCACCATGATTTAAACACAAAATTTGGATAACCAGTTCAGAACTTTGTTATCAGATTGCATACTTTGATGTCCATGATACTGGTTTTACAGTTTGGCCGCTGATGAATATAAAACTGCAAAACCTTACAAACGTCTGTCAAAATTGCCATCTCCGATATCAAAATTTTAAAAATTAATTATATAGGAATTGCTGTATAGGTGATCAGGATGACCACATCATGCAAACATATGCCGAAATTCTAGGAGCAGTACAGAAAAACATGACCAGTTGCTCCCATAACATTAATGCAATTCTGTCATTTTTTGTCCAAAAAAGCAAATCTGTAGTTCCAAGAATTTAAGAATGAACTGATATTTTGAACATTCCTAATTCAAAGAGTTCAGTTTTCATGTGTGTTCTTGAACAAACAATCATGACATTGATGTTCCACGCACTAGCTTGCCGTCATTATGATTTGACATTGCGTTTCCTTTTTTTTTTTTTTTGCTCATCTCCAAGAAATTTATTATTGTAACTCATGCCTGCAGGCCCACCTGAAAGGAAGCGCACTAGCAACCACGCTGACGAAGCGGAAGAGCCCTGATCGTGCCGCCAGAGCATCCTCAGTATCGTTGGCTCCAAGCAGTAAGAAGCAAAAGAGCACCTTAACCTGCACGTCGTGTGGCATCAGCGCAAACAGCGAGAAGGCCATGCAAGACCACCTCAATGGGAAGGTGCACAGGAAGAAGGTGGTAGCACTTCCGGTGCTGCAAAACCTAGTGCCAGATGAGGCCGAGCAGGAGACAGGGCTCAGGGCAGGTGAGGAAGAGGCCATGGCGATGGAGACATGGGGAGATTACAAACCAACGAAGTTCATGATGGCAACGGACGCAGGAGAGCTGAATGAAGTGACACAGATGGACGGGTACCTCCTCTGTGAGCTGTGCAATGTGCGGACGGCAGACCGTGTTACAATGATGTGCCATCTACAAGGGAGCAAACACATTTCTAATGACCAGAAGAAGCGTCAACCCTGCAAGCCATCGGGTGCTGCTATTGCCGGTGCTGATACTAATAAAAAGCTGGCTCCGGAGGATTACAGTGTGCCGTTGCCAGACACCGTGCGACGCTTGGAAGGCTTTCTGCTCTGCGAGCTGTGTGATGTGAAGGCCCCGTCGATGAATGGCATGCGTCAGCACTTGTCAGGGAAGAAGCACAAGAATAAGGCAAATACCAGCTCATCTGATACCTCCGTCAACGTCTCCACAGGTGGAAAGGAAGCAGCCAAAGCACAGCCGATAGACACAGACGATCACACGGCTGTCATCTCTGACGACATGGCAGCAAAGGTGGAAGCACCAGTGGTGAAGAAGTTATTGCAACCAAAGCTTGGTGATGATAATGAGCTGCAAGAAATGACTGCAGCACAACCAAAGGAAGACGTCAACACTGGGGGCAGCACTAAGACTCCTGGAATGGAAATGATGAAAAGCAGTGCAAACTCTGCTGGGGCTCATCAGCTCAATAATGTCTGTGATTGTGACTCGATGACCATGGAAGTAGACAGTGTTATGCACCCTCTGCGGCGGGTGGATGGATTCCTCGTCTGCCTGAGCTGCAACGCAAAGGCACCATCTGAGATCATCATGCGGTCTCACCTGGCTGGGAAAAAGCACAAGCACAAGATGGCACTCACTAATGCACGACGAAACAATGATATGCCTGCTGTCCTTGCCATTGGGGCTGATGTGGCGCAAGACAACAGCTCAAAGTCGACGAAAGGCAATGTGGAGGCAGAATCGGTGGTGCCACAAGCAAAAACCGCTGCCAATGAAGAAGCACAATTATCAGCCCCGTCGTTGGCAGTAGCACAAACGAGGAACACTGCTCCGATGGCATCCATGGCAGTAGATGGACCAGCAGAAGATCAACTTGCTACTTGCATTAGGGAACCAGCTGAGGATGGCGAGATTACTGGGGAAGCTGGAGAGCACGCAGCTGCCGACTCCAATGGCTCTGAGACCCAATCCAAGGAATATGTGATAACAGATGACGCCACTGCCCCTGTCAAGCCAATCAAGATCCAGGTGGAGGGCAAGGTGTTCACAGTGATGCAGCAGGAGAATGGCAGGCTCTCGTGCAAGCTGTGCGGCGTACATGGCTGCGACAAGGATAGCATGATTCTGCACCTCTACACCAGTACGCACTGGGGCAAAGCCAGTCTTGCAGAGAAAAAAGAGCAACAAGTGGCTGCAGTCTCGATGGTGGATGAGGTTGGCAGCATGGCAGGGGAGGTTAAGGTGTGATAACGATGTCGGTGTGATCATATCTGATAGCTATATGGTTTGGATCAAATAATGCTCCAGCACTAGCAACATGAAAAACTAGCAAATTTTGCATAGTACATTGTCATAAGTTTGCCTCTTTGCTTGTCTGTTGTTGCTGTATTTCTTGTTTGATGTGCAGTACAAGCGCTCCTTCCTAATCATGAATACTTGATGCTTTGAACAACAGTACATTCTCCAAATCAATTCGATCACTATTTTCTTGTAATAAAGTATATCAGCTGGGCACCTGCCGCCATCCTGCCAAGGATATCACACATCTCTCTGGTTGGACAGGAGGGGCGGAGGCGTGTGGCACAGAGAGGAGAGGAGGGACAGGAAAGTAACAGCGATGGCCCAGCAGCAAAGTTCAGTTCTGTCGTAGAATTTTGTGCTGAGTCTGATAAAAGAGCTTGCATTAAAAAATGTTAAAAAAAATTACATTTTTTTAACGAAAAAAAAATACTTGAGCGGCGTGGTTCAAAGGTAAGAGAAAAAAATACACCTGAGCTAGAAATTAACTTTCAATTACATAACATGTGAAGTTTAGTTCTGAACCTTTAAGCGTTCATGCCTTTTTTTTTCAAAATTCAGGGTGCTATCTAGCTAGCAGTATGGCAAGTATTTCCAATTCTGTTCACACAGTGTGAAATCAGATTCAGAATTACCATAGCAGAACCAGAGTACGTTGTCCAAAGAACTCCGTAGCAAATTAGGGTGCCAATACAATAATATTGCGTCGAAATCACCTTTGCCCCCAGCCCCAAGCCCCCAACAAGTTTCGTATTTTCCAATTTTTATTTGAATATATGTTTAATGCTAGCGAACAAATGTGGCGCTCATATTAATTCTTTGTAGGAACGCAAAAGCATAAACAAAGGTCATCCGCAAGTGAGCAGCGCGCAAATGCACATCTGGAGAACAAGTATTTTATACCGTACGTCGCCAAACATACATACGTGCTTCACGGCCACGGACCTGTCCCTTTCCACACGATACAACGTAGAAGCACCGTATCTTCGTACGTACTTCCAAGAATACAGATCGATCGGTAGCTATATATATACCCATGCCACGCCCAGTTCCAATCACCAAATCAAAAGTCGCAACTTGGTTCGACCATGGCCACCCCAAGGCATTGATCTTTGCATTCCTCGTCGGCACCTTCTTGAGCAATGCAGCCCTCGCTGCTCGCAACCTGAACGACGACGACTCAGCAATGGTGGAGAGGCATGAGCAGTGGATGGCACGGTACAGCCGTGTCTACAAAGACGCCACCGAGAAGGCACAGAGGTTTGAGGTGTTCTAGGCAAATGTCAAGTTCATCGAGTCGTTCAATGCTGGCGAGAACCGCAAGTTCTGGCTCGGCGTCAACCAATTCGCGGACCTCACCAACGACGAGTTCAGGGCCACCAAGACTAACAAGGGCTTCAAACCAAGCCCAGTGAAGGTCCCTACTGGATTCAAGTACGAGAATGTTAGCATCAATGTGCTTCCAGCGATCATTGACTGGAGGGCCAAGGGTGCTGTCACTCCCATTAAGGATCAAGGGCAATGTGGTAAGTACATTTAAATTTTTTAGTAGGATGATCGATGATGATAGATACAAGTATATTACAGACAACAATACTTTTGATCAACTATATGTTGAGTGCATCACGGTGATCAACCATATATATTGATCAATTGCAGGCTGCTGCTGGGCGTTCTCAGTTGTGGCTGCCACAGAAGGCATCGTGAAAATCAGTTCCGGCAAGCTCACCTCACTCTCCATCGTGATCAACCATATTTTTTTAGTAGCACTATGTTGAGTTTGATGGACGACGCCTTCAAGTTCATCATCAAGAATAGCGGGCTAACCGGAGAGTCCACCTATCCTTACACAGCTGCAGATGGCAAATGCAAGAGCGGATCAAATAGTGCTGCAACCATCAAAGGCTTCGAGGATGTACCAGCAAATGATGAGGAAGCCCTGATGAAGGCAGTGGCGAACCAGCCTGTCTCAGTGGCAGTCGACGGTGGAGACATGACATTTCAGTTCTACTCTGGCGGTGTGATGACTGGCTCCTGCGGTACTGACTTGGACCATGGGATTGCCGCCATTGGTTATGGAAAGGCCAGTGATGGCACCAAGTATTGGCTGATGAAGAACTCATGGGGCAACACATGGGGAGAGAATGGTTATCTGAGGATGGAGAAAGATATTTCAGACAAGAGAGGCATGTGTGGCCTGGCCATGGAGCCTTCATACCCCACTGAGTAGGCAGACCTTCAGATGCCTCAGTTTCGTACATAATCACTTGGATGAAATAAATCGATGCTTTTATGCCTAAGTATAGCTGGTTCATATGCGTTTCAAATTTATCTTTTATGTATATTATGCACTTATGTATTTAATGATAATCATTTAAATGTGCTAGATGTGTAATGGTCATCAAGAATACATGTTTGTTATTTCTTAGAATGAATACGTAGAAAGGGTGAACACTGACACCCTGTGTCAAGCTTGCATTAGAATCATCATTAACCACTAAGCACAAGCATTTCATTGCATTCATGTTTGCATATGCTATCATTTCATGTGTGTGTAATGTTTTGAAACTAGAATTAAATAGACGTTTTGTGCTCAACCTTGTGATCAACCTGTTTAGCTAAGTTTGCTATGCTTAGGGTAAAGTATGGTTTGCTTTATGTTTATTTACCCTGCTTAATTGAGCTTAGTTTATCTATTAAAGAATTAAAGTAATTCTTTTCTTAAATAGCTTAAATAAGTTTTTAATCCTCAACCCTTGAACTAATGGTTTTCAGAATTTATGACCTACATGAAAAAGGTAGAGAATAATATTCTGAACAACTTTGGTTTAAGTGTCAAAACTTAGTTTGGAGTTTTTGAAATTGTTTTGAAGCAATTTCAGTTTGAATCAAATAAAAGAAAATGGAAAAAGGGAATATAACTGAAACGAGCCGAGTTACCCCTTTCGGCCCACTCGGCCTCGCCCGCCGGCCCAGCTCGCGCCCGCGTTGCCGCTCGCCTGCGCCGGCACGCGCAACGCCCGTGCCCACGTGCAACGCCCGTGCCCACGCGCACACTCCCGCAAACGCACGCCGCACGCCTGCGCGCACCTACCCGACCGCGGTTGAGCCGTACGTCGGCGTCGCCTGCCGCGTGGCCGTCGATGTCTGACCACGGATGTCGAACACGCCACGCCGCTCGCTGTCGCTCTGCGCCGTGCCACGGACGCGCTGCGTCACCACGCTGCCCGCCTGCAAGCCGTGCCGTCGCGTCGCATTGACGCCGCCGCAGCGCCTACCGCCGTACAGCTCCACGCCTCGTCTCAATCACGTCTGTGCGTGAAACCGTGCTAACGGCGCTAGAACCGAGCCTACCCCGTGCTGCCGCCGCTGACGCCCCTGCTTCGCCGCCGTAGACCTGCCAGCCGCGCTGCCGCGCGCCGCCGCAGTGCCGCGTCCGATCAACGCCTCGCCTTGTCGCACTCGCAATCGAATGCGGACCAGTGCTAAACGGCGCTAGGATCAAGCCGCGCTCTGTCCCGCGCGCTGCCACTGCCACGCCATCGTGTCACGGCCTCCACCGGTCACTCCGGTCGGCCATGACCGCGTCAGCAGTTGCGCCTACACCTCCTACCCCTCTCCCACTCGAAATCAATCATCCGCACTCGCCCTCTCGCTCGCATTTCTTTGCCTCGCCGCGCCGAGAGCTCAGAGCACCGCAAGCGCCCCCATTTCAAATCCGCCACCATCTGAGCACCTCGGCTCGATCCATCTCGCACTCGCTTTCGCCTTCGCCCCGCACACGCGTTGCTCGCCTCTATTTAACCAACCAAGCACTCTAGTCGCCGGGACGCCTCCGCCATTCCTCGGCCTAGAGTCGCCACGGCACCGACCAAACGGTGTTCACCCCTCACTGTCTCGCCTCCGACGCCTCCACCTTCGTGGAAGATTCACCGGGGATAGCAAAGGTGAGAACACCCTTCTGCCAGCTCTGTCTCACCCTGAAACGACACAGCACCGTTGGCCGTGCGCAATTGTCGCCGCCGCGGAGCTCGCACGTGGCCGGACCTCCTCGGAGCTCCTCCGGTCCAACCAGCACTTGCGCTGCACTCCCTACACCACCGCGGTGCTCACGCAACCGTTAGCCTAGCTTAGCACCGCCGGTAATGGCTTGACCGCGTCACGCCGCCACCCTGCTTCGCCACCACAAGCCGCCGGTCACTTTCACAACCACGCCGCTTCAACCAACACCCCCAGTCGATGCGCGTTGCCACCTTGAGCCCAGCGCATCCAACCTCATTGTCGGCGAGCTCGCCGTCGGCGAGAAATCGCCGGTCAGCGCCGGTGCCCTGCTCTGCACTCGTTGACAGGTGGACCCCGTGCTGACCAAGGGTCCCGCCTGTCAGTCGCCCCGCGCGCCTCTGTGTGTACTGGGCCGAGCCCAACATTGTTCCTTCATGGGCCGAAATCAGAAATGTTTTTCTTTTTCCTATTTTCAGTAAATATGAAATGCTTGTTTAATTTATATCTAGAGTTTGGTAAATCCTAGAATGGTGAAATCAATTTTGTTAGACTATATAAATTATGATCTTTCTGTTAAAAATATAAAGGTAATTTTTGGAGAATGTCTTCAGTACTAATGTTTAAATAGTTCTTTTCTGCATGTATCAAAGTTAAATGTGTTCCTTCTTAAAATGGCCAAATAAAAATGTAAGGTTTTTATGTTAGCTCTGCTATCCTGTGTAGAAGCTAGGAAAAATATAACATGCCATGTTTCTGTATAAGTTTTAATTACCACCTATTAAAATGTGTTTCTGCTATTTTCTTAGATTAATTCCTGTGGTAAATATGTGCATGTATAAATCATGAAACTTTTTGTGGAGTCTCTGTATGTCATGCTCTGTCTGAGAAAAATATAATATGTGGTGTGTTGTATGGAAGAAAAGATACTTGTAGTTCAAGTGTCATTTTCTAGGGTTTTCTTGGAAAATCCATATAGAAAATAATCTGATAGTGTTGATCATGGAACTTTCTTGATAAATATGTTTCTAAGTATAGATTCTTCTAAAAATAAGCTATAACATGTTTAACCCTGTTAGCTAGTAACTCTAGTTCTAAGTGCTTTTTTTGTATTTAATTTTATCTTTTTGTATCTGCTAGCTGGTAGCCTTGCTGTAGTTATTTTTTCTGCAGTAGCATCCAGTAGGCTTGCTCTGTCCCCTGTAATTTTGGTAGATTTTTCTGAGCAGTTTATAATAGGGTTGCTGTGTAAAATGGAATTAGAATAAACACTTAGAGCACTTCTAAAAGCCATCTTTGAATGTTTAATTCCTGTTTATGCATCATCCATGTACCACCAAGTTTACTTATATGCATTGCAAATGTTTAGGACAAGTGGAGGAACACCAAGAGTCAACCCCAGAGACAGAAGTCCAGGAGGTGCAGGAGCTGAACGAGGAGTATCACGAGCTCGACACTAACCTCCCGGAGTGCCTTGACCACCAGCCCTCCACCTTCACTCAAGGCAAGCCCCGGAGCATCCTTAAGCCTCCCAATATTTACAATTAATCTACTTGAGTATTTTATACTGTGATGCATTAGGTGACAGGAGTTGTTTGAATCCCAAATTGATGCATTACCTTCCTTGATTATTGTTTTACCTACCTTGTTACCCTGTTAATAAAAGTAAAAGCAACCGCTTAGCCTGCTTAGAATAAATGGTTACATTTATATTTATGTTTCGTGTTATCCCATGGGGGTAATACTATCACGGTTGGCTATATTTTGCTATCGTGGGAAAGAACCAATGGTAGTAATGAATGCGGTCAACTGGAAGGCAAGTGCACCAAGTGGTTTAGACTTAGGGACAGTTCGTCTGTTGGATCGTATAGGTTTATATATGATGGTGGCCCTCTTACATCTTTGAATGCGCCCTTTCACATAGAGGCTGTTGCGAGTATTGACCCCGAAGCCGAGTAAACACTGTCCGGGCCGGCGCTCAATCTGCTGTGAGCACCCTCTAGTTTGTAGATACGATCTGCCCCGTGGTGGCCAACTGATTTCTACAATTGGGTGGACCAATGCGAGCCCACGGCGATACTACCTGGACTTTGTTGAGCGGTAACCCAATGCATGGACCCGACGGGGAAAGTGTGGGCGTGTGTTAAAGGTAATCTTGCCAGCTGGTTGTATATCGATTCGAGTCGCGCCTCCACCGGATAGTGGGGGATTATGCTGAGCTTCACCACGGTACAACTCCATGTGACATCGTAATGGTTCTACTAAAATATTGATGAAGGAATTGAATATATGTTATTATTGTTTGAGTAGTTCAAGTGAGTGCTCTAGTACAGGTGCAAACTTAGAGATAATAATAGGATGTAAAATGGCTGCTCTCTAATCTTGATCGCTTTTCCGCAAAAAGCAAGTTTGCCCAGATCCACATAAATAGCCTTGCATAACCTTGGAGTCTTTATTTTTAGTTAAACGGGTAAGTCTAGCTGAGTACATTCCCGTACTCAGGGTTTATCCCGTTTGTTGCAGATGATCAAGT
>CM039136.1:22089721-22492221 GCA_022036555.1 Microstegium vimineum
CATGAACCACGAGCACACGGTGACATTACAACCTTTCCCCCCAAAGTATTCCAATGTATCTGGTAGATCAATCCTAAGCACAAAACCTAGTTGCATATGGAAAAGGTAACCCAAGCATAAGATGTACAACATGAACAAGGGTACATTACATCCATGAACAAGAAATAGAACATCCAAAGGCAAACGGAATCTGTCACCTTCTAGTTTCATTCCAACCAAAATGCATGGTAATTGATCCAGCCATGCTATATATGTATCATATACATCCCCTAGTATAGAGTAATCTCCTAGAAAGACAGGCAGTCTACTTTACTATGCTTGCCACTACAGGGGTGCATGTTAGGGCCGAAGATTACTAAAATCTTTAACCTTAACCCTTCTATGCATGGTTACTCAAGCCCTCACCTAATAGTGTTATTCGACTTGCCAGCCATTGAACTCAATAGTACATTATCAATCAAACATTTCCCGCTAGCAAGCCTAAAGTGGATGAAGTGTTATAGAAGAAATTTTGGGATAAATTGGCCAATCAGTTTATGTCTAAGACAATGACATAGAAGCTATATCTGTAGTAGAAGTTTATTTGATTGATAATCCAGGAGTCATATCTTGTGACATTAATGTCTTGAATCAATTGATTGCTGACCTTGTGAAGGTCAAGGTAAAGATTGATGATGAAAATGGGAAAATTATTTTCTGTTTTCATTGCTAAAGTTTAGGAACACTTGGTTACTACATTAATGTATGATAAAGAGCAGGTCAAGGTGCAGGACATTGTTGCTATGTTGTTGCTTGCTCATGAACAAAGAAGGGAGAATATTGCAACTAAGGAGTCTTCTATGAACGCTTTACATGTTAGGAGTGATCATGGTGTGGGGGATAAGAGGCCAACGGGAACAAGGGGCCCAATAAAGAAACACTTTTGTGCAATCAGTGTTCTTGTTTACACATTTTCTTACCTTTTCAAGTTGTGTAGTTGATTTTTTTTTCAAAACTAAAATGAACTGAAGCATTGACTATATAATTGCCTATTTTTGTGACATGGTCTTGATTGATCCTAAGAGCATACTACACATTAAGATGGAAGCACAAGTAAGAAAGAAGGGAAGGCAATTGATAAAGTATGGGCATGTCAACAAAGAAGATGGTATAGTACAGGAGCCTACGTACAATGGCATTGATGATTTTGAATTCTAGTAGTATTTTTTCACCAAGAGAGTTGTTGAGACAGAACCTTCCAAATTATCGAGCCCACCGGTACCTGTCATTATCTCGTCGATCTCTGACAGCTGTACAAGTGTACCAAATAACTTAAAAAGTTTGTCCGTGTCCTCGAGTAAACTCGGATCATCCACCACTTTTGAGCAGGATCACTTTGCAGTACAACACTTTATAACAAATTACATCAAAGCAAAAGCAGAAGACTTAACTAAACTTATTGTTGACGGCAAAAGTATGCAATCAGACACACTTGCAGTCAGGAGTCAAAGTGGAGAATTCTTCGACTCGTATGACTTCTCCAGCTATCGGTCTCGGTTCGATTGATCCTAGGGGCGCCAGTCAATTTGACCCTGTAATTAATAAGGGGAAAAAGTAGTTAGTAACACCAGACTGAACGTGTTGGTACATCCACCAGACCATCCCAAATGTAAGGCTTGAAGCAGCTAGTTTGTAGGATCATCACCTAAATAGACGATAGCTTAGATATAGATCACAAATCGGCTATTCTCCGATATGAGTGAAAGAATGATTAAATTAGCCGATCTGATGGAATAAAGATTATAACATATGAAAGAATCATTTATCTAGAATATACATGCATGCTAGCAAGCAACTATCCTAGTCATAGCAAATAAAGCCTGTTAATCGAGAACGTCTTAATCTGAAAACCTTAACAGTAGGGATCGATCTATGTCGTTGCAGCCATAATAAAATTCATAGAAAGATTAATAGATCTATTTGTATTTTTATTCAAGTATAAGATAACATGCATATATAAATTGGTAAACTCAGGAAACATATGTTATATTTATCAACAAACAAGTGTTCAGCTATTACAGTCGATACTAACATGATCAACGAACAAGGTATACGTTTATCACCTTGAATAAGATCTATTAATCGACAACGTCTAAATCTAGGGAATTCTATCAGTAGGGATCGGTCAATATCATTATGGGTGTGAAAGAAAACCTTAGAAGAGATTAATGGATCTTAATATTAACGCTAAAAGTACCCTTGAACGCGTATCACATAAGACATAAGATTGAAGCAAAAATGGTCGATCTAGCATGCTTAACCGTCTATACGAGTAGATTGGATAAGTGTAAAAAGGCTAAACAAACCATAAAATATGGTAATTTAAAGATCTATCTACTTTAATCTATGTCAAAAAATATTTTTATAATTAATGAAACATTAAAAACAACAATATTTTAATAACTAAACCAATCTATAGAAAGAACAAAGCAAGACAAATTCAATCTTAAAAAAATTCGATAACTATCAAGATCATATCAAGCAACAAAGTTATTTAACATGAAATTGACGATAACTAGCTTATATTATGCATCATAAGAGATCGGTCAAAGTTGTTAGAGCCTTACAAAACAATAATACGAGCCATGACGGTACTTACAGCAAACTATAGATCGATCGAAGTCGTTACAGCCTAGCTTGGGGAGGAATCTGGTCGGATTTTACAGTACTCCTACTCCTAAGGGTTGGCGTGACACCGGTTTGTGTTTGATTGAATGATGTCCGTATAATAGTTGGGTCTCCTATTTATACCCAAACTCAAACCAAGTCCTAGCCAAATACGAGAAAATAAAAATGATAATTAAAAAATTACTAAATTTCCATAATCGTAGATAACTTAGATCCTACTCTTTCCTTTCTTGTAAGGTCTGATGTGTCTTCTTGCCGTTACCCGGTTCGACGTCAAAATATCGTGAATCTGGTCAAATCTCGCGAATTCGCAATTTTTGGTAGACAGCTGATCCGAAGCGTATAGACGATACCGAAGAGAATAGTCTATCTCCATTAATCAGCCGGCTCAAGTGCTCTAGTTATCTTCAATAGATAACTCCTTCGCCTTCCTTCGTTCCCGATCCAAAATCTGGTACAAACACAGACCCCCCTAATTTTGGGATAAAATTGATTTTATTCCAAAATTTAAGCCATTGTCCACTCTCATCCGAAGTTCTACCAATTCCACCAAGATCATTATGATTTAGCTTGCGCGGTTTCTAAAACTCCTCCAAACCCTAGCCATTATCTTCATTGGCAGATTCATGGCGACATCAAGCTCAGCTCATTTAATGGCGACTACGGATTATGTTCTAGAGGTAATTCTTCTATTTAATCATTGTCTCCTCGTCTTGCGCCATCTATTGTATTTCAAATAAAAAAATTGTGTCTTTCTTACACAGTCTCTGCGCCAAGAACTATTTATCCCCCCAATCAAAGCTCCGGGTGCTCATTACCTGGGACTTATGGGGACCCAGACTCAACAGATTTCATTAGGCAAGAGACGAATCAAATCCCTTTCAAAGCTTCTGGTATAAATCTGGATGCTTGGAACTCAACCTTCCGTACCTGGCCAAAAATTCCCAAAAGGTTGGAGGAACTGGTACCTTCGAGTATCGAACAAAAAGGGCCAAATCTGGGGGAATTCAGAGATTCTCCAATGCATCAATTTGTCTATATCAGAAATGAAAAGAAACAAGCCAATGTTGATAGCTGCCTCTTATTTCTGGTCCAACTCCATCAACATTTTCATCTTTGGTCATGGTCATATGACCCCCACTCTGTCAGATGTCTACATGCTGACAGGGCTCAAAATGACTGGATCAGCCAACCCCTATGAATCTCTAGGCACAGGCTCTAAAAAAACTCGGACACATCTCTAAGAGTTCAAGATGGCCAAAATATATACAAAACTTTTAGAAAGACACTTCAGCCGTAGATGACAAGGAAGACATTGCTTTCCTGAACATGTGGCTCGAAAAATTCTTCTTTTGTGGATCCTCAATTGGCCCAACCTTCAACAACAAATGCCTCGCAAAGTGCCTTTCAGTTGACAAGCAAACTCAGATGGACAAATTTCTTCTAGGTTCCCTATATACTCTGCCAGAATCCTAAAAAAAGATTCAATTAGCACTATTATAGGCCCATGGTGGATTTTACGGCTGTGGTTGAATTTGTATATGTTCAAATTTGTCAAACTGACTTCAGGCAATTATCTTTCCCTTCCTCTACCTATCCTGAAGAATAAACATGGTCTAATAAGCACAGAAGTTGTCTGAACTTTGGTGAAGTAGCATCATCCTATGCAGTTAATCTCAGTAAATGGGAATTCTTCAAACTATTCTATAGAGGCTTTAGCCAAGATCTCTTGGTATGACTTCCATATCACCATGAAGATGCTGAGAATGACTTCACAATGACTATTCAATTCCAATTCAACACATGCTGTAATGATGATAGATCTAGTTCTCTTTTCAACATTTTCATCAGGCCTTGTGCTCTGCCATCAGACTTCAAACATGGCTGAGGCAAAGTAGGGGGACAACTAAATCTTCTCCCATCATATGAATTTTACAATTCATGTTTCATTGTCAGGCAACTTGGCTCGGGTCAATTGTCCCCATCCTTGTACTTCGCCAAAATCCTGAAACCAGGAGAAGGAATAACGGGAGCTCTTGAAGCCAATAGGATATTTCAACTAGGAAATAGCTTCCCCTCTTATGCTCCACCCAGCTGGATTCCAGCAAACTTTACATCCACTTTTTATGACGCTTGGTGGAAAGACTGGCACTCTCATCTCTTTTGTGGCCCAGTCCTACCTTTCTGTCAATGGATGGATGAGGGTTTTGTACTTGAAGAAGAGGTACTTCAGTTATTTTTACCTATAATCATTTTCTTGCCCCTGACACATTATCTTGACAAGACCCTGAATCTGAACCTCCAAAAGTTGACAAGAAGGGAAAGCCTATTGAATATATCATCCCATGCCCAAATGCAAGATTGGGTTTTGGAGCTCCATCCCTGAAGTCTCTTGTGAAAACCACTAAGGCTCAAATCTTTTTGTCTTCTCTCAAGCGTAAGAAAACTGACCCAGGGATTATGAGATCCTACTCTTCCAGAAGCAAAAAATCCAAAATTGCCAAGGTGAGCCAATTCTACTTTCCTTTACTCATAAGAAACTGGCTTCTAACTATAGCATCTACAGAGAACTTCTCCAAGTGCTACAATACCCCCGACATCAATAGAAGAATCAATTCCTCTTCAAGAAAATTTCTCTCTAGAAAAGCAGCCAACTGAACCAATCCAAGAAAACTTCCCCTTTTCTCAGGCTCAGGATGCTTAGAAAGAGGCTACAACACAAATAATGAGGTACCAGGCATACTTCAAAGTAATTTTAACGAATCACACCTCTTAACTCATTCTTTTAGATTTTGGAAGAGCTGGCTTCAAAGAAACTTTCTTCATCTACTCAAGTGATTTCTAATCATGAAGAAGAATTTGCTGAAGATACTGAAGCTCAATCTCATTCAGATCCTCTCATTCCTCTAGAGAACACTAAAGATAAACCAAAACCTGTCACCTTAATTTTAAATCACTCTGGTATATGTTCTACTTATCTCTGAGTATGGTAATTCTTCAAAGCCGACCTAGCATGACACTGGTGACAATGCCACCAACGCATCGGCTAACTTTCCTAATAACAAATCAGAATAGGTATTTCCATACACTTAAAAATTAAACGCATGCACCTCTTTTTCTAATTTTAATCTTTTAGGAACCAAAGTCTCCTTCCTTGGGATACTCATTCGGTTATCTCTCACTCTTGGACGATGATGAGATATCTTCTGTGCTTTTTGCTCCTGGTTCTTCTACTGAAGTATCAAATCAGCTAAAAGACCTACCATCTCTTTTAGAGAGCACAGCTGACCTGATTCAGAATGCAAGTTTGATAAGGGGTATCGTCATAGATGCCAAGAGCACCTTACCCAAGCAGCCTTGGACTCTATAATGCCACTGGTTGATATTGAGGATCAAATTCCCAAATTTCAAAGAGCTCAAAAGAACTCAGCTAAAAAATCTTTACTGCTAGAGAAAGGATCCTCAAACATAAGAAAGGCTCATGAATTCCATTTTTCTCTCAAGAAACATCAAGGACAAGTACAAGAGATTCAACCAGCGCTTAAAAGCCTCCAAGCCCAAAGAATTACTTTGGAGAAGAAATTAGAAGAGGTGAAGACCGCTATCTCTGAAAAAGAACTTGCAATAACTCCAATCCTTGCTGACATAGACCAGATCAAACAAGGACTAAAAGCCACCGTCTCTAAAGGCAAGCAAATTTCCATGGACCTTAATTCCATATCTAAATCTTCAAAGGACAATGAACAAATACTGTAGCATGTGGAAATGTCAGAATCGCGGCTTTGAATGCTCTCAAAACCTTTCTCAACTTGTAATCAACTCAAACTTGTAAACATTCTGTATCATTTGTACTTTAAATCGTTCCTTGTTATGTAATCAACTCGGCATATTGTTATCCGATTTCATAGACCGTCGTTCTATCTAGATACTCACATCTTTAGACCTCACTCCGATCCATGGATTTTAGCCGATTATCAAACTTTCGATATGACGTCACAACAATGAGCGACTTCATAAATGTATCCCTGAGACCTTGAAGCGACACTGCACACTCAATCCCCTTCCTTAACATGCTCGCATCACGTTAGGGTTCCTCTTGAAACAGTAATGGTCTGACGGTGATTCAATCTCCGGCTCCAATGGTTGGCAACCGTGATCATGGGAAGCATCCGGTGACTGATGGCCTCGACTTCCGTCCTCTCCAGCGCCGAATCTCCCAACTGAGGTAAGCTTTGCCTTGAAGCCTGCTTTCACAGACCCCGCCTCTGACCTACTCTCGCTTTAGATCGATTTTGCACAACTACGAATCTCCCCCTAGTCTATCATCGGAATCACCTGGATAGTTCTTTCCACACCATAGCTTTTTCATCTTCCCCGCCAGCAGCCACTACAGAACCGGCTGTGTACAAGACAAATTGGAGGTAGACCCTTGCAACAGGGATGACACACGTGGTGCCCTCCTCGGAGAACTCCGCGATATGAAAGAGCTCTATTTTGATGTCGTTAAGAAAGGTAGCCAATTAAAACTCCTCTTCAAAGGCCTCCAAGCTGCCCTCGCAACTGCGTAGAAAAGGGCAGATTCGGCTGAAGAAGATGCATAGGCAACCCATATGCGACTGGCAGATTCCAAGACCGATGTTGTTGGTAAATGAAACTCACTCCCTTCTCTACGTTTCACACCTTTTTAGTACCTCGGCGTCATT
This sequence comes from Microstegium vimineum, assembly GCA_022036555.1. NCBI lineage: Eukaryota > Viridiplantae > Streptophyta > Magnoliopsida > Poales > Poaceae > Microstegium > Microstegium vimineum. Next base: position 22,097,092 of record CM039136.1, read on the forward strand.
CATTCACTTGATTTCCATCTTAGTCTTGACTGCACAGTTAGAACATCTCCAGGAGGCCAGCCGAGTCGCTACCAATCATGTCAATTCTCGTGGCAACACGATGGCAGAGCACGTGGAGAACATTGTTGCACGCGTCAACAAAATCGCCCTCCATGGTGTGCGTCAAGGGGCTGCCGTCGCCTTTGCTGTAGCTCAAGCTCATTCAGGCCAAGATTTTGGTGGCCTAAACATCGCTCTTCCAGCTTATGAAGAAATAGAAAACTCCATTGATGACTTTGAGCCTGTGGCCTAAACATCGCTCTTCCAGCTTATGAAGAGAATAGAAAACTCCATTGATGACTTTGAGCCTGCAACGCAGCAACTTGTAGCACTAACTCCTGCTTCTAATGTAATTAAGGTCGTCTTCTGGGAGTAGAATTGTTCAATATCAATGAAGAACTATCATTGTAACAAACGTTCCAATACATTGCACTTTCCTTTGTTTATTCTTGATCTTTTGGATGTTAATTATTTTGTTCTAAAGGCGATGTACTTTACATCAGCTGTTCATTTGGCAATCACTTAGTTGGGAACAATATCATCTAGAACAAAAGCCAAATGTCAAAAAACTTCTAGGCACGATGTTTGTCCTAAAAACAGACCTCCTTGAAACATGGAAGGTCACGAGCCACGAGTTCCCACTCTCCACACTGCTGGAGTGCATCCAGAATGTTAGAGTAATAGGAATAGTACCCCATTGTATAGCCACATGAGGTGTTAGTCCTATGTATCCTATATAATCAGCCCATGAGGCCCAATGGAATATATCCAATATTGCACCAATTATATTCTCTTACATGGTATCTTTCGCATAGGTTTAGATCCTAACCTTAGCCGCCACCGCACGCCCCCGGGGAGGGATCGATCTCCGCCGGGGGCAGCGCCCTTGTTTAGGCGTCCGATCCTATTGATCCAGCTGCCATCGTCGTTGTCGCGCAGCAGATCGAGATCTCCCCTTGTCGTCGGGCCATCGTCGCCTCGTCCACGGAGTCGTCGTCAGGCTGCCGCCGCCACCTCGTCCCCGGACTTGTCGTCGGGACACCGCCACCTTGTCCCTGGACTCGTCGTCGGGCCGCCGCCGTCTCGTCCCCGGACTCGTCGTCGGGCCGCCGCCGTCTCGTTCCCGGACTCTTCGTCGGGTCGTCGTTGCCTCGTCCCTAGACTCGTCGTTGAGCTGTCTCGCCCCGCCCCGTGCCACCGTGGTGGCAGCCAGGCCCAGCAACACGTCTCTATCATGGGCTGCCATGGAGGCAGTCAGATCCAGCATGTCGCTCTTATCGGGCGGATCTGCCCATCTCCACCACGTTGACCTCATCTGCGTTGACGTCTTCGACCCTGCGCATCCACGACACGTCGTGAGGCTGGCTACATCGATCCCCTGTTGTTGTATCTTTTTGGTTTGCCCGATCACTGATCGGGATTGAGTCACCCATCGCCCATCAACCTCGTGCGTACTACTCCGGCATCGTGCCGAGTCGTACATGCATCTTCTCTGAGCAATAGGGCTGCATGCTTGCTGCTGTGTCGCCTCATCGGGCCGCAGCATCGCCGTCCGTGTGTCCACTTCGCCGTTGCATCGACATCGCCGTCCCCTGTGCATCGACGTCTGTGCCACACAATCTTTGCTGCGCTGTCCATCTGCACAAGGTCTTCGTCATGCTGATTGAGTCTTCGTGATCGAGCTGCCACTACCAGCGCCGTTGCAGAGCCCTGCTCGCCGGCCACCCTTCACGTCGTCGCCGAGCCCTGCTCGCCGACGTGTCCTCTACCGCATTGCTTCTTCTTCGTCCAGCCCGACCGCGTCACGTCACAATGATTGGGGTCCTCTCCCTTGTATGCTCGGTATTGGCAACACCAATGTGTGCTTTCGTCCTCGACGCGCTACTGGGTCTGGCAAATCCAGCACACGCATCGGCGCACAAGCGGCTTGACTGCATCGACTTCGGCATCGACCCTCCAGTTCCCACCCCGTCTGCCTCGATTGCATCGTCGTCTTTCGTCTACATCTACGATGGCCCTAACTGCGTCAACTTCGGCATCGCCCCCTTCCACGATGACTATCTCGACGTGCCTCCGTCATCACCATGGCGCCCCTTGTGTGCCTACACCTGCAGCTCCATCGACACGGTAACCTGACCACAACTACGTCAACCTCGGCAATCTTCAGCACGGCTTCTCCGACCACGGCTATTGCGCCCTCATGCTCGGCTACCTCAACATCAGCACAAAGGGCTACCGCCTTGCATGAGGACTCATTGGCTTCTTCTCCAGCCACAGCATACGCGACGCATTGACTCTTATGACTGCAGGGGATGTTAGCTTGTCATCTTCTTCTCTAGTCTCACCATCTGTAGCGCTCCCGCTGTGACTGCGGGGGGTGTTTGAGTAATAGGAATAGTACCACATTGTCTAGCCACATGAGGTGTTAGTCCTATGTATCCTATATAATCAGCCCATGAGACCCAATGCAATATATCCAATATCCCACAAATTATATTCTCTTACACAGAACAATGCCGTGCTCAGCCTACAACAAAGCAAATCTGGCAAGGGTTCAAAGAATGAACTAAAGAAGTGAGAACGACCTATCAAGATTAGGGGATTCGTTCCTAGATGGTGATGCAGTCATGGATCGCCATTACCTCGATGTCCTGCTGTCTGCTGACCTACCTCCTCTTTCCTACATGGAGACGTGCTTCTACCGAGCCAGATCTTAATCAGGACTTGTTTGGATGTGCATGTATTTACCTCAACCCACATGTATTGGAGTGTATTTTAACAAAATTTCACTCTAATCCACTCCAACTCATATGGTTTGAGGGAGATACATGCGCATCCAAACAAGGCCTCAGTGAGACAAGTGCAGAGCTGCAGCACTGCGTGACCTGGTTCCTTGATGGCACTACTATTGTTGCTCTGCTTGGTGAGGTGCCGACATGAAGCTGGCATCATTCCTCTGCTCTATTAGGCACAACCACGAAATGAGGTGCTCCAAAATGATTAGAGCTCGATCATTTAACCTGGTTCCTGCCCAAGATTCATTCCACCTCATTAAAGTATATATAAATTAGCTTAGTAATTTAGCTGGAATCGTTCCTAGTCACCATTCTACAACAACCAAACGCAACCTTAAGGAGTTGGCATTGCCTCTATTGATGGATCGATAATGGGTCAGGCTCAATCTGGGATTGTGCAGTGCCAGGCCCAATGCTAATTACCCCGAGCTATGGTTATGCCTGATTGATCAATGTTGTCTCAAAGAAAAAAACATAAGAAAGTAGAATAATTTCGACACCATATTTAGTTTCTCAAATCTGTGGCCATGCAACTAGGCCTTTATTATTTGGCAATGAACCACTGAGGCATACATATAACTTATTTTGTGAAACAAACGGACTAGGTGGGGCATTTGCAAGCAAATGGATCACATGACCCTTGCTCGAGACATGTTTGTCCCTAGCTAATAACGGTTTTTTTGTCTACAGGTACAGCTCGATGATTGACAAATATCCCAGAACTGACCTTATCTTGTAGTCCTTAAATCCTGACTCCATGATTATCTTGTGCCACTCTTTCTTATCACGCTCCTTACCCCCAGCAATCACCATCATCAACAAATCAGATGTGACTTGTGCTTCGAACATCTCTTTTAGAGGTGATCCAACGACTGTGTCTATTATTATCACTTTCCCTCCGGCTGGTTTGCAAGAAGATATAGCCTTTTTGCATTGATCTAGGATCTTGACACAGTCGTCATCATTCCAGTCATGCAACACATACTGTGGTAAAAGTAAGAATCAATGGGTACTTAGGCTAACATTAAAAAATAGATCTTGATGAGATTCCAATTTGATGAATAGTTATTAATACATACCTTAAGCATAATAGCATCAGTTGGTGGGGTTGAGCTAAACATATCACCAGCAATATAGTCAACTATGCCATCACCTGACGTTATGTCAGCAATAACAATTGGGAGGTCCAACACTGAGCACTTGACATGTGAGAAAGCCTTTGCAATGGTCCTCGCTGTGCTACCATCCCCTCCTCCAACATCGAGCAGTGATCTTATGCCATTAAACACATCACCATATTGGGCCACAACAAACTCTAGCACAAGCCGGCTATTAGATCCCAACCCAGCATTAAAGACATTGATAAATTGTGGGTCACGCCCCATGGCACCCCATGGGCCTGTGCCATGAGCCATTTGGAATGACATCTCTACAGCCATAGGCCCCACCCCGTCCTCACCCTTCAACCACTCAGATAAGTATGTGGCTGATGAGACATGGTACTTTGTGGTTTGAGAGAGCACAAATGGCCCAAGGCTCCCACACCCATTGATGTGGGTGTCATCCACAAGAAGGCGTGACAATGGGGTGAGTTGATCCATACCCTCCCCTAAGATGGGAGAATCAAAGGAAAGAATACCTGATACAACAAGAAATCTCATCAGGCGTGGAAGATATGACCTCCTATGTTCAGGAACTGGGATGGCAGAGAGAATATTGGGTAGAGAGGCACTGCCACCAAAGTTGTGAATAACATTTGGGATATTGAGTTGAACTGCACACTCAAGTGCCATGGACTTAAGGTAGCTAAAGGTGAGGTTCCAAAGCTCAGCATGCGCTTGTTCAAGCTCCAATCTAGAGGAGGCCTCCATATGCATAATTTTTTTGTCCCTCTAACCTTGTATATGGATTCTTCCTTGTTATGTTGTGGTCAAGGGTCTAATTTATAGGCTTGGAGCCTCGGATACCCTCGTAAGTACCATGGTGTATTCATTCCATAGGGTAAAGGGGCCATGCTCATACAACACACCATGTGCCACTTGTCACCTATTAGGCTCATGCATGCAATGACCTAATGCCAAGTTGTACCTTAATGCATAACAATTGTAGTAGTTGGAGGATGAGTTAGTTAGGATATGGAATAATTATTTCACAGCTAGTGTCCATTAGGATGGGTTGGTGAGACTAACTATGCCCATTGTAACATGAGTTGGCAAGGAATTGAAGAAATTGTTAATCATTGTCTACTAAAGGATGAGTTGGCAAGGCATATACATGAATTCACCAACTAAGATCCACAAGAGCATGAGTTGGCAAGGCATACAAGAACTCATTGATTCTACATTGAGTGCGAGAATTCACCAACTATTTTCCACTAGAAAATGAATTGATGACACATGTAACAATTCACTAGCTAATGTCCATTAGAGAATGAGTTGGAAATGCATGCAAAAATTCACCAACCAATGAAAACATGAGTTTGCAAGGCATGTAGGAATTCACCTAATGATATTCATTTAAAAAAGAGTTGGTGAGACATGCAAGAGTTCACCAACTATTTCCAATCAAATTCTAGTTGAAAAGTCAGACAATAATTCATCGACTCGTATCAATGAAGCATGACTTAAGATGGCACCCAGGAATACACTCATTGATACCCATCAAAACATGACTTGGTGTTGATAGTCACTAAATACTAATTCCGACCGTCAATATCTCAATAATATGTGAATGATATAACATTCTCATGACATTTCATATTCAAATAAAGTTGAAATTCAATATTTAGACAACTAACATTCCTAGAGGCAACGAGTAAGATATGGAACATAGTAGGCCCACAAGGGGGTCGTACAAGCCTCCCTAAGGTCGTCTAACCTGAGCCATGGGCCCCTGGTCTCCCATCTATTCCATTCCAAAGAATAACAATCTTTGACGCTATTCATCGTTGATTTAAGTTTGTTCAAAATCTATGGTCCGAATGGCTACATACAAGGATCCTTGGACCTACATCTAGAATGTTGGTGCTCCATCTTCAATGAAATGTCATACTCATGATGTGTACTGAAAGGATCAAGATGCCCAAGAGGGGGTGAATTCGGCTTATTTAAATTTCTAAAGAAAAAATTAAATCCTAAGCAATACCAATTTCCCCCTAGTGCCTACAAGTGTTTGAGCAAGATATTAAAAGTAACTAAGCAAGCACAAGTAGAACAACACCCTAAGCAATTCTAGGCAAGCATGATCAAGTATGAAACTTGTAACAGAACCATCCAAATTAAAAAAACTTAAGTCCAAAAACCATCACCGAAGCGACTAATTTTTGTCCTTAGGTCTTTATAATCCTGGTAGTCTGTGAAACCTCGACGGATTTCAAACATTACCAAACATCAACCAAGATCATATAGAGTTCAGCGGTACCATTCATAGATTACATAAAGTTTGCAACATCAAAATACATCAGAGTCCGAGGAAGGGAGTCATTACGAATTCCCAAATTGAAAGTCTTAGCCGCAGAAGTAGATAGTTTAAAACCACACTCACACACACTTAGTTTAATACAGTGCTAGTTCAGGGTCGCGTCCCACAAAAGCACAGAGAAGTGATATGGAGCGATCATTGCCCATGGTCCTAGTTGTCGCCCATAGTAGGGTAGACGCAGTTGATACAGTAGTCGTAGTACATCTACCCATCTGCAACAACATTGGGAACAAAGCCATGCGTACGAGAAGGTACTCAGCTAGACTTACCCGTCATAAACTAGAAATAAGGGAAACCAAGTGTCATGCATGCTTTATAGCAGTAGTTGGGTTTGACTCTCTTGTAGAAAAGCAATAATATGTAAGTGTATAGTTCAATTTGTAGGCTTGCCAGATTTTAATACTCATTACCTAACAACTAAGTTAGCACCTACACTAAACAATAAACTTTATTTAACAAACAATGGAAACCAGTTCACCCTGTTGGTCCATGAGTATCATCGTCATAAACATTCAAGTATTCCATTTGTTCCCATAATATGTATATTAATTGTAAAGTTCTCACTAATGGGGAGAGACCGCGATTCGAATCGACTTCCTATCCAGCTGGAGGGTTATTCCTCACACAAACCACGCTTCCCCCGTTGTAGGATCACATTAGTCGCTAATAATACTTTTCGAACTAAGATTGTGCCAAAACCTGAACAAGCCCGGGGACCGCCCGACAGCCAGTGTCGCTCTGACTAGCCGACCGACTAGCCGACCCTTAGACTTATGTCACACCCGGTTTTAAGGACAAAACCAGATATACACATGTGAGCCCAGGAAGTCAAATCTCACATATAACCACAAATTAAGGTAGTATCAAAAGACAATACTTAAAATATATAACATATAAGGTCAAAGGATAACCTCAACATAGCAAACAGCGGAAAGATGACTCCGAACTTCGAGTAAAGACTCCAATTCCATAGGTACCAACTGAGTGGTTGATCACAAGCCTGTCTCTTCCAACTCTTGCAATTTGGCACCCATTGGGGATTTTTATCCAAAGTATTGAAAATAAGCAAGCATAAGTACATGTCATACTCAACAATTATAACATGGGTTTCATGAGGTTCAAAAATAGGATAGACACGGGTTTAACTGCATCAACTTTTAATTAGGCATAGTTTTAGCAGTGGAGTAGCATCAAGTTCAACATAAGCCCAAATAACCATATGATCAAGTGAACAAGATATAATGCTTATATGAACAAGTCACAATAATCAATAACAAATAACATATGATGAGCTATAACATAAGGACATCACACACTAAGGAGCCTGTTGACACCAGAAGTGGCAAACGGGTAAAAGACCGCAAGCGTACGGTTGTCAAGTGTAGCTTTCACCGGGAGTATTCCAGGTATCATATTTTCCACAGGGAACAAGAAGTGAATTAACTAGGAATAAGGTTATGTCCTATGATGAGACAAAGGAGTCTATGGTATTTGGGTTGAGAGGTTCTATATGGCAAAGATATCTAACAAGGCAAGCTGGTTATACTGGCTTTATCAGCCCTTCTCTTGCAGGAGGCGATGGGATATATCAGTAAGAGATAAAACTCCTACCGGATAGCGCCATCATGTTGTATTGAGGCCCTACCTTTTAAGAACTTATGTTACACACATGCCATAAACTACTAAGGAGTAGTTTTCCTCCAATGAGTCATGCATGAGAGTGAAGGCTTACGGGGGTATTTATAGCTAGAGGTGGAGTAGGGGCTACTCCGGTGCCACATCAACGATCCGTGCCACCTTCATAAGCCACCATAGGATCAAACCATCATTGTAAATGCCTTAGATCAATGGTGGAGATGAAGTTGATGCATGGAGGCATGCAGGAATGCGGTGGGATCCTCGGGGATGCTCAGGAGCACCTATAGGGGATCGGTCGATTTGCCCCTGACAGGTGGGACCTCCTCCTTCTAGAAGCTGACCCCACTAGTCATGGGGACTGTGGGTGGCCTCTGGGCCCACACACCAGATCGGCCGACCGGGAGTTGAGGCTTCTGGCCTCCTCCTTTCGTGTGGAGCATGGCCCACATGTCATGGACACCTTAGCAAAGTTTGGTATTTTCCGAGATACTTTGTGGGCCCATGGATCCTCATGCTTTGATCTAGAACCGTTGAGGGGTAGCACAGAGTGGATCCAAGGGTGGATCTTCACTCTAGAAGGTGTTACTCGGATCATGGGTGCATGGGAGACCTTAGTGGGGTCGACTGAGCCCCTAAGTGAGCCCACAGGCTCCCAAATATCCCCATTTGTCATTGCCTGCATAAAAATATTCAAGGGACATGTGGAACCAATTATTTGATAAAATACGCTCTAGCTATGTTATTCTACTCTTGAATCCAAAGTTGTTGACGGTATTTTGAGTATGTAAAAGTATGTCATTCTTACCGTCTGCAAGATCCCCCATACTTACCTCTTTGCTTGTCCTCGAGTAAAGGATAAAAGTAAACATAACTATGTTATTCAAAGTATAAAGCAAATATAAAGATTTACTCAAGATACTTTGTCATACAAGTGGGATATGTGGTATTCTCTAACATATATACTTGAGAGGTTGATAAATGGAATAGTTCTCAAAGCAAAGTCATCTTTCCATATCATATTTTAGTACTTGGAGTTTTTGATAAGTTTTTTCAAAAGAAAGCACATAAGTCAACTTACTTCTCATATAGCACTCTAGATCACTCAAAAGGTATATGATTCCTTACCAAGGCACAACATGAGGTTGCCTTCTTTTGTATCTTCCTACTTCTAAATGGCTTATGTGGAGCTTAGGTAGGGATAAACAATGTAGCTTACTTGTATCACTTATATTGTAAAGTCAAAACAAGGATCCAACGAGAAAAATGTCATAATCCTAGATCAAGATGTGCATGTGTATGGAATATGGTAGTGGACTTTATTGTACTCCTTAACTATGTATGATCTCTCTAACTCTATGATTATTTGAGATATAGCTATCCCTCTTTTTTTATTTGAGCTTTACTTGCTCATCATTTTTTCCATGAGCTTTTTGATTGCTCTTTTTTTGAATAGCCATATCTCTTTTGCAGAATTTTGAGAGAGATCATAACATATTTCTATAGTATTTATTGGATGAAAATAGAACATGTAAATGAAAGGCATGTTTTGTGTACTTCTAGTGTAGAAGCAGCGTATATATGTGGTGTGTGCGTGATCTTGATCTTTGAACTATGACAAATTTCTCAACAAGGGTCAAATGGTTTGACTAAACTCAAAGCAAAAACAAGAAGCATATGAGGAAGGTTTGGAACATGTATAAACATATATGGCTTTGGTAGCAATTTCTCACTATAGAGGAGTTGTAACACCCCAAATTTTGCTTTCTGGAAAAATAGAGTTTAAATGATTTAATTGTGATTTTGGGTTCATGAAATATAGGAAATTAAAAACTTTTATCAAATTAAAAGTTTCTTAGAGGTAGCAACGTGAATGTGCACTCATGCCTTTGCATATGGTTTATTGTACGTGTGCATTTGTTGCAAATTCAAAAGAAATTAAAAGGTCTCAAAAACCATTTTCAAATGTTGGTTGGAAAATAGATTTTTAAATGTTTTCGAAGTAAAAGAAAAAGAAAACAAAAATAGGAAACCCTCCCCCTCTCCTCTCACGCTTGGGCCTCACCCCAGCCGGCCCACCCGAACCAGGCCGCTCCCCCTCCCCTGCCCCAGCGCGCACGGCCCAGCAGCCGCAGCAGGCCCAGGCCTTTTTCCCCCGCCGGCCTAGCCGACCCAACCCTAGCCGCCAGCCCTCCCCCCTAAAACCCCCCCCTCTCCCCCCACGCCAAGCGCAGCAGCCAGGAGCTGCCAGCCCGGACGCGCCACGTGGCGCCATGCCAGCCCCCGCCGTCAGCTCTGCGTGTCTTGCAAAAAGGCCCCCGTGCTTTGGTAATTTTAACCCGCAGCCCAGTTTTCATTTAATTCAGAATTTATAGAATGTCCATTGATTTTCAAATGCCTATAAAATATCCATTTCAAATCCGATTTGATCCATTCGAGTTGCGTTAGATTCGTAGAGTTTTTATCTACATGTTAAAACCATAATCAATATATTTTGAAAATTTGAAAAATATTTATTCATTAAATGGTTTTAAATGTGTTTTAAATACACAAAACTTGTTTAAATCATATCTTCTCCGTTTCAAATCTGTTTCGATCCGTTCAAGTTGCGTTGGCTTCGTATCGGCATAACCTTTTCATTAGTGATCTTTAATACCCTGTTAATAGCTCTGTATTTTCATGGTTAACTCCTAACTTGATTAATAACTATGCAACTTGTTTTATACATAAAATATCGATAGTTTCAATTCTCGTTTTCGAAATACAAATGCAAGTTTGACCTAATTCAATCAAAGTATTTCGTTGAAAAGCTTTATCCATTCTTTTATATAGTTAAAACTAATAAATCTCATAGTTCACTTTTATAAAAGCAAACCTTTCGGTAGATGTATCTCGATCTTCGTAGCTCCGATTAGTGTGTTCTTCGCGGCTATGTGATCGTAGCAATGCGTAGTTTTCTTTTTAAATCCTTTTAATTGATTGGTGTATTGTTCTAAATATGTATATGTTTGTATTGTTTTGCATGCTTTGTATGATCAGATGCTTGTGTGGTGATTTATTAATTATTGTCCAATCGGTGAGTTTTACGTTGGAGATCAAGAAGTTGGCTTTCTAGAAGATCTTTGAAGACGTTGATCTTTGAAGAAAGGATCTGTTTTAAGGAAAGTATTATATGGGATCTTCCTTGATGTCCTATTCATGATGTTTTTAAACCAAATCATATGCATGTGTCTAATTTTGTTACCATAGGGTTTACCTAGAATTGTTACCTTGAACCTTGAAATCCTATGGGTTATTTGCATCTGGGTAGTTATTGCTAGTGCTCCTTTTTAACAAAGCATGATCTTGAATCTTGATTAACGACTATATGAAATGATAAAGTAAAACTTGACTTTTTAGTAACATGGATTTAGGACCCTATCTGTCAGCAAAAGCTGGGACATACAGTACAACCATGAGGGCTACATGGCTCTGGCTTTAGTTCAGTATGAGGGTAACTCTCTCGCATGTGGCAGTTCACGAAAGTTGCCATTGCCGAGCGGTTGCGGGGTACGGCCGGAGTGGCTACCGCTGCGCGTGTGTACCATCGAGGGGTCCCCGTATACCCCTTGCCCGTGGATCCGTAGTGTCTGTTGTTTGTCAGCGAGCCCCTTTGAAAGACTTCATAGTGAACCCTGCCGACCTTCCTTGGAAGTGGGTTAAGAGGCTCGCGATCTCGGGCGAAAGGGAAAATCACGACTCATGGGTAAAGATGTACAACCTCTGCAGAGTGTTAAAAACTGATATATCAGTCGTGCTCACGGACACGAGCGGCCTGGAAAACTCACAGACTAATAATGGAAAACTCATAGAAACTCTATTTACTAGTTTCTTATCATTATGAACCACTTTATCATGATATTATGTTATCCGTTCATTTGTTTATATGATCTTGCAGTTTAATTTGGGGGCTTAAGCATAACTTATGACACAACAATTGTAAAGTTTTGAATCAATTAAAAATGCTTATCGCAGTAAACCAGTGTCAACTTTTGAGCCTCATGAACCCCATATATACTTGTTGAGTACGAGATGTACTTACGCTTGTTTACTTTTCAATATTTGGATAAAAATCCCGGAGGGGTACCAGATTGCAAGAGTCTCGAGCAGTTAGGCTTGTGATCAACCAGTCAGTTGGTCCCTGTGGAGTGGAGTCTTCGCCTGAAGATCGAAGTGTCTTTCCGTTGTTTGCTCCCTTAAGGTTATTTGTTTGGCCTTATATGTTATGTATTTAAGTGTTGTCTTTTGATATTACCTTGTTCTGTGGCTATATGTGAGATTTGACTTCCTGGGCTCACATATAGGGTATATCTGGTTTTGTTCTTAAAACCGAGTGTGAGAAAAATTGGTATCAAAGCAATGCTGATTGTAGGACGCAAGCCTCGATAGAACTGGTCATTTTAGCAAGCTCTTCACCTTGCCTAGTTCTTGTTTTCTCTCTAACTGTGATATATGTTTAAAGTTATGCTCGCTCTATCCCTATTCTATTGTAAAAGACCTTGTCCCAAATTCTAACTCTTATCTCTCCGTATAATAGATGGATCATAACGAGAAGCCCGTTGACCCAGCAATGATCACATTTGACAAGGAGAAGCCATCAACCAAGCGAGACCCAGATCTAGAAGGAATGACTCAACGACAGGACTTATCACAAGAACAGGTTGACATGCAAAGGACCCATAAGAAGAAAGGGCAAGTAAGCAAAGTAAAGAGGAACTACATCCAAGGAAGGTTGAACCATGTGGATATGAGTACCCTTCGTGAAGCTAAGAAGGTTGTGTATGGGTTGATTTCCGTAAGCTCAACGAATGCCATGGTTCTATTTGACCCCAGTGCATCGCATTCATTCATATCGGCCAAGTATGTAGAGGAACTGGAGATAATGAAGCTGCCAAATAGGAAACCCTTGATAGTTCACTCCCCAGCAGGAGAAATGAAGGCAAACTACATCTGCCCAAAAGTTACCTTGGATATAAAAGGTGTTAACTTTAAGGTGAATCTTATTATTTTGGAGATTTTAGAGATCGATGTTATCCTTGGAAGGGGATGGTTCTCTGCTTCTAAAGGAGTGATCGAGTATGCCCAACACTCAGTGCTTATAACAGGACCGTCAGGAGAAAGGATTGTATATGAAGGTATACGATCTTTACCTAAGGAGTATGAAGCAAGCCCATTGGAAGATGGTAAGATACATGAGGTTCAGGATCAATGTCAGTGTTGTAAGCGTTATGGAGTTGTCTGTCTTCAAAACAAGTCCCATAAAGGGGAAGTCGAGATGGGTTCAAACTATGAAAGCAATGATGAAAAGAATAGGAAGGCAAGTCCACTGCAACCACTTTTGGAAAGCAGTCAACAATTGAGTTCTACTACTTTGCCACATCTAGCTTGGAATCCTAGTCAGATAGATCAAAGGGGTAAAGAGTTAGAAGTTCCTCAAGCTCAATCTATTTATGGTGAAGTATGCATAGATGGAGGGACAATCACTTGTACGGAGTTCCAACCCGAAAGAGTCAAGCGAAATAAGAAGCAAGCCAAGAAGAGGAAGAACCTCCATAGCTCGCCAGAGAACAACACACCAAGCAACATTTTAGAAAAGTATGACCCTACCAAAGATCTACCTCAAAATGTGTGTTATCGTTGCCGACAGGAGGGCCACCATGCATATTGTTGTCAGCAGGAGAAGCAATCAAAGGACCATGGAAGCAATCAAGTCACTACAGGACTATCGTCAGCCAGTGTTAGCAGCACGCAACATGAAGGAAGGTCTTGATACCTATCACCTCGCTAGGAGTTTATGTCCCGTGTGTAATATACGTTAGTAGTGAAAGTCGAGTCGGTGTGCCTTGTGAACCTTTAGTGTTTGATTGGGTTGTCTTAATGCTTATGTTTGATTTGTGTCTTTGTAATGAGTGCAATGATCTTGTGAGGTCTTCCCACAATTTCATTTTAGAGGCTTAAGGTTTAATGAAATAAATAGTTGGGTTTGGTTTCTATCACGTGTTTCTTTATCCTGTCTTCCCAAAGCAATCACTCTTTATCAGTTCACATCTCTGTTTCTTGGAAGCCAAAAACAAAATCATGGAGAACTTTTGGACAACAATAGACTTCTCTCTCTCACCACAAGAACCACCTCGAGGATAGTTATGGTTTGTGAGTTATGAAAATCACAAGGAAATGAGGACAATTGACTCACTCCGAAGAATATGTAAGCTACCCTTTGGTTTCCCTTAAGTGCATCTTTCTTAAGGGGGGTAGCCAAGCTAAAGAAGTTCAATGTTCAACATACTCAAGAGAAGTCATCATTTATGGCATGAGAAAATGTTTTATGAGTTGGCTCTATGAAGGTTCAAAAGACCTCAATACTGCACCAACCATGGAAAGAAAGTTTGGATGGAATGAAGCATCTTAGTAAGGTTTTGGTTGTGCTCTATACAAGGTATAATGAGGATCGTTGTTAAAGGAACTACAGAAGGAAGCAAAGAATACCCAAAGACAAAGTATCTTTATCTTTCTCTTCAGTCTCTTCGAATCTCGAGGACGAGATTCATCTTAAGGGGGGTAGAATTGTAACACCCCAAATTTTGCTTTCTGGAAAAATAGAGTTTAAATGATTTAATTGTGATTTTGGGTTCATGAAATATAGGAAATTAAAAACTTTTATCAAATTTAAAGTTTCTTAGAGGTAGCAACGTGAATGTGCACTCATGCCTTTGCATATGGTTTACTGTATGTGTGAATTTGTTGCAAATTCAAAAGAAATTAAAAGGTCTCAAAAACCATTTTCAAATGTTGGTTGGAAAATAGATTTTTAAATGTTTTGGAAGTAAAAGAAAAAGAAAAAAAATAGGAAACCCTCCCCCTCTCCCTTTTTGGCCCGAAGGCCTTCCCTCCCAGCCCAACTCTCCCTCCCCCTCTCCTCTCACGCTTGGGCCTCACCCCAGCCGGCCCACCCGCACTAGGCCGCTCCCCCTCCCCTGCCCCAGCACGCGCGGCCCAACAGCCGTAGCAGGCCTAGGCCTTTTTCCCCCGCCGGCCCAGCCGCCCCAACCCTAGCCCCCAGCCCCCCCCCTATAAACCCCCCCCTCTCCCCCCACGCCAAGCGCAGCAGCCAGGAGCCGCCAGCCCGGACACGCCACGTGGCGCCACGCCAGCCCCCGCCGTCAGCTCTGCGCGTCTTGCAAAAAGGCCCCCGTGCTTTGGTAATTTTAACCCGCAGCCCAGTTTTCATTTAATTCAGAATTTACAGAATGTCCATTGATTTTCAAATGCCTATAAAATATCCATTTCAAATCCGATTTGATCCATTCGAGTTGCGTTAGATTTGTAGAGTTTTTATCTACATGTTAAAACCATAATCAATCTGTTTTGAAACTTTGAAAAATATTTATTTATTAAATGGTTTTAAATGTGTGTTTTAAATACACAAAACTTGCTTAAATCATATCTTCTCCGTTTCAAATCCGTTTTGATCCGTTCAAGTTGTGTTGGCTTCGTATCTGTTGACACAAAAAGCGTCAGGATCTGCGAACATGTCGGGCTATTACCCAAAGCTCGGTATTCCGGAGGCGTGCCAGTCGATTTGACCAGTTAATCGACAAGGACGATAACTAGAACAAGATCCAATCCAGACAACGGCGATGGGCCCGGATGCTGGGATTGAGGCTTGATCAGGATAACTAGAGCAGAGCTGAACGAGGCAACAGCGATGCGCCCGGATGCCAAGGCTCAGAGGTACTCCCACGCGGAACTTGCAAGGATTTGACGGAGATCAAGGTGATGCAGCCCGTCGAAGCTTGAAGAACTCGTTAAAAGCTATAACTAATGCAAAAAGGGTAAATTGCGATAAAAAGTAGAATAAGAATAAAATTGGTTTGTTTGATATTGGATTGATATTTTTTTTCCATAGCCCTCGGGCACATATTTATACTCTCGCATGGAGAGTTGTACAAAGACACGACTCGTATCCTTCCTAAAACAAACTCCTAACTTTAAGGAAACTGACTCACGCAGGAGTCGGATCTAAAACAATAATATTTATTTCCCTAAACAAACACACCTATTTTAAAGGAAAATAAACGACTCATGCAAGAGTCTGACTCAAACTACTTTAATAATAATACTGGTACAAAACACCAGTTTCCTGAAACTTCTTTTCGATGGAAACTTTCCATCGGCAGACCCTTCCAATCCGTGACTTCCTTCTTTGACCACCGGTAGCCTTCTGCCGACATCAAACGCTAAGTTATGATGTACTCATCGGCACCCCATGCCCATCGGCATCGGCAATATTTCCCGATCGGCGACCTTGTACTGGTGACTCTTCACTAATCAGTCCCTATCGGCAATCGGCAACCACTCTTCATCGGCAGCCGACAATGACCCTTCATCGGCAATCGGCAATATCTCCTCATCGGCAATCGGCAATGTCTCCTCATCGGCAATCAGCAAGACTTCACCGATTAACCTTTGTCGGCAAGGATCATCCAGCCTCCATCGGCAGTGCACTTGGTCTCCCCGCAGCACTCTCACCGGCAATGTTGACTCATGATTTCCCGATGCCGATAGAAAACAGTCGTTGACCAATCAAGCCTTAGCTCATTTGACATGTGCTGAAAAACGGTGTCAACAATATCGGCATAACCTTTTCATTAGTGATCTTTAATACCCTGTTAATAGCTCTGTATTTTCATGGTTAACTCCTAACTTGATTAATAACTATGCAACTTGTTTTATACATAAAATATCGATAGTTTCAATTCTCGTTTTCGAAATACAAATGCAAGTTTGACCTAATTCAATCAAAGTATTTCGTTGAAAAGCTTTATCCATTCTTTTATATAGTTAAAACTAATAAATCTCATAGTTCACTTTTATAAAAGCAAACCTTTCGGTAGATGTATCTCGATCTTCGTAGCTCCGATTAGTGTGTTCTTCGCGGCTATGTGATCGTAGCAATGCGTAGTTTTCTTTTTAAATCCTTTTAATTGATTGGTGTATTGTTCTAAATATGTATATGTTTGTATTGTTTTGCATGCTTTGTATGATCAGATGCTTGTGTGGTGATTTATTAATTATTGTCCAATCGGTGAGTTTTACGTTGGAGATCAAGAAGTTGGCTTTCTAGAAGATCTTTGAAGACGTTGATCTTTGAAGAAAGGATCTGTTTTAAGGAAAGTATTATATGGGATCTTCCTTGATGTCCTATTCATGATGTTTTTAAACCAAATCATATGCATGTGTCTAATTTTGTTACCATAGGGTTTACCTAGAATTGTTACCTTGAACCTTGAAATCCTATGGGTTATTTGCATCTGGGTAGTTATTGCTAGTGCTCCTTTTTAACAAAGCATGATCTTGAATCTTGATTAACGACTATATGAAATGATAAAGTAAAACTTGACTTTTTAGTAACATGGATTTAGGACCCTATCTGTCAGCAAAAGCTGGGACATACAGTACAACCATGAGGGCTACATGGCTCTGGCTTTAGTTCAGTATGAGGGTAACTCTCTCGCATGTGGCAGTTCACGAAAGTTGCCATTGCCGAGCGGTTGCGGGTACGGCCGGAGTGGCTACCGCTGCGCGTGTGTACCATCGAGGGGTCCCCGTATACCCCTTGCCCGTGGATCCGTAGTGTCTGTTGTTTGTCAGCGAGCCCCTTTGAAAGACTTCATAGTGAACCCTGCCGACCTTCCTTGGAAGTGGGTTAAGAGGCTCGCGATCTCGGGCGAAAGGGAAAATCACGACTCATGGGTAAAGATGTACAACCTCTGCAGAGTGTTAAAAACTGATATATCAGTCGTGCTCACGGACACGAGCGGCCTGGAAAACTCACAGACTAATAATGGAAAACTCATAGAAACTCTATTTACTAGTTTCTTATCATTATGAACCACTTTATCATGATATTATGTTATCCGTTCATTTGTTTATATGATCTTGCAGTTTAATTTGGGGGCTTAAGCATAACTTATGACACAACAATTGTAAAGTTTTGAATCAATTAAAAATGCTTATCGCAGTAAACCAGTGTCAACTTTTGAGCCTCATGAACCCCATATATACTTGTTGAGTACGAGATGTACTTACGCTTGTTTACTTTTCAATATTTGGAGGCGGGGTACCAGATTGCAAGAGTCTTGAGCAGTTAGGCTTGTGATCAACCAGTCAGTTGGTCCCTGTGGAGTGGAGTCTTCGCCTGAAGATCGGAGTGTCTTTCCGTTGTTTGCTCCCTTAAGGTTATTTCTTTGGCCTTATATGTTATGTATTTAAGTGTTGTCTTTTGATATTACCTTGTTCTGTGGCTATATGTGAGATTTGACTTCCTGGGCTCACATATAGGGTATATCTGGTTTTGTTCTTAAAACCGGGTGTGACAGGAGTAGTGACATTATGGTTTTATGACATTTTCAAAAATTAATCTCTATGTACTTTAAATAGATAGGGTATGAATCATGAGCTGATAACTTATATCACATTGATCAACAACTTAGTCAATATGCTTTCCTATCAAGATATTTTCCCACTAGTATAATCAAAGGCAAGAATTGATCTTTATGACGCTTTTACCCTTTGAACGTCATAGATCATGTCACTTTTCAAATTTTAAGTTCATATGCGATCTTCTTGTTTTTATTCAAAATTAAAAGGGAAATGAACTAAGCAATTAATTTCATGAAGAAATAATATTTTATTTTTATTTTTACTGTTATAAGGGAAATGGGTAAAGTAAATAAAAGAAAAAGGGAAGAGACGTGGCAAACCAGACAGGAAGTATGTCGAGGTTGAGTGGATGCTGGCTGGTGGACCTAGAGGTCCTTGGTGGGGTCGGTCGTCCCCACTTAGGGGCCTTCAGCCACATCGGTTCCTGAAATAAGATGTCTTACCTCTGAATAGCTCTCTGCACTGTCAGTTCTGCTTATTGGCCTCTAAAGTGTATCGGTCGATACTGAAAAGTGTCCGTTGATGCCCAAATTTTTCGTGGGACGTGTCATAGCCGTATACATCATGATTTAGTGGCCAATCTTGTCAAATGGTATGTTGGGGTGTCGACCGAAACCCCCATACTTGTTTTAGTGTATACTATAACACAGGACAGAGAGAGATCAAATGCAGGGGTTTTGCTGGGGTAACATACCAGCAGAACCAAGAGTTTCATTTGTCATTGATAGCTTAGGCACATGTTCATTGATTCCTGAGTGATAGATAACAAGCCTAAGTGCCTTGTTGCTATGAAGGGCTAAGGTGTGTCAAGGAGAAGATGGAGAGATAAGGTTCTATTTTTGACATGGCCTTAGCATAAGGGATGACAAGCATCTTGTTATGCTCTCTTCTATCAGAGCCATGATGTAGGTTGTATTGATGGCTCTAGCGGAAGACTAAGGAGAGATAGAGGTGAAGAAGGGAGAGTCCTACGTCCTTCACCTTTGTTTTCACTTGGATCATGCCAGAAACAGGAGAGGAACGTTGGTCCAATGTTCAGGAGCAACGGGCATGGCTGAAAGGCCAAAACCACGATTGGCCGATCTCCTTTGGCTTGATTTGGTCCGACCGAGTCAGGTTTTAAACTCCCACGGGTCAGGTTAGGCAGGCCATGCAATGTCGGGCTGTTAGGCCTTAAGAAGGGATCGGCTGATGCCCTTTTGGGGCCAAATGGGCCAGGATTTTTTGTGGGAGGTGACAAGGCTAAATCTAAGCTAAATCTGAGGTCAAACATGAAAAGGAAAATAAAATGTAAAACATGAAGATTTTAGTTCTTGGTTGGATTAAGGACAAAATCTATTATGTCAATTTCATGCTCAGGTGATTCATGTTCATGAAAAACTTTAAGACATTGACAATTTACCTTTAAAGGTGTTGCAGCCATAATCTTGAAGCATGACGATTCCATGTGTCACGACATGGATGATGAAGAATGGTCTTTCTCCTGTGAATCATCGCTTTGTACTCAGACCCTTTCCTCCATTCATTGCTTCTCTCCTGCGAAGGATTAGTGGACAACACATACCCAAAGGAATTCACGAATAATTTGAAGCAAGGGCAATGTTGTCATAGAAATAGAGGGCATCTTCTATGCTATAGAAAAGTTGGCTTTAGCATTTTAGCACAGAACGTGATGTTTCCTCATTGTTCACCAATTAAGAATCACGCAAGGTTAAGGCAAAGATGTGCAAGATTATTTTAATACTACCTCAAACCTTGATTTGTCTCTTATGAATGATCTCATGACTTACCCATCAAAATTTGGAAGTCCTCTTACATGGGTTAGTCCAAAAGTACAACCAAATTCTATACAAGTAGTTTTTGGTTCAATAATCAAACTTGACACCATGTCTAATTTGATTAAGGTAGGCTAATTAACCTAAGCACCATGCTTAATTTAAAGAGCTTATAGGAGTATGTACACTACTCCCAAACCAAAGCATACTCATAGTAGAACTAGGAAGCATGGAAGAATAAAGAGATTCATTAAAAAGAGACAAGAGCATGGATGGTGAACTAGATGAGCATTTGCTTTTCTTTTTTTTCTTTTTTTTTATTTATTATTTCTGTGACTTAGCAAGATGAGCAAGATATAAAGATAAAGCAAGGTAGAGACAACCAAATAAAATTAAATAATGAAGCATGACATGAGGCTCTTTAGAGGAATCCACTCCCCCACACTTGGATTTTGCAACATTTGAGAATGAGCAAATCCAAGTCTAGGAGGTGGAATTTTCTTTTGAATGTGCTTCATTATTGAAGGATGTTTGGTTGGACATACCTTGTGTTTTTCTCCATCATTATTTTTGTTCAAACCTAAAATGGTTAGTGACAAAAATACCCGAAGGAAAATTTTTACAAATATTCCCTTAATCTTATTTTACAAAGTCATTTTATTCATTTCAGAATTTTGGGAAACTAAAAATATTTTGATTTTGTTTTGTTTTATTATTGTTATTATTATTATTTTATTATTATTTTTATTAATTTTAATTAATTAATTTTTTAAAAAAGCAAACTTTAATGGAAAGAAAAAGGCTCGGGTTATCTCCCGAAGGTGCTTATTTTTAGGACACAAGCTTGTCTTTGGGAAACCTTCAAGTATCTCATGTTGGTGAAGTGGTTTCCCCTTCAACTCCCACAAGACCAAAACCACTACGAGATTTGCAAAATTTATGATAGACAAACACATCTACAACCAACCTTGCAAAGATCTTAGAAACAAGAGGCATGAAAGGGTTGTAGATCATGTGTGTGGTTATGGCAGAGGGAAGGATTGATTTGGGAGATTTCTCACTTGAGCATGGATTTGAGGGGAAGATGAAGGAATAACTTCCATGCTCATTGATATCATTCTCCCTTTCAAGGAGTGGGTGAGCACTTTCTTTCTCATGACATTTCAAGTCATCCTCAAGGCTTGAATGTGTCATGGTTGTTAGCGAGATGGACATAAGCTCACCCCTTGGTTCAAGAACATGTTTGGATTATAACCCTTTGATGAGAGGTCAGGAAGACCAAACAGGTAGATAATCTTCACTTATTCTATAATCAAGCTTCTCATTTCCTAAGGTGTTCTCCAAGATTCTCATGGTTGGCCTTCCAATAAAGATAAGATGAAAGGAAAGTCTAGGAAGGTCAAAGATATGAAAATCTAGGGAGATCTTGAGATCATCAACAACCACAAGAACATCATGGAGGACTCCTAAACAATCAAGAATTTGACCATTGGGGAGTCTAAGGTGCTTTTGTGATTCTGATAGATGATCCTTTGATGATGATGGAACATGGAAATGAGGAATGATGTTGATCCTGAGGGTGGGATCATAGCAAATTTTGCCATCAATGCCCAACACTCGACAGGATATTCTCCTTACATGTGTGGGCAGTTTAGCAACTTCTTTTGAGGATTTGGCCTCATCCAACCTTTCTTGGCTTACAACGGTAGACAGAGGCTCTAACCATTGATTATGCTCCTCTTGGTCAGATTTATGGCCCTCATGGCTTCCATGCCTCGGGTGTCTTAATGAATTCCAAAAGTCATTAAGTGGGTCATCATAAGACTTGAATGAAGGAACACATGGGGGATCATCAGGATCAAGGATGGGTTTAGAAATGGGTTTGTAGGGTAAGTCAGAGGTGGGCATAGAGAAGGAGAGGATAGATTTGGCTTCTAAACACTTTAGTTCTCCTTCTATAAGCTCACTCGACATTTCTTCATTAGATATCCCAGGCTTTTCCTGATGTGCCATGTGTAGGGGGTGTTTTCAAGAATCTTCATGATAAGACTCTTCCCTTTACTAACGGGTAAACACATGAAGGCTCCCCTAGAAGCTATATCAAGAAGTTGTGCGGAATCTTTGCTAAGACCGCCATAAAAGTGTTGTAACAATGTTGGCTCGATTATAGCAAGATCAGGGCCAAATGATGATAGATCTAAAAGACGGGCCCATGCCGCACCTAGAAGATCTTCTTCCTTTTGTTTAAAGGTTAGGACCTCTATTTGAAGACGAATAACACGAGAGATAGGGAAGAGAGTTAGGCAGAATTTGGATTGTAACTTTTCCCATTCTCCGTTTACACTATCTACGTGGTGAAAGTACCATTGTTTGGCTATTCCCGTCAAAGAAAACAAAAATAGCTTCCACTTAAGGGTACTTCGCCTCATCCCTTGGATGTGGACACATGAATACAATTGTTCAAAGACACATAGGTGAGTGTAAGGATTTTCATCTTCATCTCCAGAAAAAGATTGTTCCCGAACTTTGGCTATGAAGCTAGGGTGAAGCTCGTAGCTAGGTGAAAGGATGGGTTGTGATGATGGTGGTGGATCCAAACTAAGGCCCTTTGGAGACGCAAGATGAGAGATGAATGATTGGTTCATGGTGTGAAAAGCATAAATGAAAAGAAAGATAAAACAAGGATAAATAGGACCACTAGGTTCTAGTTAAAACAGCTACCGTTCCCCGGCAACAGTGCCAGTAAGCTTGTTGACACCAGAAGTGGCAAACGGGTAAAAGACCGCAAGCGTACGGTTGTCAAGTGTAGCTTTCACCGGGAGTATTCCGGGTATCGTATTTTCCACAGGGAACGAGAAGTGAATTAACTAGGAATAAGGTTATGTCCTATGATGAGACTTAAGGAGTCTATGGTATTTGGGTTGAGAGGTTCTATATGGCAAAGATATCTAACAAGGCAAGCTGGTTATACTGGCTTTATCAACCCTTCTCTTGCACAAGGCGATGGGATAGATCAGTAAGAGATAAAACTCCTACCGGACCGCACCATCATGTTGTATTGAGGCCCTACCTTTTAAGAACTTATAGTACCCACGTGGTGGAATACAAAGACCAGACAGGGCTGTCACCACCTGCTAGCTACTACAAACAATCCGTGCCATAAGCGGTTTACAAAGGCAAGATATAGTCTAGACACCACGTCTACACTAATCTTACTACTTTAACCCTACGTTAAGGCTAAAGCACTCTACTTAAAGTAAAGCGATGAACAAGCACGAAAAGATGTAAAACAGCTATGCCAGAAGTAGAATATCAAATGCTATAAAGAACTCAGATATATCACTTACAAGTGCTGAACTTACAAGAGGATCGCATCCGCTGAGGTACATCTCGGAGAAGACGCCAGACAGGCCCGGCTCTCCTCCAGACTCTCCTCACTCTTTTCCATCTAGAATAGCACTACTCCAGAGATTCGCTAAGCTACTAAGGAGTAGTTTTCCTCCAATGAGTCATGCATGAGAGTGAAGGCCTAGGGGGGTATTTATAGCTAGAGGTGGAGTAGGGGCTACTCCGGTGCCACGTTAGCGATCCGTGCCATCTTCATCAGCCACCGTAGGATCAAACCGTCATTGTAACCGCCTTAGATCAATGGTGGAGATGAAGTTGATGCATGGAGGCATGCAGGAAGGCTGTGGGATGCTCAGGAGCACCTATAGGGGATCGGCCGATCTCCCCCTGATAGCTGGGACCTCCTCCTTCTTCTAGAAGCTGACCCCACTGGTCAGGGGAGCTGTGGGTGGCCTCTGGGCCCACACACCAGTTCGGCCGACTAAGAGTTAAGGATTTTGGCCTCCTCCTTTTGTGTGGAGCATGGCCCACATGTCATGGACACCTTGGCAAAGTTTGGTATTTTTCCAACATACTTTGTGGACCCATGGATCCTCATGCTTTGATCTAGAACCGTTGAGAGGTAGCACAGAGTGGATCCAAGGGTGGATCTTCATTCTAGAAGGTGTTACTCGGATCATGGGTGCATGGGAGACCTTAGTGGGCCCTTAGTGGGGTCGGTCGACCCCTAAGTGGGCCCACAGGCTCCCAAATGTCTCCATTTGTCATTTCCTGCATAATAATATTCAAGGGAAATGCGGAACCAATTATTTGATAAAATACGCTCTAGCTATGTTATTCTACTCATGAATCCAAAGTTGTTGACGGTATTTTGAGTATGTAAAAGTATGTCATTCTTACCCAAGACACTCTTGACCGTGAGCATGGCTATCATGATAGTTTTTAACTCTGTGCAGAGGTGCACATCTTTATCCTCAAGTCCTGAATTGCCCTTTTGCCCGAGGAGATCAGCCTCTTAACCCACTACCAAGGAAGGTCGACAG
Source organism: Microstegium vimineum (assembly GCA_022036555.1). NCBI lineage: Eukaryota > Viridiplantae > Streptophyta > Magnoliopsida > Poales > Poaceae > Microstegium > Microstegium vimineum. The sequence goes on from CM039136.1 coordinate 22,121,689, forward strand.
GGTTCACTATGAGACCGTTCACAGGTTCCACTAATATGTAACAACCCGCTACAAGTTTCCTCAACGAGATGTGAGTCCCCTCCCTGAAGTCATCGCGGTGCACCTCCTAGGCAGGCATCTTTGAGCCCCTCTTGCGCCCTTTCGGGTAAGTTGCCACAAACTAATGAAAGTCTAATACTGAGTCAAGCCAGAGCCCATCAACTTATGGTAGTACTGTTTTCTCGGGGTAATCCACTTATAGAAATATCCCTATGAGTGAGAACATAGGTGTGAATTCCTGAGCCACCCATAGTCCAAATTGCTAAAAAGTCATCTTTTATCATTATTGCATATATCATTAGTCAAGTTACAAGATCATGGTTATTCTTTATGAGCACTAGCTTTGATCTACCCAATGCAATCTTCCCACGGTGTCAAGGCACAAGGTGACAAATATCTAGGAAATCCTTACGGGAATCAAGGTAGACACATGCATATGAATTAAGTGAAATTAAAGTGTATAGATAACAAGGAAGATCCCATGCTATACTTTCCTTAACCTCTTAGATCCTTTCTTCAACTGATTCCCAATCTCCAGATGACTTCTTCTCGATCTCCACGCAATCTCACCGATTGGACAAGATCATAAACACCACACAAGCAGCTGGACAAAGATGCATAGCATACAATAGATCTAATTTAGAACAATACACCAATCAATGAAAAATACTTTAAAAGAAATATACGCCTTGATCACACAGATGCAAAGAACACGCTAATCAGATCTATAACAGAAAAGAAACGACTACCGAAAGATAAGCTTTAAAAGAGACTTAGACTTCATTTATTTTATCTATAGAAGAGGCATTTATTGGATACTTCAGAGAAATAGCCAAATTAAATTAAGTCACATTATATTTGCTTGGAAAAACAAGATTAAACTAAATAGATTTTGTTTAGGAAAAAACAAAGTGGAAAATTAGATTAGTTTTAATTGGAAATCTATTATGTATAGATTAATCAATTATCATTTTATTTGAAAAAAGAAAACATGTTTAATACTGTTACTAACATGTAGATCTTATTGTAACGAAACCAACACAACTAGAAAGGGACAAAACAGATCTAGAACGAAGAAGTTATGAATTATACATGATTTTCTATACAAGATTAATTCATTAAAAAGGATTAACTAAACTTTATATTTCAAAATACTTTAACATAGATGAAAACTATACCATTAGATAGATCTAGAAATTATGAAGCTAACGTAACTTGAATGGATCCAATCGGAGTTAAAACGGTCAAATTACTGGCCTTTGAAAAAGGGTGGCAAATCTGTAAATTGATGGATTTATTTTCGGAATTAAAACAAATAAAGAAAATTCGGATTTATCCCCTGGAATAGGACTGCAGGTTGAAATGGGAAAAACTCAGGGGCTCTTTAGCATATCTCACCCACGAAGGGGCATGCGGTGATCTGAGCGGTTGGATCTAAAGCCAATGGCTTAAATTAGATTGGGGATGGGAAGGAGGACCTCCCGGCCACAGTGGCCGGAGCTGGGGCAGGATGCGGCGGCGCCATGAATGACGGCTTGCCGGAACAGGCGATACATAGCTAGGGTGCTCGGATTTCATCGGGAGAAGGCACGGGAGAGAGGAGCGAATGGCAAACTCACCACGGCACTTGCGAAGGCCAGAGGGACGTGACAGAGGGCCAGCCATGGGTGGAGGTGGAGCTTTGTCCCTGGAAAACGTCTACCAGCTTGGGTGAGTGACAGAGGCACAAGAAACAACGCTGATATCTTTTGGACCTTACTAGAGAGGTTACGGAGCTAGAGGACTAGCGCGAGGCGGTGCAAGAGCTTCCAATCGCGGTGGAGCCGGCGGCGGAAGCTTCTCGGCGGAATCTGAGGCAGCGCGACGATGCGGCTCCGGTTCGGGCGAGGTGAGGCGAGGGTGATGGGGTTCAAGGCCTTTTATAGGAGCCTGTTGACACTTCTTATGACACTTAAGCTAGGTTATCATCCCTAGCATGCCAAAGAGATGTGGTATAGAAATATGCAATTGCTCTAAGTAAATAATAAATGTGTTTCTGCAAGCGCACAGACTATACCGAAGTAGCATTTTAACCAGGAGTATTCCAGGTATCGTTATTTATATTTTTACCACTGGGAAGGGATACTAAGGAATAAATGAGGAATGAATAAAGATGATTAATGAGTACCACTGCATGTGTAATGGAGAGTTTTCATCTATCTCACTCAGTACAAGATAAGGTGTCACATAAGATATAGATAATGAATGAATAGTGACAAAAGATAAATACTAATCAGCATATATGTAGCCACATAAGATAATGATAAGCACATCAACAGATATTCTAGCAAGTCATTAGCATGGAATTAGGACGAACTACAAAGATATTTCCTAAGTCATTCTTAACTATACAGTCTAGCATACTATGATTAGTGCAATTACACTTGGCAATCATGGCGAGATAAGAGATATTCATGTGTAGTGAGTATTACTAAGGAAGATGAAGAACATAGCAATCATTTCCCCGTAATAGAACTGCTCTGCCTGCCCTACAAACAGGAGGAGGACTACAAAGGACTCAACAGGACTGTCACTCCCGCGATCTACCTCACAATCCATAATGTAGGGTATAATCGCAGATAAATACGGTCTAGGCACCACGCCTACACAATATCTATCATTTACCCATTGTACAGATGGATAAACGCTATACGATCCTAAACATGCATATGATTCAGATCTAACTATGCCAAGCATATAATCATAATAGACTAAGAACAATATAATTAGGAACATAAATGTCATAAACAATATAATGAAGTAGAGAAAAGTCATATTCATAATATTGAAGAACAAATGATGAACAATGAAGAACTAGGGAGAGAATTACCAATAATCCTCCTGACAGATCCGGAAACCAATCGAAGATTGATTCCTTCTAGTTCTAATCCTATATAGCTATGCTAAACTAGAGATCTAGTTGATGTGGTGGCTCTAGGGCTCGATTAGGGGCTTCTCCTCTTGAGATGGATGATGAATAATGAATTAGGTCAGAGAGGCTCTTCTCCTCTAGGCCAGGGGGCCTTCCTTATATAGGCTCCTCAAATGAACGTCGACCGTTGGATCAAACCGACCTTGATGGAGGGTGTAGATGTGATCTCAAAGGCAGTGGAGAGGTGGTCCCACAAGGCAGACCCTATTGGGCCTTGCCCTAGGGCCGCCGCCCCAGGGGGTAGGGAGGGCGCCCTGCCCCTGGGCCCGCTCAGCCTCTCGTTTCTTCCCACGCCTTCTTGACCCTTCTAGTGTATTCTTTTTCGTACGAATGATAATTATCTCTATGTAATCATGACATGTGGGCCTTTCCTCCATATTTCCTGATATCCCCCTGCAGAAACAGACATTCACCAAAACTCGTGGAATTCTATTAGTTTAAACCTTATTTCTAGATGTTGGTTTCATATAGATCCTTTTCCTTGTCTAGTTGACGGTTAGATTTGGTATTTAAGGACCGTCAACAAGCTTCCCCAAGCTTACGTTTTGCTCGTCCCTGAGCAAAGATAGACTCAATGATGGATCAGGAGTTGCTGCAATGCTTTCACGCCTTAAAGGTATACATGCTTTCAAATAAGATCTCATCTCCAGATTAGATCAACTATTAAGATTAAAAACTTACTCATTTTACCTTCCACCATGGGGCTTGTAACCGTCACCTGTGTCTTGGGTAGTTGAAAGACAGAATGGTCCAGTCAAGCACCAGGTACCTGCTCTTTAATCAACTATAGCTCCGAAGTTTTTGTAGATTTTCAAAATAAAACTCAGAGATTCCTTGTATGACTCTCTCAAATCTCTCCATTGTGGTATTTTTGGATCCTTACCAAGGCATTAATGGTGTATGCCCTTCTCTCAAATATGTGGTATTTGTGGTATAAGGCATTGTGACATTGCCTTCTCTCTCTCACCCTACTTCTAAGGCTTATATCTGGAGCTCATAGGTGGGAGATAGCGTATACATCTTACAAGACATATATTGAAGAATCAAACCGCAAATCCAAAGGAACATGTCAATAAGTCAAATCAAGATGTGCATGTGTGGCGAATGGATGGTGTATAATGATGATGGTGGTAGTGATGATGATGGTGGTAGAGGTGAAAGTCTAATTCTACTTTTGCTCCCTTTTTTATGGATATACCTTTCTTGTATTTGAAACTTTCGAAGAGAATGAGATGCTTGATATAATAATAACAATTTTTTTTGAAGTGGGTATCTTGTACCCCTAATTCTACTGTCGGACACTTGTCCATTTTTACCTCTCTTCTCACTTTTTATTTTTCGAGGTTGGCGGATATTTTGCCCTTTTTATTTCCTCGTATCTCTCTCTTTTTCTTTTCTTCTTTTTTTAAGAGCACTCATCCTTGTAGAGCTATAAAGCGAACGATGACTGGAGCTTTTTTTTATAGGGATAAAACAGGAATAGGAGAATATTTATGTGTTTCTATTCTCTCCCGGATTTAGAGTAGAATGTTTTTGGTGGGTGGATCTGGAGATGGAAATGAGTGGATATATGTGGATGCGTACTTCTGGGATAGAAGCAGCTTATGTGGATGGAAGCTATATGGATGCATACTTCCAGGATAGAAGTAGCGTATGTGGGTGTAGTGTAATTGAATGCGTACTTCTGAGGTGGAAGCAGCATGTATGGATGTGTGTGAATCTTGATTCAAACCGCATGACTAGTTCCCGAGGGTCGCACAGCTTGACCACACTCAATGCTCATAAGCAGTATGTAAAAATATGTGGTTTCCTAATCTAGTAAGCATGTATATATAGCTGTGGTAGGAATTTAAACTCTCGTCATATAGGAACTCATCATGTAGCATTTTTAAAGTTTTCAAAAGATAAAATTCTCCAGAATTCTAGTATCTCTAGGAGCAGATAAATAGCAACTCAAACCTTCCCATATCATATCCGTCAACGACTTAGACTTAGATCAGGTACTTCCTCCCACAAGTTCAGGTTTAGAGCAAATTCAAATCATAACAGTTATGCCTAAACTTGAGAGAAAGATCAAATTTGAAAAATAGGTACTTGAAAGGTATTACGACAGAGCCACTATTCATCATCTCCATATTAAGAGTTTATCATTGGGATTCATTTTAGCATAGCTATTATATTTTATTCTTTTCTATTATTAGCAAACTTATAAACTAAGCAAAAACATATATATAAGCAGGAAAATATTTATTAGGTTTTCTATGATTATGCATCTTTTTATTTTTATCAAAGTATAGATATAAAAACTGATAGGTAGTAATACTTAGCTGAGTATGTGGGGGTGCTCTCCCCCAAGCTTGATTTTGACGTAATTTCTTCTGATGTAGTTGGAACGTGGGGGTGCTCTCCCCCAAGCAAGATGATAGACTTACTATTTTTATATTTTTATTTTATAAAGTAAAAATTATTTTTTTATGCCACCACAGCGAGTACACTTATGGGTTTTATGCCACGAGTCTATTCACATGGAGCTTAGAAGTTTTAAACATTTTTATTTTCTTTTTAAAGACGGTGAAAACATGATTAACTAATTTGGGAAAGTAAATAATTAAGGGAAAGATAACTACCAAGTGTTACCTCTTGGCACGACGCTCGGTGGTTCGAATCCTCCGAACAGGACTCCTCACGTCCTTAGTTGTCCTGGGACTCATTGGATGGCGTAGCTGGTGCCTCCGGCTATGCTTCTTCTTCTAGTATGATTTCTTTTTATCTCCACACTCGTATTGGTGCGGTGGCCTCCCGAGGACAAGCTCTCTTTTCTGGGTACTTACTAATATTAAAGGGACGTACCTTTTCTTCTTCCCAAGATTCTCCGCTCTCGTGCCTGTGGTAGTCGTAGACTGATCTTTCATTTCCCAACCTTGGAGTTGGTGGTGTGTTCGGCCTCGAGAGTGGTGTTGTGTATATTGATTCTTCTTCTTCGGGGTATCTCTCTTCATATCTTGATACTTCTCCTTCATAGTCTACCCATCCGTCCTTGGTGTTCTGCTTCTTCTGGTTGCGGTAGCGACGTCTTCTTCTCGTTTTATTCTGCTTAGATTCTTCAACAATGTAGTTAGCATTAAAGTAACGACGTACCTTCTCAGAGGGGAAGTGTAGGTGCACTTCTCCTGTCCCGATATAGATGATAGCTTTGGTGGTGTTTAGGAACGGTCTCCCAAGGATGATAGGTGGATCATAATCTTCTTCTCCCATATCAACGACTAGGAAGTCTGTAGGGATGAAGTGGTCATCAATCTGGATAGGGACATCTTTTGCTATTCCTTCGATAATGCGGCATGTCTGATCTGCCATCTGGAGTTGGGTGTATGTTCGATGTAGAGGCATTGTACCGTACAGAAACTCATAGGTCAACTTGGCCATAATGTTGACGCCCGATCCGGTGTCGCAGATTGCTTTCTGGAATGAGCATCTGTTGATTGTGCATTCAATGGTTGGGACACCTGGGTCGTCCTTCTTGATCAAATGAGGGGATCTGATTTGGTGATCTTGATTATGGTGGAGTGTCGTGACCATCTTTGCTGGTTTTGTCCGTACTTGCTTCTTGTTCTTGTTCTTCTTGTTCCTCTTATTGGTCCTCTTCATTGGCTCATATTGAGGTTGTTCAGGAGCTTGTATGGTTTTGTTCTTGAAGGTAAATATCTCCTTCTTCCCTTTGATGAAGAAACTAATCTTGGCAGTGCTAGCATAGATGACAGCTCCGGCAGTGTTCAAGAGTGGTCTCCCAAGGATGATGGGTGACTTCTCATCAACACCGGTTTCTATCACCATGAAATCTGCTGGGACATATGAGGTACCAATCTGGACACGAATATCTTTTAATATTCCTCTTGGGTAGCACAATGTCCGATCTGCAAGCTGCAAACACAAGGTTGTATCTGATAAAGGATAATTGAAGTATTTCTCGTATATTACCCTGGGCATGACATTGACGCTTGCGCCGAAGTTGCAAAGTGCTTTAGGAAACTCTATGACGCCAATGGAGATTGGGATGATGGGTCGTCCTGGATCTCCTTTCTTGGTTGGCATAGAGTCACAACACCACTCTTCTGTGGGGTTGTTCCAATAAGCACCAACATCAAATATGTCTACAAAATTTGCAGATTCTAATCCTTCCGGTTGTGATGGAATACCGGGGTTAGTGGTAGGAATAGCAGCAGCTATTTGGGTTAGCTGAGATTCAATCATTTTATTAAAGCTAATTTGATTCTTGATGGCAACAGAAAAATTATCCATTCTATTATTTATGTTTTCTAGTATTTTATCATTGGATGCTATTTTCTTAGACATGTTATCCATTAACTTTCCTTGATTAGCTACTAACTCTCTCAAAGGTGGAAAACTAGGATTATTATAGGAATTATTACCTTGATAATTACCTGAGTAGTTAGGCCTTTGTGGTTGTTGATTCCAACCTTGATTTTGCTGAGGACGGTTGTAGTTGTTGTTGTTGTTGATGTAGTTCACGTCCTCTTGCAATTCTGGACAATGATTGCCTGAGTGTCCAGTGTCTCCACATTCCTCACAGGTCATGTGAGAGTCATAGATGTTCATAAATTCTTTCTTCTCTCCAGCTTTTTCATCGAGCCTCTTCATGAGCAGGTCTAGCTTTGCTGACAGCATGTCTATCTCTTTGAGCAGGTGCATACTTCCACTTTTCTTGCGAGTTTGAGTTCTTTCTTCACTCCAACCTTGGTTGGACGCCATCTTTTCCACAAGAGCTGTGGCTTGTGGTATTGTAAGTGATAGGAATGCTCCTCCGGCAGTAGCATCCATGGTCTCACGAGTGCTGTTGCTGAGCCCATGATAGAAAGTCTACATAAGTAACCAATTCTCCATTACATGATGGGGACATTCTAGGATGTAATCTTGGAAGCGCTCCCATGCTTCTGGAACGGACTCGTCATGTTGTTGCTGAAAACTTGAAATATTCCCACGGAGAGCATTGGTCTTCCCCATGGGAAAGAATTTTGCTAGAAAATTGGTGGAACATAGTGCCCACGTGGTATTCTTCTCCTTGGTTGCATAGAACCACTACTTCGCTCTTCCTAAGAGTGAGAATGGGAAAAGGCGAAGTAGTATGGCGTCTCTGGGGATATTCTTAATACTGAATGTGCTGCAAATCTCCAGGAAGTGTTGGAGATGAGCACTAGCGTCTTCATGCACTTTCCCACAGAACTGGCTTGCTTGCACCATGTTGATGAGCGCAGGCTTGAGCTCAAATGACCGATCAATGTTCGCAGCAGGTCCAGTGCGGATGTTGTCCGTGGTGGGGGCTGAGAACTCACGGATTGACTTGTTTGCCATGGCTTCGAACTCTGGTGTCAAGTATCGAACGATGTTTGGATGATCTTCTTGATTGGGTGAAGCTTCAAGCTAAGATGATGATGATTTTGTTACTTTCTTGAGCTTGGCTTTCGTCCTTTTGATTAATGCTTCAGGATTTTCAACAAAATTGTCTGGAAGATCAAACCTATTCATACATTACCCTGCATAAAGATGATAGGAAAAATAGACAAAGATCAAGGGTAAGGTTGTACGAGTAGAGAATTGATGTTTTCTTAATCACATTAGTGATGCAAGTGATAACTCATTTATTCCTTTTGATAGCTAATCAACCTTCCCCAGCAACGGCACCAAAAATGCTTGTTGACACTTCTTATGACACTTAAGCTAGGTTGTCATCCCCAGCATGCCAAAGAGATGTGGTATAGAAATATGCAATTGCTCTAAGTAAATAATAAATGAGTTTCTGCAAGCACACATATTATACCGAAGTAGCATTTTAAGCAGGAGTATTCCAGGTATCGTTATTTATATTTGTACCACTAGGAAGGGATACTAAGGAATAAATGAGGAATGAATAAAGATGATTAATGAGTATCACTGCATGTGTAATGCAAAGTTTTCATCTATCTCACTCAGTACAAGATAAGGTGTCACATAAGATATAGATAATGAATGAATAGTGACAAAAGATAAATACTGATCCGTTGAAAGGACCATGAAGCCTAAGAAGGGGGGTGAATTAGGTCACTTAAAAACTACTCTCTATTCTATGGCCTCTTTTTCTAACCTTAGCAAAGCCTATGCAAAAGGTAAACTATCTAGTAGTGCAACTAAGGTTTTGCTAAGTGTTGCTATCTCTACCGCAAAAAGAGTTATGCAACCTAGTTTCCAAACCTATCAACGAGCCTATCAACTAAGCTAGGAAAGGTAAAGAGCACAAGGTAAACAAAGTAAGTGCGGAAGGTAAAGAGCAAGGTAGAGATGAAAACTCCCATCGACGACGCCAGTATTTTTACCGAGGTATCGAGAAGCGCGCAAGCTTCCCCCTAGTCCTCGTTGGAGCCCCTCGTGAGGAATCCTGCGCAAGGGCCAAGCTCCCGGTCGAGTAACTCCATGGATAGCCTCGGGCTCTCCCCACGTGCAAGTGGGTCTCCGATGTGCCTTCCGGCAAGCCTCTCCCGGATGCTCTCCGTCGTCTTCACTATCAAGCTTCCGGCCGAAACTCCGCGGGCCTTGTTCCCTTCGGTACACAGGTGGCGGCCACACCACAAACGCGATTGGTGTGATCGCGCAAGATTACAAGCCCCACCGAGTACAAGATTGGTGCGTGCAAGCAACCTTGATCAAGAGGTATGCAAACCTCACTCAACACTAGGCTTACACCTAGAGCAAGCGCAAGAGCAATGGTCTAACTAGCCTAAGCACTTCGCAAAGCACAAATGCTAATCACCAAGTGTATCACTAAGCTCTATGCATATGGAGATCACTAGAATGGTGTACAACACCCTTGGTATGTTTCCTCAAGTCCCCTCTATTTCATTTGGCCGGCCATGGGTGGTATATATAGGCCACAAACCAAATGGAGCCGTTGGTACCTTGATGCAGCTCCTTTGCATAGCTCTGGACGCAGGCAACAAGGGGGGTCCAGACTAATCGCTGTGCGTCCGGACCTTCCAACGGTCTTCTCCGCGTAGCGGCTGACTGGTGGGTCCGGACGCTGTCTATGGTCCGGAGTCCACAGTCCGGACAGCGTCCGGAGTCTTTGCGCGCCTCTAGAACCTCTCTGCATAAAGTCCGGACGCCAGTGTTGGTCTGGACCCCATGCTCCGGTCAACGTCCGGAGTCCTTCGTGCTCTCAGGTTCTTCTCTGTGTGCGTCCGGACGCAAGCACCAATGGTCCGGACACATACTGTTCACAGCGTCCGGACTCTCTGAATTTCACAGACCAAACCCTAGGCATCCGGACGTATCCACAATGGTCTGGACCCTCCTGTTTGCAGCGTCTGGAGCCTTTTTCTTCACTGTTTTCTTCCGGGCTGATTTCCAAAAGTCCGGACGCGAGGCGACGAGCGTCCGGAAGACTTTGTATCTTCGCGGTCTTGCTTCCGAGTAGGTTCCATCCTCCATGCTTGAACTATGCTTGATATTTTAGGTCTTCTATATGCTTCAAATGTCTTGCTTGCGGTGTTGCCTAAGTCTAAAGAATGTTTGCACCCTATTGGACTACAAAATAAACACTTGCGAATACGTTAGTCCAATTTGGTTATGTTGATCATCAAACACCAAAATCCAAACTAAATGGGACATGAGGACCATGTTCCTTACAATCTCCCCCTTTTTGGTGCTTGATGACAACACGACCAAAACAAGCAAATAATATAAGATGCTCAAATGAAAACATATCTACTTGCTTGGATGCAATGCAAAGGCAAGTCTATATGATACTTGATTATACCAATTGAAGCTCATATTATGATGACGTGTCTTGCCCTTGCACATGTCCCCGTGTGGTATTATGGATTTATACTCCCCCTAACTCCATAATCCACTTTCCTCCCTATCTTGGCCCGAAATATATGACCATTTGTTTTGGTCCTTCAAATTCTCCCCCTTTGGAATCAAACAACGAAAAGGAAGACATTAGTAGCACAAGGGAGGGTCAAGTTTTGTGATCCTTTGTATATGGAATGAAATTGATCACAAGACTTGACTCACATTACATAAACTAAACTCCCCCTAAGTGTATGCATACATATAGTGGATGGCAAAGCATATGCATAACTGGCAAATTGCACAAAGGAGTTTAATTTATATAATGCATGGAGAAAGCATTTAAAAGATACCAAGAAATGAAATGCAATGATACTTATGGAAGATAATCCTTGCTTTTCTCCGAGGACTCCATGTTCCTTGCAATGAGACTACTACACATATGATAGACTTGAAATGGGTGTTAGTCTCAAAGCTTCCAACTTGTAGATTAGCTCCCCCTAAAAGTGTACATACAAGCATAGAATACTTGTAGGAGATATGCACATTGACTTTTAAGGTCAAGATACCAAATTAAAGGTAATGTCACATGAAAGTGAACATCACTCTTACTTGGTGTTTGGGGTAAGCTATCTACAATTTGGTACTTTGGCACATATAAGATAACAAGCGAGCTATGTGTCGTGCTCCTAAACATTTTAAAAACATGTAGGTTGCTCCAAGGGTAAGAGTGATACCGAGCAATCCTACCATATGATAACCTAGTGTATGTGTGGCAAGTATTTAGATATGCAAGTGCAATACCTAGGCATGAAGGGAACTAGATGCTAATTGAATTTGCAAGATAGAAATCTAGTTACCTAAACATGGGAAGGGGAACTTGGGTAAGTAGTGTTCACTAACCCACTTGGCAATAGTACCAATGATCATCATGATGCATCCCATGTAATGCACCCAAACTTTGCCAAGTCTCCAAATTCCCCAATGTTCTTTTGGCTTCTTATTTTCCCTTTGGAATCCAAACCTTCTTGGTGCTCTTCATGTTGGAAATGATCTCCTTTGGCACCCAAAAGTGTTTGACTCCATTGTTGGCTTGCTTGTTCACCTTGATGGCCACCACCTTGTCATTTTTCTTCTTCTTCAAGAGATAGGGTGTGGAGGCCTTCTTATCCACCTTGTTGGTGTAGGTGTTGGAAAAACTTGCTTGTTGGCTTTTTGTTTTTCTCTTTCTTCTTATCTCCTCTCCCATTCTTCACCTTGCACATGTAGGACTTGTGACCTTCTTTGTGACAAAGGTAGCAAACCACAGTTTCTCCCTCATCAAGCTTCTTCACTCCCTTGATGGTGTTATCTTGATGAGGTTGGGCTTGTTTCTCCTTGCCTTTGACTTGTGTCAAGTCCCTTGTAAGGCGATCCACTTCTTGCCTAAGTAGCTCATTCTCCATTGCAATATTTTGTGTACATGTTTCTACAAGCACATCCTCAAAAGAAGCTTGGTTGCATAGGGGTGAGTCCAATAAATCAATGTAAGAAGTCGAGGCATCCTTTTTAGGCATGTCAAATATAGAGGTTTTCTTTTTAGGAGCCTCGGTGGGGGTTTTACCGGCGGCTTCAAGATTAGCAACTTTTGTTGTTAGCTCATCACAATGTTTGTACATGGTTTCCATTTTAACAAGCAAACAATTGTATGCATCTTGTAAGCTAGCTAACTTTGCTTTTAGTTTCTCATTTTTCTTTACAAGTTGCTTATCATTGGTTGTGCATTCATTTGTGCTTGTACTAGCCTCTAATTTATCAATTTTAGTAGTTAGCTCAACATTAAGATTGGCAAAAGTTTCATATTGCTCAAGAATGGTATTGTAAGCATTTTTAGAGCTATCTACTTTATCTTTTAGATCATTGATTTTCTTTTGTTGGCTAGTGCAAGCTTTAGCATATTTAAGGTTATCTTGCACAAGTTGCTCATAGGAAGGTAGATCATCATCACTATCACTATCACTAGAGCTAGAACTTTCGTTACCCCGTGCCATAAGGCATACTCGTGAAGTGATTGACGATGATTGCTTGCGTTCATGCCTCTTGTGTTTGGCTTCATTATCACTTGATGAGTCACTCCAACTCTTGATTGTGGTAAGGGCCTTGACCTTGCAACTCTTCTTCCTTGTCTTGGGTGTGGGCTTGTTTCTTGGACAATCTTCAACAAAGTGCCCTCTCTTGCCACATCCATAGCATCCTTTCTTTCTTTGCTCTCTTCTTTGATTTGTGAAGATGCAATCTTCAATTTGGATGGGCACACCCTTGACATTGAGCTTGCGAATCATCTTCTCTACTCGTACGAGCTTGATAGTTTCTTCTTCATCAATGGAGGAATTGGAGGAGGTGGAGGCTTGATCATTATCACTTGATTCATCATCATCATCATCATCATCATCATCATCATCTTCATCTTCTTCTTCACTTGAGGAGCTTGAGCTTGTCTCAACTTTCTTGCTCTTCATCTTTTTGCGCTCTTTACATGTGAGAGCAATTGCTTTGCTTGATGAAGATGCTTCTTCTTGACCCATCTTGCGTGACATCTCAAATGCCACAAGCTTGCCAATGAGGATGGTCGGGGTCATTTTGCTTACTTCCTCCAAATTATGAAGAACGGTGATGATGGATGCATATTTGTCATGCGGTAGCACCGAGATGATCTTCCTCACAATGTCCGCATCTTCTAGCTTTGTCAAACCTATGGAATTGAGCTCATTGACAATTAGACACAAACGAGAGTACATGTCCTTGACAAGCTCATTTTCATTCATTTTGAAGGAATCATAGATTGACTTAGTTAGACAATGTTTTTGCTCACGGACATTGCTTGTACCGTCATGGAGCTCATATAATTTTAGCCAAATTTCATGGGATGTTTGTAAGGTGAAAACTTGGTTGAACACATCCACACTAAAAGATTCATACAAGCAATTTTTATCTCTTGCATTAAAATGAATTTCTTTTTCATCACTCATTGTGGGTTTAGCGGGATTCTTTAAGGGTTTCATCCTGTCACGAGTGACTCTCCAAACACCTAGATCAACCACTTCTAGGTAGCAAGCCATTCTAGCACTATAGTAGGGAAAGTTTGTGTCGTCAAAGTGCGGGGGCCTAGAGGTATCCATCCTTCCCTCTTCTAGAGACATCGACTCGAAGGCGGTGAAGCCTAAAGTCCAAAGATGAGCCAACCGGCTCTGATACCAATTGAAAGGACCGTGATGCCTAAGAGGGAGGGTGAATTAGGTCACTTAAAAACTACTCTCTATTCTATGGCCTCTTTTTCTAACCTTAGCAAAGCCTATGCAAAAGGTAAACTATCTAGTAGTGCAACTAATGTTTTGCTAAGTGTTGCTATCTCTACCGCAAAAAGAGTCATGCAACCTAGTTTCCAAACCTATCAACTAGCCAATCAACTAAGCTAGGAAAGGTAAAGAGCACAAGGTAAACAAAGTAAGTGCGGAAGGTAAAGAGCAAGGTAGAGATGCAAACTCCCGTCGACGACGCCGGTATTTTTACCAAGGTATCGAGAAGCGCGCAAGCTTCCCCCTAGTCCTCGTTGGAGCCCCTCGCGAGGAATCCCGCGCAAGGGCCAAGCTTCCGGTCGGGTAACTCCGTGGATAGCCTCGGGCTCTCCCCACGTGACAGTGGGTCTCCGATGTGCCTTCCGGCAAGCCTCTCCCGGATGCTCTCCGCCGTCTTCACTATCAAGTTTCCGGCCGAAACGCCACGGGCCTTGTTCCCTTCGGTACACCGGTGGCGGCCACACCACAAACGCGGTTAGTGTGATCGCGCAAGATTACAAGCCCCACCGAGTACAAGATTGGTGCGCGCAAGCACCCTTGATCAAGAGGTATGCAAACCTCACTCAACACTAGGCTTACACCTAGAGCAAGTGCAAGAGCAATGGTCTAACTAGCCTAAGCACTTCGCAAAGCACAAATGCTAATCACCAAGTGTATCACTAAGCTCTATGCATATGGAGACCACTAGAATGGTGTACAACACCCTTGGTATGTTTCCTCAAGTCTCCTCTATTTCATTTGGTCGGCCATGGGTGGTATATATAGGCCACAAACCAAATGGAGCCGTTGGTACCTTGATGCAGCTCCTCTGCGTAGCTCCGGACGCAGGCAGGAAGGGGGGTCCGGACTAATCGTTGTGTGTCCGGACCTTCCAACGGTCTTCTGCGCGTAGCGGCTGACTGGTGGGTCCGGAGTACACAGTCCGGACAACGTCTAGAGTCTTCGCGCGCCTCTGGAACCTCTATGCATAGAGTCCGGACGCCACTGTTGGTCCGGACCCTATGCTCCGGTCAGCGTCCGGAGTCCTTCATGCTCTCGGGTTCTTCTCTGTGTGCGTCTGGACGCAAGCACCAATGGTCCGGACACATACTGTTCACAGCGTCCGGACTCTCTAAATTTCACAGACCAAACCCTAGGCGTCCGGACACATACTGTTCACAGCGTCCGGACTCTCTGAATTTCACAGACCAAACCCTAGGCGTCCGGACGCATCCGCAATGGTCCGGACCCTCCTGTTTGCAGCGTCCGGAGCCTTTTTTTCTTCACTGTTTTCTGCCGGGCTGATTTCCAAAAGTCCGGACGCGAGGCGACGAGCGTCCGGAAGACTTTGTATCTTCGCGGTCTTGCTTCCGAGTAGGTTCCATCCTCCATGCTTGAACTATGCTTGATATTTTAGGTCTTCTATATGCTTCAAATGTCTTGCTTGCAGTGTTGCCTAAGTCCAAAGCATGTTTGCACCCTATTGGACTACAAAATAAACACTTGCAAATACATTAGTCCAATTTTGTTATGTTGATCATCAAACACCAAAATCCAAACTAAATGGGACATGAGGACCATGTTCCTTACATCAGCATATATGTAGCCACATAAGATAATGATAAACACCTCAACAGATATTCTAGCAAGTCATTAGCATGGAATTAGGACGAACTACAAAGATATTTCCTTAGTCATTCTTAACTATACAGTCTAGCATACTATGATTAGTGCAATTACACTTGGCAATCATGGCGAGATAAGAGATATTCATGTGTAGTGAGTATTACTAAGGAAGATGAATAACATAGCAATCATTTCCCCGTAATAGAACTGCTCTGCCTACCCTACAAACGGGAGGAGGACAACAAAGGACTCAACAGGATTGTCACTCCTGCAATCTACCTCACGATCCGTAATGTAGGGTACAATCGCAGATAAATACGGTCTAGGCACCACACCTACACAATATCTATCATTTACCCATTATACAGATGGATAAACACTATACGATCCTAAACATGCATATGATTCAGATCTAACTATGCCAAGCATATAATCATAACAGACTAAGAACAATATAATTAGGAACATAAATGTCATAAACAATATAATGAAGTAGAGAAAAGTCATATTCATAATATTGAAGAACAAATGATGAACAATGAAGAACTAGGAGAGAATTACCAATAATTCTCCTGACAGATCCGGAAACCAATCGAAGATTGATTCCTTCTAGTTCTAATCCTATATAGCTATGCTAAACAAGAGATCTAGTTGATGTGGTGGCTCTAGGGCTTGATCAGGGGCTTCTCTTGAGATGGATGATGAATAATGAATTAGGTCAGAGAGGCTCTTCTCCTCTGGGTCAGGGGGCTTCCTTATATAGGCTCCTCAAATGAACGTCGACCGTCAGATCAAACCGACCTTGATGGAGGGTGTAGATGTGATCTCAATGGCGGTGGAGAGGTGGTCCCACAAGGCAGACCCTATTGGGCCTTGCCCTAGGGCGGCGACCCCAGGGGGTAGGGCGGCCGCCCTACCCCTGGGCCCGCTCGGCCTCTCGTTTCTTCCCGCGCCTTCTTGACCCTTCTAGAGTATTCTTTTTCGTACGAATGATAATTATCTCTATGTAATCATGACATGTGGGTCTTTCCTCCATATTTCCTGATATCCCCCAGCAGAAACAGACATTCACCAAAACTTGTGGAATTCTATTAGTTTAAACCTTATTTCTAGATGTTGGTTTCATATAGATCCTTTTCCTTGTCTAGTTGACGGTTAGATTTGGTATTTAAGGACCGTCAACAGAGCCGAAGAGAGGGAGTCCAACTTGCCCACGCCAAGACGCGAGTCGGACGCAGCTCCTCTGCTCGGCTGAGCAGAGTCCGAAGAGGAGGGGAGAAGGAGGAAGACGACGCTGACCAGTGGGACCAACGCATTAGCGATACATGGAGAAGGGGTGGGAGTGCTCACACGGGCTTGCTAGACCAAGGGTCGCGGGCATGGGCCGACCTAGCCATTCGGCCCAAGCAAATGGGAAAGAAGGGACCGGGCTGAGCTGAGCCAGGGAGAAGGGAGTTGGGCCTGCGGGGAGAAGACAACAAGCCGAGTTGGGCTGATTGGGCCAATAGGCCAAAATAGGAGAGAGGGGGAGGGATGAGGGTTTCCTTTTCATTTTCTTTTCTGAAAGAATTTTCTAAAACCATTTCAAAATTCCTTTTTATAAAACCTCAATGGGTAGCACACATAGAATCTTCCTCACCACATCGGATGGTGACAATTGGGTGAGCCCAAGACGATTGAGTTCCTCTATAAAAACATTGAGACGTGAGTACATTTCATTGGAATTTTCATTTGCAAGCATAGAAAATAAATTCAATTTTGCCATGACCAAATGATAGCACTCCTCACGCTCACTCTTTGTGCCTTCATGAAGAAAACAAATAGTGGTCCACAACTCATGTGCGCATTTGCAAGTCCGCACACGGTTGAAGACATCCTTGTAAATGTCTCTAAAGAGTATGTTCTTAGTTTTGGCATTGCACTTCTCATGATAGATGTCCTCATCAAATGGATTAGCTCCAATGGTGGCGGCTTTGAGGACACCTACATCAACGGCCTCTAGATATGCCTCCATACGAACATTCCAATAAGGAAAGTCATCTCCATCAAAGAAGGGTGGTGGACCATCCCCTTGAGTCATCTTGCTCTAGGCAGTGAAGTCTAATTTAGAGCATAAGGCTCTGATACCAATTGAAAGGATCAAGATGCCCAAGATGGAGGTGAATTGGGCTTATTTAAATTTCTAAAGTGAAAATTAAATTCTGACTAATGCCAATTTCCCCCTAGTGCCTACAAGTGTGTGAACAAGCTATTGAAAGTAACTAAGCAAACACAAGTAGAAAAACACCCTAAGCAATTCTAGTCAAGCATGATCAAGTATGAAACTAGAGCAAGAAAGTAATACTTGAAAGTAATTGCAAGTAATAGAGAGGGAGAAAGGAGAACGGAGTTTGACACATCAACGTTTTGCTAAGGTATCGAAGAGTCGACACTCCCCCTAGTTCTCGTTGGAGCACCCTCTCAAGGGCATCGCTCCCCCTTGATCCACGCAAGGACCAAGTGCTCACTACGGGCTGATTCTTCTCCTCTCTGTCTTGGTGAATCGTCCACAACCGATCATATGTGGAGTTGGGTCATCCACAATCTTTTCCAGATGGTCATCAAGCCTCCGATCACCACCAAACCATCTAGGTGCTATCAATCACCAAGAGTAACAAGCTAGAACATTTACTTGACTCACACAAGTCTCATGAGGTGAGTGGATGCATACTTGTTCTCTCAATCTCACTAATGAGGGCTCTAATCTAGGGATTAGCAAATCTCAACTCTTCACTAGGGCTCTGACTCTCTCACACACTCTCCAAGTGTATCTCAGCTGATGGAATGAGCAAAGGCGAGAGAAGAGAGCAAGAGAAGGGATATAAATACCCCCCCCCCCCTCCACAAAAAACATACCCGTTGGGCCAACTCGTCTGTGTTTTAATGAGCACCGCGTCCGGTGACTGCCTAACGGCTAGTTACTGTTTGAATTCAGTGAGCACTGGACGCTCTGGCGCCCCTACACCGGACGCGTTTGGTGCTACTGTGCACTCTCTAGAAACTCGATGAGTGAGCACCAGACTCTATGGTGAGTCCGGTGACCACCCACCGAACGCGTCTGATGGCTTTAAGACCTCTCTGGAATGTCTCTACATAGACATCGGATGCAACCATCGGACGCGGCCCCCTCGGGGACCCAGAGTCCGGTGCCAACGTCCGGTGCAGGCTTGCACACTCTGTGAGAGCACCGGACTGAACCGGTGACACTTTGGGGGGAGTCCGGTGCCAAATCCTCGGCACATGACTACACCAAACACGTCCGGTGCCAGTTGCACTAGCGTTCGTTGCTACTTAAACCCCCGAAACTTCTCCTAATCGAGTTTCATCGAGAACGAAAGATGTTCCAAACTGTCTTAGGGTCAACCTAGGCTCACACTTAGGGCTATGTAGGACAAGTGTGCACCACACCTACTCCATGAGACTCACCTAAGTCAAGCTACTCATTCTAACCCCCGTTTATAGTACGGTCAAAGGTAAAATAAAGACCTAATCTACTCTAAGTGTCTCTCAACTCCTTTGACACTTAGACCTAGATCAATCCACATCTTTGTCGCCATCCTTTGAAATCCGAAATGATAACCATCTTGGGGACATGGGGACATAGAACTCCGTTGGTTGTCCATTCATTCATCGTTATCATGACCTAACACTTAATTGCCTCTGCAAAACACACGTTAGTCATAATAACCTTACATTGTCGTTAATCACCAAAATCATGAGGCCTAGATGCTTTCAAGTACCACCTGGCAAATATCCATACTAAAGGGAAGAAGCCCACCCGTCAATGGAGGTTGTCTGAAGCTAATGGGGTCACTTAATGGTGGGGAGGTGGTCTTCACAAGGTCCTTTGACCCCATGCAAACTAACACATTTTCTTCAATCCTACACGTCGTGGAATGGCAGATTGATCTAATGTTGGGGAGGTGGTCTTCACAAGGATTTATGGGCCCACACTCCCATTCTCCATCACTCTATAAGTAGAGCGCTACTATAGAAAGGTCATCACTGTTGGGTCAAAAACCCCATCATCATTGGTTTTGGGCCTCGGCGGTGAAATGTTAACGGTCATGGCCATGGTTGTCATTGTTGGTTCAAAATCAGTGGTGATAATATGCTATCACTTCCAATTTGGTCTTTGATCCGGCTATGATAACAGCATGACCACTATCGGTTTGAAGCTTTATCCAGTGTTGATAATCATGTAATCGCTTTCGTTTTACAACATGATCTGACGATGATGAACGTTTGGTCACCGCCAGTCAGAATTACACTTCAGTGGTGTTGAGTATTTGGGCGTTTGGTCACCGCCAGTCAGAGTTACACTTCAGTGGTGATGAACATTTGTTCACTACCGGAATGTTCTTGCATCCTATGATGTTATCGAGTTTTTACAGTTTTTTTTTTGTAATGAAGCTTAAATAGCATATTAAGGAAATCATATAGATAAAATAATCAAATCCACAGATCTTGTTCGGGAACAAGTTTAAGTTTTAAAATAGCAATCCACAGTACTGTTACAAGCTGACAAAACAAAAGGCTTTCGCCACCCTTTATAAAAAGGCTCCTGCAGTTCTCTTTTAACAATGGACGTACATAGCCATTAGAGTGTACTTCCTGCATACACACTTACAAAGAAACCAGAACCATAGACGATGCAGTAACTAGATGTCATAAGCTTCCTAAATCCTAACCAACAAGGTGCCCAAATAAGCTCTCAGTCATCCAATTTGCTGCAAACATGAATCTCATGGTATCCTTGACCAAGTCAAGACCTTAAGCACAGATTCCTAAGAACAGTAAGACATGTCTAGTGACATGCAACTTAAAGATAACAGTAACGGAGGCTCCATTGGACCCAAAAAAATCTTCAATAGAAAATTGTAAAGTAAACATGAATTTCATGGTATCCTTGACCAAGTCAACACCTTAAGCACAGATTCCTAAGAACACTAAGACATGTCAAGGGACATGCAACTTAAAGATACAGTAACGGAGGCTCCATTGGACCCAAAAAAATCTCCATTAGACAATTGTAAAGTACTTAGTTTCTATAACTGATATTAGAAAGAAAGATAATCTGCTTATTTAACAACAGATCAAATCCTTTCACTGGAAATCAAAACGGTGTATGATCTATGACAAGCTCTCGAGGTCAGGGACCAGAATAGGCAATACAACTTCATTCTTTCAGTGCAGATGGCTGTCCAGAAGAAAGCCTCTCGGATCTCGCCTTGTTAGCCTTTTCCATGTAATCTTGGTGAGATTGATGCTTTGCCCCTACAACGAATAGATCACACAATCAGGAACATACATTTATTTATTTGTGCCTGTAAGAAAAACTCAACAAAGAAACCACCCACTCAATGAGACAGCCATCTGACAGCAATTAGATAGATGATACCATTTAGAAAAGTGCTTATTAGATGTTTGTATCATTGGGATTTACCATGTCTCAATAACACAACACCCTTGAAACCAATGTGGTAGCACTAATTTTAAATTTTATCTAGAACAAGTAAACTGTGAAAAAGAAAAACTGTCTCAGGTTCCATGAACGGAGATGGACTCCTCGGCTCCTGCCTCCCCACCTGTTCCCCTCCCAACCTCGACGCCTTCCCTCCTCCCAGCCCCACACCGGCGCCAGCTCATGGTCCGGCGGCCACCACCACAGCCGTGTTCCCACTTCACGCGGCTACTCTGCCCCTTGACGCGTCGGTTTCCCACCACTCCTTGACCTCCCGTGCAGTTTTTCCCATATCCCAGGGGCGTTCCAAGGAGCAAAGATGGTGTGACGGCAGCCCCTTATCCTCACCTCAGGGCTCCTTCCTGAGGCCTTCCTATCGGGACGTCCTTGTTGCTCCTGGTGTGGTGGCGCCACCTCCTCCCACGGCGGCTGCCGCACTGACGCCTTCTCCAACACCCAGAATCGTCCTCAGGACTCAGCCGCGCCTCGCCCGTGCCACACAGGGTCAGGACGCGCAGGGTTGGCAGGAAGCTGAAACTCGGCTACGGGTGGAACGGGGACCTTGCTGCCGGGTGCCTAGTGACCTACGTGGGCTGTGCTTCAATTGCTTCTCGCTGGGCCACCGTGCTTTCGCCTGCAACAACCGGACACGCTGCTTCAAGTGCCGGCGTCTAGGCCATCGCGCCCGCTGGTGTCCCACCCGGCATGGCATCTTGCACTCCGGTGGTTGGCAGGCAGCTAGCTGTCTGGCGTCGCAGGAATCCTGAACCTCCCGCTATCGATGGGATTGAGGGAACTGGCGGTGACGCTGCCGTGGTCTCTCCTCTCGCTGGCGCGGTCGAGGCCGGGGGACCTCCGCCAGTAGCTGCCTGCAATACCGGGGAGGGTGGCGCCCAAGAGGCTGGTGGCCGACGCCGTCGGCGCAGTGTCAGGAGGAAACGAGCTTCGGGGCAGAATGCTGATGGCCTCTCTCTTCTCCGTGGCAATGATCATTCCTTGGCGTCGGCCTCCGCTGCTAATGGAGCGGTGGACTCCGGCGCAGCACCTCGTCCCAGGCGAATCATCGATCGTTCAGTACGAATTGCAAGAGCAGAGGAGGAACTTCGCTGCGAGCTGTCGGTCCTGGTCGTTGGCGATCCTGCAGCTGTTTCGGTTGAAGGGCTGGCGGTTGAGCTCGCTCGCCGCCATGACCTCCCGTCCAGCTCACTGGTGCTGCATCGTTTGGGCCCTAATGATCTCCTGCTGGTGCTGCCGAAGGAGGAAGATGCGGTTCGCGTCTACAACGAAGGACGTCCTATCCATCTACCACTAGTCACCCTGCATTGCCGGCGGTGGTATCGCCTAAAGAATGCTAGTGGAGTTACATTGTCACAGCTCGTCGACGTCGAGGTGCGCGGCGTTCTACCACACGTCTGGGAGCTTGAAACAACGGAACATCTTCATCTTGTGGACAAATGGTGTTGGATACGTGCTCTACATCCTGCCATGGTGGATCGTCGGGACTACTCTGCGTTCCAGCTTTCTACTTGGTGCTCATGCCCAGATAGCATCCCGACAGCTATGGACCTCATCGTGGTGGAGCCACCAGCTCCGACGGAAGAATACCCTCCATTGAAGCGGGCTCTATCCTATGAAGTGAAGATCACGGTGGCGCCAGCTGCTGTCACCTGGCGTGGGGGCCCGCATGCTCCACCTCCGGCCAGCCATGGCAGGCGTCGTCACCGGCATCGGGATTCTAGATCTCCGGACTCTCTTCGTGACTCAGCGGATGGGTACCCGGCCCGAGGCGCTGCCCCTCGTTTCCCGGGGCACGCGGGTGACGGGCAGGAGGGCCGTGACACAGGAGGCGACAAGACAATTGATGGTGCCCCATGCTCGGACCCCAAGGAGGTTGTGGATGCATCGACAACTGCTCCTAGCGACTCACCTGTTACCACGAGACGGAGCCTCATTGATGATTTGGCAGCCATCGTTTTTCTTCCGTCCTCGGGCCCAGGGGGAGAGATTCCTGGCGGATACCGTTGGGGACATGTTTTTGGAGGAAGCCTCCATGTTGCAGGCACTGGACACTGTTGGACTTATTAGGCCGGCCCATGGTCCCCCTATTGATGTGACGCAGGGGTTCAATACAAGTCTATCACCGATGCATCATGTTCCCCTGGACGAACCAGTACTGTCAACAGCCGGAATATCACCGGTGAACCTTGGCGACCAACCTGCGACGCCTCAGATTTCAGTGGTGAACCCCTACACGCCATGCAATCCTCTCAAGACCTGCTGTCGCTGAAGAATGACCCTGCGTGAGGAGCATGCCCTTTCTACTGCAGCTGATGTGTCTCCGCCGCTGGCCCCCAAGCTGGTGTGTTGCAGACACAATCATGCCTCCGCCTGTGGTGATTCAAGCTGAGAGGGCTACTGATTTTGACCCGCCAAATGTCGTAGAGGATGGCTCCGCTGCCGGACCATCCACCTCCTCCGGTCAGTGTGGCAGCCATGAACAGACCTCCGCTGGCCATTCCTCCTACCTCTGTATGTGCCTCCCAGGAAGGGGTGGCTGAGTCTCTGCCTGATGCTTCTACTGCTACTGCCTCACCATCAGCGGCCTTCATAGCTAAGGTAACCAAACCAGTGGGGGTGGTGCTGCCGTGACCTCCACCTCCCAAGCCAAGAAAGAAGGTTCTGCCAGAGGGTTTTGTACTCAGAAGGAGTAGGCGGGTATCAAAGCTCCCGCCAGCCACGGTTTGCTGCCAGTTGCAGTTCGGGAATGGCGAGGATAGCATTTCTGAGGGAAACCTGGAGCATTATGCCAGGATATTTGAGCAACCTTTGAGCCAGGATCACGTGATGGCCCTAGCAGCATTGTTTGGCTGGAATGCGCCTCTAGGTGATGAGGTGCGATCACTGGTTTATGTAACTGCTTGTTAAGAGGTTTTTTCCTTTCTTTTGTGGTCGTCTTTCCCCTGTGTGCAATGTCTCCTTACATTGTTTTGATTTGGAATGTAAGAGGACTTAATGAGAAGTCGCGTCAAGATGCAGTTTATCAAGTGGTTCAGTCTTGTCAACCGGCTATAGTTTGTTTGCAGGAAACAAAGTTGGCTCTTATTTGTAATCAGGATGTCTTAGCAATTTTGAGGCAGGTTTTCCTCTCATTTGTTTATCTCCCAGCCCAAGGAACAAGGGGTGGAATTCTGGTTGCCTGGAGAAATGATGTTTTCCTTGCAGTGTGTCATCATATTCACCGACATTCTGTTTCAGTCCAGTTCCAGTCTGATGGCGAGCAAGCTTGGTGGTTTTCTGGAACCTATGGGCCTCATTTGGATGCTGAGAAACCTGCTTTTCTTGATGAACTCCGAGAGGTACGGAGTCACTGCAGTGGGCCTTGGATGCTCGCTGGTGATTTCAATATGATTTATTGTGCTGAAGATAAAAACGAAATGTTAACAGGGCTTTGATGGGGAGATTTTGCCATTTTGTTAATGATATGAAACTGAAAGAGATACCACTTTTGGGTCGGAGGTATACGTGGTCTAATGAGAGGGTATCTCCTACTCTGGTGAAGTTAGACTGGGTGCTCTGCGCAGAGGATTGGGAGGACATCTTCCCATAATGTGTTCTTCAGAGCCACGCTACGAAAATGTATGATCATTGCCCCCTAGTTCTTGGGCTTAAGGATGGTGTTAAGGGCAAGAAAAGATTCCACTTTGAAAGCTTCCGGACACAATTGTTGGGATTCCAAGATACGGTGAAAAGTTCTTGGGATGAACTGGTGAGGAATGCAGGTCCTCTCACGAGGATCTCTATCAAACTGAAGCGGCTGACACGTGCTTTACAATCCTGGAGTGCTAAGAAGGTGGGTCATATAAAGACACAATTGGCCCTAGCTCGGGAGGTGTTGCATAGGCTTGAAATGGCCCAAGACATGAGGCAGCTCACATCAGAGGACTGATTGAGACGGGAGCTGAAACGCCTATGTCTGAGTCTATCATCATTGGAAAGGACCATTGCGAGATTACGTTCTCGAGTCAGGTATTTCAAAGATGGTGATGCAAACACTCCGTTCTTTCATAAGCAGGCTACTTTCGCAAGCGAAAGAATTTTATTCCCAAACTTATTGATGGTGAGCGGGTGGCCACATCTCAGGAAGACAAACAAGAGATTATGCATGAGTTTTATGAGAACCTGCTAGGAAAAATGGCTAATCGATCTGTATACTTGGACCTGCGCTCTTTCCACAGAGCTGGGATGGATCTCTGTGCTTGATAGTCCGATTTCTGAGGAAGAAGTTTGGGACACAGTAAAAAGTATGGCGATGGATAGGCCGTCGAGCCCTGATGGTTACACAGGCAGATTCTACAAGGCATGTTGGTCTGTGATTAAAGCAGATTTTATGGCTGCTATTCTCACCTTCCAGCAAGGAAATGCTAGGGGGCTTGGCCTGCTTAATGCGGCTTACATAACATTAATTCCTAAGGAGGATGCAGTTTTGGCAAAGGATTTTCGACCCATCAGCTTAGTGCACAGTTTTGCTAAATTAGTAACCAAGATTCTTGCAAATCGATTGGCACCACTCCTAAATTCTATGGTCTCTCCAAATCAGAGTGCATTTATCCGTGGGCGTAGTATTCATGACAATTTCATCCCTGTTCAGCAAACTGTGAAGGTCCTGCATCGTCAGAAGGTGCAAAGTCTCTTTCTCAAATTGTATATCTCCAAAACCTTCGATTCAGTTTCATGGTCGTTTCTTTTAGAGGTACTCACTCATTTGGGCTTTGGCATATCTTGGTGTAATCTGATTTCTAATCTACTGTCCACTTCCTCCACTCGTATAATGCTAAAGGATGAACCTAGAGATCTCATTCAATATCAGCGTGGGCTCCGACAAGGGGATCCTTTATCCCCTATGCTATTCATCATTGTCATGGATGTCATGGACCAATATAGCCATGACGGGCTAAAGAGGTGTTGGGCCCAAGTCGGGCCAAATGGGCCCAACGTGAACAGTACCGCGGGTACTGTAGCGTTTAGGTTTAGGAAGAGTCTAGGAGCTACGTTTACTTGTAGGTCAAGTCGAGTCGAGTCCTCCCTATATATATAAAGGGATATGTATCCTTTCAATCTTAAACAAGGAATAATGAAGAAACAATTCTAGTCTCCTTCAATCTCTCAAGCTCTTGGCAAAACATAAGACCTAGCTATCTCAAAATACCATCAACATACCCTAGCCCTCGTTCCTCGCGCCCTAACCACTGAGCTATCATACATAACAATGGATGTGCTCAACAGTTTATTTGTGAAAGCACGGGAAGAAAGGCTGCTACAACCTCTATCCCAAAGGGTTTCTGGACAGCGTCTTTCCTTGTATGCTGATGATGTTGCTCTATTTATTAGGCCAGTGGAAACTGAACTACACATTACAAGGGAGATCCTTAAAGTTTTTGGTATGGCCTCTGGGCTACAGACAAACCTTCACAAGAGCAGCGTTTTTCCCATGCATTGTGAAGATGCCACCCTGACAGCAGTGAAATGCCACCCTGGCAGCAGCGAATAATACCCTCTCATGCATTTTAGTTGACTTCCCTTGCACCTATATGGGGTTGCCGTTGTCTAACAAAAAGCTGAGAAAATCCGCCCTTATGCCATGGATTGAGAAGGTAGCAGATAAGCTGCCGGGATGGAAAGCAACTCTTATGAACAGGGCAGGGCGAAATACTATGGTTCAGTTTGTTCTCTCGGCCATACCTATATATTGCTGATCGCCATTGTTATGGTGGCTGCTAGGGATCGAGAGGAGGGAGTTGCGGGAGCGGCAGAGATGGGCGCGCTACAGTACCCGCGGTACTGTTCACTTTGATTGTTTAGCCTAAACTCTCAAAATCAGCATGAAGAATCACTTCACAGAATCAGGTGAAGCTACTTTTTTCAGCTCCCAGCCTCTTAGTTCATTTCAGAGAATCACTTCACAGAATCAGCAGAGAATCCGTTCTCACTGAAAATTGCGTTTGGCGGGAGTGATTCTTCCTGAGAATCAGCTCCGTGGAGCGCTGCCAAACGGCCCCTAAGCACATCACTTCTGATGTCAGTGTGGATCAGTCAGAACAGCACACACAGCTACCACATGTGCATGTGCATTTTAATGTTAGGAACAAAATGAGACAAGTTCCATGTAGAAATGTTGCTGCATTGGGATACATATGTATTGCAAAAATTAGGTGAAATTTTTGCAAGACACTTTAAGATGGTTCACTGGAGTTAACAATTGAATGAAAAACATCTCTTCAACATATCAACTCTGCTCCTCCCTCCCTCTCTCTCTTCCTCTCCTTGTGTTCTATTTGATTGTGCATCTCAAGTTTAAACACAGTGTCATTTGTTTATTTTGGCTTCCAATATTTAAAAACTTCGACAAAATATATAAACAAATTGTACTTTAACATTATGTTACTAGTATTTTTTTTAACAAAAATACTTGGATATAATCATGTCCAAACATTTTACTAATATCTAAACAAAAAGGTGAAGATCAGACTACCTAACCATCTCATGCCCTATCATCTATTGTAGAATCAATAAGTATTTCTTCTTTGCTTCAACTATACCATTTGATGCCAAATTAAAAGGAACATAAGCAACATGCAAGATATGTTTCTGTTGTGAATTACAAATGCTTTTAGCAATTCATGATGTCAAGGGATTGTTTCAGAATCCAAGCCAATAAACACAATTGTGCATTGTGCTTCAGATATGTAGTGGCAGTGCCAAAGGGCCTCTAGTCTAGTTGGTTAGAGGAACCCAGCGGCACTCCTCAGGTCTTGGGTTCGACTCCTTGTTGGAGCGAATTTCAAGCTGGGGTTAAAAAAAATCCCCTCGTCTGTCCCATGGCCAAAGCACAGGTCTAAGGTCCGGCCCCGGTCGTGGTCGTCTCACATGGGCTACGGTGCCGCTGTGTATGGGTGGGGCAGGGGTTTGGGGTTTTCTCGACCTACGTGAGAAGGTCTTCTTCTTAATGCAATGCCCGGGGGCTGTTTTACCCCCCGCAGGTCGAGTTTTTTTTTTATGTAGTGGCAGTGGTTAAATTGAAACTGAAGTTCCATGTAGAATTTGCCACAGTGGAGATAGCCAAGGTTAACAATCGCAAAGCATTGAAGTGACTTCTCTTGAAATTGTCACAAGAACCATGCAAGGCTTAAGTCAACCTTTGAAGACATTGTAATGTTTCATGCAAGGAAGATAGGTTATGCCAATAAACCATTGACACAGTGCAATGTTCCCTTAGGTTAAACCTTGCTAAAAAAGTTTTATCAGAACAACTATATGCTTCCCCTAAGTTCACAGCCTCCAAAATTACCTTTCTGTTATCATGATGGAAGAGGATGATTTATGTCACATTATGCAGGAGTATAGTTTGCTGAACGTGTTTGCTCTCCTAGATCAGTAGATTGTCCCATTATTAAGATAACAAATCCAATATATTTTCAACTGTTAGCAAACTATAACTTGAACAGGATAAGCATGCCAAACATAGTAAAGGTACAAATTCACTACCGCAGCTTTGTTCAGTATATGGTTGCATGTTCTGCTGCTTCACCCTGGAGATAAATGCATACTGTTCTCTAAGCTTACAACTTTGCATACCCACAATGAAATGTAGAAGATTTCAGAAACATGCACGCACACTGAATAAACCACTAGACCCTCAACTACCTCAGTGCGGTTTTTTTTTTGGCGGGTAAGTGCCTCAGTGGTCTAAAGAATTTGAACATGACATCGTTAACTTGTTCCATAGGAAATGCAATAACATCAAACGAACAAGTGACTAATCCCTAGGTTGACTCCCCACCCAAAAAAAAATCGATCTCCACCTAATCTAAGGGAACAAAAACCATTGATCTTATTACCTTCTAAAATGGAGATCCATTTCATCAATCAGAGATCGGCGGAGAACAAAACGAATCAAGATATATGCCCAAAAAAAACCCAAACCCTAGTTCTCAAGAATCCGCGCAGCGTCACAGAGAAGTGCCGAATTCCTGAAGCGCACCTAAAAAGTAATTAAAAATTGAAGCAATTCACCGTAACAGGGTGAATGGGGTAGAGCTATGGTTTCAGGGCGGTGGGGGATAAAGGATTGACTTTCATTCGGTACCTCGGGTCATGAAGTACCATGGGACGCCGAAAACGGTGGCGAAGATGGCGATGCCGGCGAGGACGTGCTTCTTCTCGCCACTGTAAAGGTAGTGCTCCATCCGCGCGCGGAAACCCCCGCCGCCGGCATTCGTGGTCTCTCCGCCCATCGCAAACGCCGCCGCGGCGCCGCTTAAGTGCTGTGCTAATTCGCTTGTGCGTGCGGGGTACCAGAGTGCTCCGTGTGACTATTTCGCCTACCGCCTAAAATATAAATGATTTTAAGTCATTGTAGATGCAAAATATTTTTTAAAAAAACATAACCATATATTTACATATATGAATGTACTTTTATAGATTATCTCTTTTATGTGACTAGTGAACATGCACGTGCGACACTGGACATGTGCATAGAAAATTTATATATATTAGTGGAGGAATAATAACATGAACCTTACAACAAACATTGAAACCAATAAATATTATTAAGCCATAAATCTATTATTAGCAGTTTAATCACGGTATGTGTGACAAACAGCTGCAAGTAACTGTATCCTATGGTGATCATGCTTAGTATTATGATTACTTATTTACTTACAATGGCTTCCATAGTTTTGCACACAATGCAAGTCAACACCTATTAGGATCTCTTTGCTAAGTTGTATAAAGAAAAAAAAGTTAATGAGAATACCTGCACTGATCTTTTTAAAGTGAAAAGGCAGAACAACCTCAAGAAAGAACTACAACAATTAATAATAGGCATCCAAACTGAGTGTCAAATGCCGAATTTCAATGCAATACATAACATTAATAATAAAATCTACATAGAAAAGAAGATTGGTGATTCTCACCAGAATTTTTGTTGCTCTTCTGCGGATGCTTGCCCTGCTGCACAAGTAGTGAGCACATTTTGTGAAAGAAATTGAACCTTGTGGAATCTACCTTTCACAAGTGTGTGTGTGCGCGCGGGCGTGCGTGGATGCGCGTGTGTTCATGATATGCTAATTTGGATGGGATTCCTTTCTTCATCTATAATCTGATCTGGTGGTAAGTTGTAAACCAGTAATTTATTGTTAATGAGTTTCCTCGAGTAATGTACATAATATTTATATATACATATATATTAAACATTGAAAAGATAAATACATATGAGAAAATGCTATGGACTGAATCATACCGGTTTATGAAGATAGACCAGTTTAGTGTAGTATGTAATTGCTCCTCTATTTCACCCCTAGCTAGCTTTGGGGCTATTTGCATATATGTAAAGTTCATTAATTTCGAAAAGACCATGAATTTGACTAACCTTTTAGAGGTTTTATTGTCACTGAGTGCATTTTGTGTCTTATAAACATCATCAGATTATCTGATCCATAAAGATGTAGTTGTAATCAACATTGATGGGATATCATTCAAGTAAAGACTCTCAAATAACATTGAAAAGGCATTGGAGATTTCACTTTTTTCATTTTTTACTTGATGCACCATAAAACTGTCATTTAACAGTAATGGTTCCAATCACTAAAATAAGTTAGCAAAAAACACGTGTTCTAGTAATGTTTTTATCCCCCTTAGCGCACTTTCTTTTTTTTTATAAGAAGTGCTCCTCCTATCTCGTTCATTTTTTTAAGAAGAGCAAAATTCAATGGCATCCCTCAATTTGACTTAATGTGTCATCTAGATCCTTAAACTTATAAAATGGTATCTTTATGTCACTAAATTTGGTAGAGAGTGTCATTTATATAGGTTTCTAAACTTCCAAGGTAATAACCGCATGTCTCTAAATTTGGCCAATTGTGTCATCCTGGTCTCTGAGCTTTCAAGGTGATCATCACATGTCTCTAAATTTAGTCTTCGATGCCATCCGATCTAAAAACGGTCTAACCCACTCGATCTATAAGCTTGCGTGGCACGCTAACTGTAGCACCCTAAAATTTTGACCTTAAAACAGGGTATTAGTATTACACTAATTAACTGTACGCTAGACGTGGATCCATGTGTCAATTAATCAATCATTGACAATGTTCTTTTTGATATCTTGCAAGTTACAATCCTAAAGATAAATTAAAATATTTTATTAGTATAAACCAGACTGATTATATTAAAAATCTACAAAGGACTAAAGCTACTTCTGCTACTAGTATGTACTTTTTTACATATAATTGAAATATAGCTTGCAAACATGAATTACATATATGCATACTTTTTTTTAGATTGATCGAGACATGAAGAGTTGAGTGTTCAATCTTGTTTAGCTTTTGTCCCTTTGCGTGTCAACGTGTCAGACTGGAATGCAGGCTGCCGGATGCCTGGCTCTTGCTGCCGCTGCTCCGCACCGCAAGACCCAAGCGTGCCATGCGCGTGCTACATGGCAGTCGGGCGCTCGGTTATTGTGACGATAGCACCGAGCACACGTGATGGGATTAGGTGCTTCCTGCACTTGAGCACACAGGGGTTGGGCAGCGGGACGAAGCCGAGGGAGCTGAGGTGTTCGGCGAAGGGGTCCGTGGTCCCTAGGAGTAGTCGGCACACCAGAGCCGGTGGGCGAGCGCGGAGAGAAGCGGAGGCAGCGCCAGCACAAGGTGTCAAGGTCAGTCTGCACACCAGGGCCTGCCGTTATTAGAGGCGGCGGCGGCGGCACAAGGTCAGGGAGACGGGGTGCGGAGGGTTTGGTGGATAGATACATGGCAATCTCGTGCGACGGAGGGGGTACGCCGCGGGTATGGCCTATGGGTACGCACGGGTAAACAAACGGTGGGTGTAAAAAAACAATGCGCGTGAGAGACAGTTTGTAGGAAACACCGGGTAAGTATGTGTAAGTATGTACTGGGCCTATCTATCGGATTGATATCTACCGTTAGATGAAAAATCAAAATAAATTCAAAGGTGGAAACATGAGGTGGGTACAAAATATGAGGTGGATACAAAATTTTAGGTGATAGGTATTTTCAATTCCTTCGCTCTTTTATAGTATAGATAATATGTTAGTGCTCTCATGTCAAATTTGATCAATATTAAAATAATTTGACTTATAACAACTAAAAACCTCTCATATTTTAGTGCGTAGGAAGTATTATACGCTAACCTACATGGTGCTTTATAATCTTAAAAAGAGCATAATACTTCATAGTATCAAATATAACTATTTAGGGTATGTACCTTTATACTAAGTAATCTTGTTTTTCAAAACAAATATAATATTCGACTCTTAATCAAAATTAAAAATGGGTTAATTGTAAAATAAGAACTTCTAATTTCACAGTCGTGATTTGTTCATTGCAGTTTAAGTTTTCCTAAATTTAAACATATTGGAATTGAAATTGTTTGAAATTTTGGGGACTAAGGAATGAAAACCAATCTTTTATTTAAATATATATTGTCATTATTAGGGTATAGCACCATGAAAAATAGCTAAAGAAATTATCTACCTTCATTATGTTTTATTATTAATGGTAATGGATTGAAACTTATATAAAATATAAAATACAACTAATGACATGTTAGAAGTTAGTACATGAACCCTTACAAAAGACTTATACATTAGGATATATAAAATATAAACTATTAGTCATAATAGTTTTAATGCAAATACACATGTTGGATTGTTAAAGAAAGAGTGAATATGGTATTCATTAGGTTATCTAGAGAAGTTGGATTTCAAAAATGAAATTTGTACAATAGTGGAGTTATTCCTACCTACTAGCTATAGGAAATTGTAAAGCATCTCTATGTGGCAATAACAAAATGTACAAATTCAGGGGATGATTGACCTATTCTTTGCATTTGGGTCCAAAACAGTGGGAAGGCTATAGACATAATTTACATTCAAAAGTCTAAGGTTCTCATATAAAAATTAAATAAACGAAAAAAATATAATTATAATATTCTTTAAGGTTCACTTTGGAACACATAAATTGTATAGAAATTTCACAAGAACTAATTTAGTGTTCACATAAATACATAGAAAATATAAAATAAATCCTTCATTCCTAAGGGGGGCTAACACGTAAATCTGCATATTGAACAAAACAATGACATACAACTACTAGAAAAAAATCTTGCTAGATTTTGCTTTTTAATTTCTACTCCTTTCGTCTAGTAATATAAGTTATCCAATCTAGTTTTAGATAAAATAAGGAGTCTGCTAAATGACCGCCTTACCTCTAACTAATTAGGATAGAAGGAGTAGTTGTAACACCCTAGGTGTTTATCACTAGTTTAACAATGATTGAGCTCAAACAAGTCAAGTTAAGTTCAAGTCCAGGGAAGAAGGTCCCAATTTAAACATGGAATGAGAAGCTATATCCTTGTCTGTATTGCTTTGATCAGTGGAGGAAAGATGTGAGTTCAACAAAATCTTGAGACAATGTTCAAACAACTCTAATTGAACTCATGAACAAAAGCCATGAAAAGGTTCATGTTGATCGAGTGTCAAGAAAACACCTCCGTCAAATTGAAAACCCTAATTCAAGCTTCATCGGGTCATTGTTGACGGTAATTAACTACTATATTATATATGTCAATTAAACTATAAAAAAGGTATAAAAGCAATCACTAACATACAATAGGGTTTAAACTGACAATATTCCACAGTTTTGGTGAATTGTGACTTTTCTAGGGATTAAAATAGGAAAATAATAGTTGGAATCAAGATACAACTACAACCGATCGGGGTGTAACGTAACCGACAAGAAAACCTATGTGGGAATACTCTAGAAAACACGAGAAGACTCCACAAGGCAGTGGGGGCCCAGAGCCCGCTAGGGGGGGGGGTAGCCGGCCTGACCCTGGGCCCACTGAGTCCCGACTTCACATGACTCCTCCCAACCGACATTAAGATGCAATCTTGGCTGTTTGTCAAGGACGGTTTGATCCTAAGGCTGCGGTTCATCCCACAAGAAGGAATAAGGTGCAACGCATTAGTACCACATCGACTATTCGGGAGGCTCTCCACCTTTCTCGGGCTATAAATAAAGGGGTATCAACGGTAAATACTTGAAGAAATATTACCCTAGTATTTGGGTAGATGCATAAGGTATCCATTTGAATACCGATCAAAGGAAAAGTTATAAAACATCGGTAAAAGCGTACTGGCAGTATATTACAAAGCAAAATCAAGTGTTACATTTGCCGATATGATGAATTGTAGCAAACTACAACAGGGATTGAATAGCTGATATTGCACGCAGGCGAATTTGCTCTATTTCTTCCATCTCCCCGGCATCATCATCGGCAGACCCTTCAACTGGCTTGATTTTCTTCTTTAGCAGGATGGCTTGTCGGGTGTTGCTGTCTCTTTCTTGTCGCAGAGCCTTAATGGCGTCGGGCAGTTGGGCTTTCTATTGGCTAGCTGTGTTCAGGGCTTCTTCAACCCTTTCCAGTTCAGTTAGCAACTCTTCCCTCCTTGTCGATAGGTGAACTATCTCTTGCTCAAGATTGGTGTCAGAAGCTTCTACTTGGCCGATGTCCTTATGCTTCTCATCGGCAACTTGCTTGAACTTAAGAATTTCTCCTTCGAGCTTTGATCGAGCAGTCCTATCGGCTATGCGACGAGAGAGTCTTTGATACTGAAGTTGCTTGCTTTCGAGAAACGCTGCCTGGAAGAGTATTTCTTCTGTATCGGCAGATAGGTGGCCTTGGATATCTTTAAAAGCTATCTTTGCTGCAGTGGAGTCTTGGACGAGATGGGATGTGTTTTGTTGCAGTAAAGATAGCAATGTTTCAAGTTTAAGCTTGACCTCTGCCGATAAGGCTGGAGCAGAGCTTTCTTCGTCTTCGTCTTCGTCTTCATCGGGAAGGTTGACGGCGAAGGAGAATAAGTTGTTTGCTGGAGCAGAGCCTTCTTGGTCTTCGTCTTCGTCAGGGAGGTTGACGCCGAAGGAGAACAAGCTATCGGGAGAGTCTTGGGCCTAAAAAGAAGAAAGTTAGAATTTGCCGATCATGAGCTTATATTGCAAGTTTTGTAACAGTCAGCTTACCATTTTGAAGCGGATTTCATGCCTTGGGCTCGGGAAAGCAGTTGGTGTAACTTCATCTTGGAGATCGGCAGCGGTTGCCGATGAACTTGCTTCCATAAGGGGAGCAGTCGGTGCTGGTGGTGCTGTTGTTGATGTTGCTTCTGTTGTGGTGGCTGGATCCTGTGGTTGTGATACCGTTCTCTGATCAGTGATCTCGGCTGATGAAGGTGCCGATGTCGATGTCGCCTCCACTGTTGCAGTGGGAGGTGTTGTCTCTTTATCAGAGATGTCGTTCAGTGGATGATCGGGAATAGGCGCCGATGTTGGTTCTGTCATTGGTACATCGGCGGGAGTAGGTGATGCAGCTGAACTGGCTCGCCTCAGGCGTTTCTTCTTTGGTGCAGCAGTGGGTGAGCCAGCCCGTTTTGGTTGTAAAGCCTGGGGGGAGTCGGTAGCAGGAGTTGGAGAAGCCTGTACGTCTGGAGCAACTGCCGATGGCCTCACTGCCTGACATTTTTGGTATAAGTTACATGAAGTAAAATATTGCCGATGAGAGTTTGTGATCGGTATAAGTAAAAATAAAACTTACTGCAAAAGCTTGCGCCAGGATGGCAGCAGCAGCCGATGGAGTGGCGATGGTCTTTGCAGGCGTCGGCTTGGGCTTGAGAGTGACCTTAGGGACCCTCTGAGGAGTGAAGGCAGCCAGTGTAGGAGCTTTATTACCGATAATCGATACAGGGCTCATCACTCGAAGGTGGAAGGGCTTGCCACTCTTGCTCATTCGGGGGATTGGATCGTCGATCTGTAGTAAAAGAGAGTCAGATGCCGACGGTAGAAGTAAATAGTAAGATACATTGGGATAAAGAAACTTACTGCATCATCGGGAATGACGTGATCGGTGTCAATCAAGTGTCGATAGTAGTGTGATGACTTGGTGAACAATTGGCCTCTCCATTCTTGCCACCAAGATTTGTATAATTCTGTCATGAATGATGTTGGTGCCCAGGAGGATAGGTCGATGTCTGATGTGTCGGCATCGGGAGGGAGATTGACAACCTTGTTCCAGTCCATGGCGCTGGAGATGATTTGTCTTGGTTTTATCACCTTAGAGTAGCAGATCTTGATCGGTAATTGGTCGAATGCCAGTTGTCTTGCTGCTACCGATGGGTAATAGAACTCAAAGGATGGAGGAGCATTCTTCCCAGTTCCGAAAATGTTAACTGGAATAGCTCGGGGAACAATGCTGGCCTTCATGATTACTTCATTCTGAGGCACATTCCAATCGGTAAGGTTGAACAACAGAGGGAATTGGTTATTCTCATCAACATAGGGCCACCAAAGCCGTTCTGCGACAGGGATTCCACAGTAAAACTTTTGGAAGAACCTACCAAATTAATCTGCATTGGCATCGGTTCCTGGTAGCACTATGATGGCTTCCCCAAAATTGAGTGGGGGACGAGTTGCCGATTCATCATCCTCATATACATAATCTTCCGATATATCCCTTGGGAATTGCTGATTGAATAGATCAAATTGAAGGACCTTGTACATGTGTGCGTTCAACCACATATTCACGAACCACCAAGGACCTCCAAGGTTGCCGATGGACTCACCTAGCAATAGCTTCTTGGACACTTGGTGCAGGAGATGGTATACCGATCCAAGAAGGTATCGGCCGAGAGGGAGTTTTGTTCCATCGACAAGAAGTTCTGCTGCGGGGAGATGCATGGTGGTAGGTCTGACTGCTCTGCCACAGAAGATAAATTTTTCTAGCCACATATTCAGAAAGATGGCGTGCTCCCTCTGACCTACCGATCCAGTCTTTTGGTATTCCTGGATGTAACCAGTCCAGCCGCCGATATTGCGTGTATTCACCTTATACTCAGCCTTCCTATGGAACAGGGCAGGGGTATCGGCAGATGAGACATCGAGGCCGGTAAGCATGTGCACATCGACAAGGGTGGGGGTGGCAGGTCCATGTCTAAATAAGAAGGAGTTCATGGTATCGGACCAGAAGTAAGAGGCCGTCATCATCATGTTCTCATTCTTCTCCATATCAGCAATGGAGAGCCTAATGCACTGGTCTAGGTTACGCTCTGACCAATAGACTTGTTGTGTCCTAATTATCCTGAGATACTAGTTCTTCCAACCTTTGGTATATTTGGGCCATGAACGGAATGCATCCTTCCATAATCCTAGGTTGAAGCATTCGGATCTGAAGGGGATACGGTTGGTTTCCGCATTGATCAGATTGGTAGGATCAGGATTTCCCATTGGGCCTAGGCAGTTGAAATTGGATTGCTCAATTGGGATTACTACCTTGTTGTACAGTTCCTAGGTTTCGAAAAAAAATCAAAGAAAGAAAGGGGAAAAGAGATTATAAAATTGATACGGAAAAGGAACTTGTAGAAGATGAGGTAAGGAGAAAACAGATTTACCTTGGGGACGCCGAACTGGATCGCCATTGGAGCTGGGGGGATCTTTGCGATTTGTTTTCTGCTTGAAGAGGTACTATTGCTTGAGCTCACGGAGCTGTTCTTCGGGGTCGCCGCCGTAGTCGCCGCCGAGGTTGAAGACGAGGGCAGGTGAAAGTAAAAGCAGACTTAGGGTAAAAACAGATTGAATGGTGGTAACTTTTATAAGCCTGGTTAGGGGTATTTTGGAATTTTCTTCGCACTAAGCAGGAATGTGGAGAGGTATGCAATAGGTATGCGCAACAATCGAGGAGATATGATTGGGCTTACAACTGTTCGCGCTGTGGTCGCGGGATTTTATTAATAATTGCGGTTCACGCGGTAATTGAGGAGGCCGTGCAAGTATCTTGGAAGGAGATGTTACAGTAGAGAAAATTTCGGCGCGTAAAATATTCTACACTCCGAAATTGGGAGGCATGTGTTGACACCGTTTTTCGGCATGTGTCAAATGAGCTAAGACTCGCAGTGATCGGTAGTTGTTTTCTATCGGCATCGGCAGGTTATCGGTTAACGTTACCGATGAGAATGAATTCTGCAGATGAAGATAAGTTTGTTGCCGATAGAAGCTGAATAACAGAAGTGGTTGCCGATAAGGATGTTGCCGATGAGAGTTGGACGACTCTTGCTGATAAGAATTAATTGGTGAAGACAAGTTACCAGAAGTACAGGGTTGCCGATTGGGAAGTATTGCCGATGCCGATGGGCATGGAGTGCCGATGGGCACAGGATGACTTAGCGGCTGATTGTCGGCAGAAGATTGCCGATAGCAATTAAAGGAAGTTGCGGATTGAAGAGTCTGCCGATGGAAAGTTTCATCGAAGAGAAGACAAGGAAACTGGTGATCTCATACCAGTATTGTTATAGAAGTTTGATTCCGACTCTTGCACGAGTCGTTTGTTTCCTTTAAAATAGAGTTGTCTGTTTAGGAAAATAATATTGTTATTTGGGTCCGACTCCTGCGTGAGTCAGTTATTTTCTTTAAAGTAGGAGTTTGTTTTGGAAAGGTACGAGTCGTGTCTGTTTACAACTCCTATTGCTGGAGTATAAATATGTACCTAGGGGTCGTGAGACAATGAATCAATCTATCAAACAAATCAATTACTCTTATTACTTTTACTGCAATTTACTCTTTTATTGCATTAGTCTTAGTTTATCTACGAGTTCTTCAAGCTTTGACGGGCTGCATCACCTTGATCTCCGTCAAACCCTTGTAAGTTCCGCGTGGGAGTAATCTGAGCCTTGACAACCGGGCGCATCGCTGTTGTCTCGTTCAGCTCTGCTCTAGTTATCCTGATCAAGTCTGAGTCTTGACACCCGGGCGTATCGCCGTTGTCTTGTTTGGATCTTGTTCTAGTTATCGTCCTTGTCGATTAACTGGTCAAATCGACTAGCACACCTTTGAATATTGAATTCGGGTAATAGCCCAAGGTGTTCGCAGATCCTGACGCTTTTTGTGTCAACACCGGGATTATATGGGCTCAAGTGCTTTAAGTGACAGTTAAATCGGCTCCTTGGGTACTTGATCTCTTATAATTTGGACGGTTCTGCCACACACCGTGTCAAGAATCTCTTTCCCTAGCTCTTTACATTCTGCACTTGTTCTTCAATTCATACTAGAATTATGTAGGGTGCTTTTACTTTCCTTGGCTTGCTACCACTTTCTAGCTAGGACACACAATCGGTAGGCACTAGGGGATAATTGGCATTGCTAGGATTTCATATTTGCTTTAGAAATTTGAAATAAACCGAATTCACCCCCCTCTTGGGCATCTTGATCCTTTCAAAGGCCTAGGGGGGTATTTATAGCCCAAGGTGGAGTAGGGGCTACTCCACTGCCACGTCAGCGATCCAGGAGAGCTCCATCCTTGGCCTTTGGATCCAACTGCCTTAGAACCACCTCAGAATGGAGGGCTCTGCTCTCCAACATGTGTTAAATGCGAGAGGGAGTCACCAGCAGCTTCGGGGGGTCCTTGGGGGTATCGACCGACCCCCTATGACCCGTGGGCCATCCCAAGCCTTCTAGAAGATGTCCCCACTGGTCAGGGACCTAGTGGGAGGTGGTAGCCCCCTTAGGGGTATCGGCTGACCTCCTAGGGGTCTTAGGCCCACCACCTCCTTCTAGAAGGTGTCCCCACTAGTTAGGGACCTAGTGGGAGGTGGTAGCCCCCTTATGGGTATCAGCCAACCCCCTAGGGGTCTTAGGCCCACCACCTCCTTCTAGAAGGTGGTCCTACCTGTCAGGGAGCTTGGTTGCCTCCTCTGGGGTGTTTGTCATGCTGGTTCCCTTTATGTGGGCCCATGGATCCTTGTGCACTTGATCTGGAGCGTTGAATGAAAGCACAAGTTGCATCCAAGGGTTGGAATAGCTTTGTCATGGATCATGCTGGCTTGGCTGACCAGAAGGGTCCAAACCATGATCGGGCGACCGTAGTTTGGCTTCTTTGGAGCCAGGCTTTCTTGTGGGAGCTCCTGGACATGCCAGGAGTCTCATGGTACAGAGGTTCTAGAGTTTGGCTCCAATCACACATCAGGAGATGTGCAAAAGGAGCTTCCAGCATCCCTGATTGTCCTAAAATGTCATTCCCTGCAAACAAAGGCTATCCAAGTATATGTAGAACTTATTAGTGATAAATATGTTCATGTAGTGTTATTCTACCCTTGAATCCAAGGCTGTTGATGGTATTTTGAGTATATAAAAGTATGTCATTCTTAGCGTCAACAAGATCCCCCATACTTACATATTTGCTCGTCCTCGAGTAAAGGATAAAAGTAAACATAACTATGTTATTCTCAAAGTATAAAGCAAGCATAAAGATTTACTCAAGACACTTTGTCATACAAGTGGGATATGTGGTATTGTCTAGCATAAATCCTTGAGAGGTTGATAACTGGAATGGTTCTCAAAGCAAAGTCATCTTCCCAAATCATATTCTCCAAGGTCATAGACAACTTCTTCATAGATGTGTTCTCCAATGGAGATCAGGATGACAGGTCTTCCTGAATCTCCTCTCTTGATTGGAAGGGTATCGTGCTTCCATGCCCTTGATGGCACGGTGAAGAAGTGTCCTGCATTAAAGATGTCTACAAGATTCATAGTTTCTAATCCTTCTGGATTCCCTGGAATCTTACCTTTTTTGGTTACAAGAACTAATGCTGCTAATTGCGATATTTGTGATTCAATCATTTTATTAAAGCTATTTTGACTTTTAATGGCAGAAGTAAAGCTATCCATTCTATTATTAATTATTTCAAGAATTTTATCATTGGAAGCAATTTTTCTAGATATATTATCAATAATTTTATTTTGATTCGAAATCATTTCTCTCAAAGGTGGTAAGTTGAAACTATTACCTTGGTAATTACCTGAGTAGTTACCTGGGTAATTGGGCCTTTGTTGCTAGTTCCATCCTTGATTTTATTGTGGACGATAGTTGGTGTTGTTGTTGTTGATGTAGTTCACGTCCTCTTGGATTTCAGGGCACTTACTCCTTGAGTGGACAATGCCTCCACACTCTTCATAGGTTATGCGAGAATTATGGATGTGCATGACTTGATTCTTCTTGTTGTCTCGTTCATCAAGCTTCTTCATGAGCAGGTTCATCTTAGCAGACAACATGTCCACTTCTTTGACTTGATGCATTCCTCCACCTCTCTTGCGTGGTTGAGAGCATTCTTTGTTCCATCCCTGGTTGGAAGCCATCTTCTCCATAAGAGTGGTTGCATCACAAATAGTGAGTGATAAGAACAATCCTCTAGCAGCTACATCCATGTTCTCATGGCTACTAGTGGTGAGTCCATGATAGAAGGTTTGCATAAGTAGCCAGTTCTCCATCCCATGGTGAGGGCATTCTGATATGTAATCTTGAAAGCGTTCCTATGCCTCTGGGACAGATTCATCATGTTGAAAGCGTTCCTATGCCTCTGGGACAGATTCATCATGCTGCCACGGAAAGCTTAAAATTTTTGCACGTAAGGCATTTGTCTTGCCCACTAGAAAGAATTTTGCTAGGAAGACTGCAGAGCAAATTTCCCATGTAGTGTTTTTCTCTTTTTGGTGTAGAACCATTCCTTCACCTTTCCCAAGAGTGAGAATGGGAAAAGACGTGTCCCTTGATGGTGAAAGTACTACAAATCTCCAGGAAGTGTTGGAGATGAGCACTCACATCTTCATGTGCCTTTCCGCAAAACTAACTCGCTTACACCATTGTTGGTATTTCTTATGACTATTGGATAAATCTACAAACACACAGATTATACCGTTGTAGCACTTCACCTAGGAGTATTCCAAGGTATCATAATTTATATTTTCCCAAGGGAAAGCTGAGCTAGAAATAATAATTAGATAGAGATCCTAGAGAGCACCTCAACTTAGTACCAACTAGTATAGGGGGGTAAACGATATATGTGATAGGAAGGGTGATGAATGAACAAGCCAAGGTAAATGATAGCTTAGGATAACTAGTAAGTATAGCTAGGTGGGAGGACAACGAGAGAGATAAGGACTCCTATGTAATTCACTTCTACTTTAGTGTACTTAGCCAATAAATTAGTCTAAACACAATAGTATGACTCCTCAATACAAGTATGTTAGGTGTTGACGGTAAGAATGACATACTTTTACATACTCAAAACCGTCAACAAAGGACCATTTCGGGAACCGAATAAGCAAAGAAGAAATGATTTGGTTCAAATAACTTGGTTCCACATGTATATGTCCTCTATTTGAATGTAGGCACAAAACATCATGATTTGGGACCCAACATGACATATTTCCAAGTATGGCAAATGTGCAAATCCAATACACCATCGTGATGGACATTACCTCTAGAAGCTACCTGCAAAAGATGAGCTTATTTGTCCACAAAAGACGATCGGTCGATCTCACTTTGGGCCCAATTTTGGACAGTAGAATCCACACCTATCAAGGAGGTCCCACGCCGAAGGCGAGTCCTAGAGCTCTCTAAAGGAGGTTGGCTGACCTGGAGTATGGGTCCAGAGGCCACCTCTAAGTCCCCTGACTAGTGGGGACACCTTCTAGAAGAAGGAGGAGGTCCAACCTGTCAGGGGGAGGTCGGCCTGGTGCCCAAAAGATTCCTCGATCTCTCCACCACCTTCCTGCATGCCACCATGCATCAACTTGATCTCCACCATCAGTTTAAGACGGTTACAATGACGGTTTGATCCTACGGTGGCTGATGGAGGTGGCGCGGATTGCTGACGTGGCATCGGAGTAGCCCCTACTCCACCTCTAGCTATAAATACCCCCCTAGGCCTTCACTCTCATTCATGACTCATTGGAGAAAACCACTCTCTAGTAGCTTTAGCGAAGCTCTGCATTAGTGCTATGCTAGTTGGAAGAGAGTGAAGAGAGTCTGGAGGAGAGTCGGGCCTGTCTGGTGTCTTCTCCGAGCTGCGCCTCAGCGGATGCGATCCCCTTGTAAGTTTAGCACTTGTAAGTGATACATCTGAGTTCTTTATAGTATTTGATATTCTAATTCTGGCATAGTTGTTATACATCTTTTCGTGCTTGTTCATCGCTTTACTTTAAGTAGAGTGTTTTAGCCTTAACGTGGGGTTAGAGTAGTTAGAATAGTGTAGACGTGGTGTCTAGACTAGATCTTGCCTTTGTAAACCACTTATGGCACGGATTGTTTGTGGTAGCTAGTAGGTACCCTATCTAGTCTTTGTATTCCACCACGTGTGTAACATAAGTTCTTAAAAGGTAGGGCCTCAATACAACATGATGGTGCGGTCCGGTTAGAGTTTTGTCCTCTTTTTGATATATCTCATCGCCTCCTGCAAGAAAAGGGCTGATAAAGCCAGTATAACCAGCTATACCTTGTTAGATATCCTTGCTATATCAAACCTCTCAACCCAGTTATTATAGTCTCCCTTGATCCATCATAGGACATATCCACAATCCTAGTTAACTCACTTCTTGTTCCCTCTGGAAAATACGATACCTGGAATACTCCCGGTGAAAGCTACACTTGACAGCCGTACGCTTGCAGTCTTTTGCCGTTTGCCACTTCTGGTGTCAACACTAGGCCAGAGGATAGATTAGTAGGAGGGCAAAACTCCTACCGGACCGCACTCTCTTTTTTATGAGGGCCTTACCTTTTAAGAACTTGCCTAAGAACACGTGGTGGAATACAAAGACTAGACAAGGCTGTCACTCTCTTGCTAGCTACCACAAACAATCCGTGTAGCAAGCGGTACCCAAGGGTAAGATGATATATAAGCACCATGCTTACACACAACTTACTACTTTGACTATGATCTATAACCAAAGCACCCTATGACAGGCAATGATCGCATACGGGAAAGGCCACAAGGATCACAGACTATTAATGTAAAGGCTAGTAATAAGCAAAAGCACACAATAATACTACAACAAATATAGTAATGCTCAAAGTAAATACTAACTAAAGTAGAGGA
This sequence comes from Microstegium vimineum, assembly GCA_022036555.1. Taxonomy (NCBI): domain Eukaryota; kingdom Viridiplantae; phylum Streptophyta; class Magnoliopsida; order Poales; family Poaceae; genus Microstegium; species Microstegium vimineum. Next base: position 22,165,971 of record CM039136.1, read on the forward strand.
AAAGTAATGTATTGAATAAAGTAAAGTCTACAAAGAAGGAAAGATACAAGAGCTATACCAGACTTCCCAGAAGACGACTCCGGAAATCCCGAGCAGCTCGACTGAACTCTAACTCTCACACTAGACTAACTACTAAGTGAATTCTAAGTGATTGAGCTTGTAGGCTTGTCCACCAAGAGTGAAGAGGGGGGAGTGAGCCTCTATTTATAGTGAGAGGTGGAGTAGGGGCTACTCCACTGCCACGTCATCGATCCAGGAGACTTAAACTCTCCACCCTTGGATCCACCGCCTCTAAACCGCCTTAGGATAGATGGTCTTGATCGTCAACATGTGTTTAGTGTGTGGGGAGGTCACCAGGCATAGCACCGACCTAGGGGGGTATCAGCCGACCCATGACAACCTAGTCTTTATAGTGATGTTAGGAAGTGTCAACAATCATCATATTGCCAAGACTATTTTGATCTAAATTAGTATAGATCTTAATAAAAGAAGAAAGTGGTAAAGCAAGTTTATCGTGTGAAAAGGAATGGATGCGAAGATAGAAGTTCATATCTGATTAGAGAAACCTAATCAGTCTTTGAAAAAAATCAGCTATTGACGACAAAGGCATCTCAAAATTGCTTAATGATATTGTAGATACCAAATCTAAACAAAAGAAGGTGGAGGTGCCCAAAATTAAGAAATAATTATTGCCATTCAAAACATGTGGTTCGTAAAGAGAGTGTTCAATATAAAAGGGTGATGCTTAAGCTTGTGGTGCAAGGAAGACCAAGGGAAAAAGAAAAATAAAGAAACAATTGCCAAGTTAGAGGTTTGCGCCAATTGATCAAAATTATTGGTCATTACATCATTCATATTTTCCATCCATGCCTATATTATGAAACTCATCCCCTAGTATCTTTTGTTTTCCTTCAAATCCCTTATTTTGATCCTTAGGATGAGTCTTTATATTGTGGAGGGTGGCCAAATTATTTTTATTGATGAATTGTCATTAATTTCAAGAGCTGAAATACTTTGATTTTGATTACGCATACTTTTGTTGATGGATTCATATGAATGATTCATTATTATCGCCCTAAGATAAATAAATATATAGTTAATGAAAAATTGCAACCATCGTGCTATAAGAATTTTGTGGTCGAAGCTGACTTTGACATTGTTCGTGGGCTCAAATTGTCAAAGTCGACTAAGCCTACCTCCAACAACACCTGAGCTAACTTCTATGAGATGAGGTTGTAAAAATGCAAATTAAATTTCACCATTGAGTTTCCCTCATCATGTTGATTGAAAGAACACATATTAAAAATTAAATTTAGAGTATGGACGAGGGAATTATTGTCCTAGGAAAATCTCATAGCCATAGTTGGGATAGCCAACCTTAGAGGTTGGTACAACTGACTTTGCTAGGAAATAAAAGTTGGCTAAGACGACCTTTATATAGCCTTAGCCAACTTGGCCTGTCCTAAAGTGAAGTGCCATATTGGCTAAGGCGACCTTGAGATAGTCTTAGACGACTTGGCCTATCTAGAACCGCATTAGTGCTATACGAATTTGGGAGATTAGAGGAACCCCATTATCAACTATTTACGTAATCTAAGCACTAAAATTTATTAAAGAATGTATTTGGTGGGTTGCATTTAAAAATGATGAGCTTTATCGACAAACCGCCCAACATTTGTTGTTTAAGTGCTTGAATGATTACACACTATAGTGGCTACGAGAGAAGTTAATGAGGTGATCAAAGTGGTGATCGGGAATATGACAGATATGTTGCAAGGTGATTGTCTTCGAGGAGCACTCAACATGCATCACTAAAATAGTAGGAGGGCATATATTGACACACAAAATTGACCAAAGATGGAACCAAGCTAGGAAATGCAGCATGGCCGACTTTGGCAGTGTCATGGTATACAAGACCAAAGATGAAGTAATCAAAATGCAAATTAAACTTCAGCATTGCGTTCCTCTCACCGAGATGATAAAAAACATACATAAAGCATCAAATTTAAAGTCCATATGAGAGAGATATGGTCACAGGAAACTTACCCTACAAAAGCTGGGATATCTGAACTTTAAAGTTTGGATAGCTGACTGCCATGGAAAGTTGGCTAAGCTGACTTTGAGACAGGATACGCTGACTTTTATAGGTCCTAAGTTCAAAAACTAGGACACATGTAGATTTTGATGTGGAATGTTTTTCTAGTGGGATAAGATCGACCACCCCTCTATATGCATGAGAGGGTCACAATCAGTTTAGATATCCAACAGAACCAAAACACAAATCAGTCTACTCTATACCTCTCTTTTTCCCTAATTTCTTCCAATGTTAATGTTCATCACTTAATTTGATGACTAAGGATGGCATCCTAAGCTTACCGACGGACAGTGGTGGATCCAGGATGCGACCAGGGGGGGGGGGGGGGGGGCTAAGTAACAATATCATGATCAACAATGAAAATTTTGATGAATTTTATAAAGATTTAATGGAGAAATGAGTGATTTTATAGAGATTTAATGGAGAAATGGGTGAATTTTGTAGAAATTTAATGGACAAATAAGTGAACTATATATATACTTAATGGAGAATTGAGGCCAAGGGGGGCTGCAGCCCCCCCCCCCCCCCCCCCCCCCCCCCCAGCCCCCTGGATCCGCCACTGCCGACGGACCTAGGGAAACTTGGTGACGTCCTTGCCTCGATGGGACCCCTCTTGAGCCAGTGCTTCAATGGCTACTTCGCTAGTTTGCCTAAAATCTAGCTGTTCTTTGTCATGTAAGTGTACGTGTTGGTTATCCTTTGATAGTTTGCTTATAAACATTTTCATTCTTCACCATGTAAGCGTGGTAGCTATCGTTCTCTAGGTGAAACCTAGGAAATTTATGATCTGACCATGATAGGTTGGCAAAACCGACTATGCAAGTTGGTTAGGCCGGCTTTTTGGCCCCTGTAGGTCCTCTTCATCGAAACCACCGGCTGTGTGATCGACTAGGGTGAACTTGTGCATTAGATCATTACCCTCACACATCTCACATTATATATATATATATATATACACACACACACACACTGAAAATGATCAGAACTTTCTTTTATCAATAGCATGATTCTGCTATTTCTATCTTTCATGAAATAGAATTAGAATGCTTGAGCGAAAAAAGATTCTCTGAAATTAATTCAAGCTTAGTTACCTCCAGATTAATTATTAAACTTTTGGAACCTTCCAATAGGGCTTGCATAATAATTACTCTGTTCCTTTCCAAAATAATAAATATTTTTAAAAAAAATCATACAGATTAAGGACGTTAATAAAAATACATGTAATAATATCATATTATTTCCTTTATTACCCCTTGGTAGGAAGTGTGCTATGTTTTTTGTGGAATATTATTTGTTAGATAAATTTGAAACTAAGGAAATTATTTATTTAGAGATGGAGAGAATACATCACATATGTTTACACGATGCCCATACCACAAGTCGACAATTCCCATGCCAAAGCCAAAGCGGAAACTAGAACTAACTGAAACGACAAACAAATTTATCAGACTGATCGAATAACATAGCAGCAATGCAAGCGCGCGGCATGGACGACCATCAGATAGTTGAGCGTGAGCATGCATGGCTTCAATTTATTTATTAGGCAACTTGGTGACTGGATCTAGCCGGAGGTATTCACCACCCGGCAGTTCCGGTGGACCTCGTCACTGGTGCCGACGCCCGGTGCAAGCCTGCCCATCCGCAGCATGGACTCCGCGAAGTCCTGGAAGAATACGGAGGCATCGAAGGCATAGATGGCGACGAGGCTGGCGACGTCCGCCTCTACCCCGGGCATGGCAGCCGCCGCCGACGACGCCAGCGCCTGGTCTGACGGCAGCAGGCCGTCGCCGGAGAGCAGGTTGATGTAGTACTGGTTGTCGAAGGTCGCCGGGGTGGCCAGGTCCAGGTGCGCCAGCGCCGATCCAGCCGAGCCCGTGCACAGCTGCTGCAGCGACTGCAGGAAGGCCATGTCCTTGAACGCGCCCGCGGCGCCGCCTTCCGAGACGCCGCCGACGCCAGCAAGGCGCGCACTGAACGAAGTGCACCGCGCTTTCCCGATGGTGTGCGCCCCTGTGTACGTATATATATACATTATTCATGTGTGCAGAGATTTGTCAAGACTCAAGAGAGCACGTATATATGTTTATATATGGTGTAAAATGCATGTAATCACCGGAGAGTGCGACCATGTCCTTGGCAGAGAGGCCGACGTTCCTGAACTTCTGCACGAGGGTGGCGACGCCAGACGTCGGTGCTGGGAGGTTGATGTTGGCGCCCTGCAGGCTGGCGCTGCGGCTGTCCTTCCGCCCGACCTCTACCTCCCAGCTCGGCCCGCCCGACTGACAATTATTATTCTTTTTTTTATTTGCACGAATAATTGAATATATGTATGCTAGCTACGTCGTCCTTAATTATTACCACCACGACGGAGTCACGGGCAGCGATGGCAAGGAGGTCGGCGCAGGAGACTGTCTCTGGGCACGCCCGCTCCAGCTCGGCCTTGATGGCGTCAATGACCTCGAAGCCCCTGAGCGAGTTGGCGTTGGGCACTGCCGTCTTCTCGCCGGTGAAGAATGGCTTGTCGTCCAGAAGAACGGAGCCGTCACAGCCCTGACAGATTAAAACAGCATGCAGCAGCCAAGTTATATATGAGAATGATGGTCGAGTTGGAGCTGGAGCTAGCTCGCTAGATCAACTACTACTCATATTAATTACGTTGACGAAGCAGTCGTGGAAATGGAGGCGCAGGAGAGACGCCGCCATGCGTGGGTCGGCAGCGACGGCCCTCTCGACGGCCGCACGGACGATCTCCTCGGCGCGGGGGCAGGTGGTCCGGTAGGCGTCGTCACCAAGGGACACGCCAGCGCCGGCGCTCGCTCTTGCCCCGCCGTAGCCGATGCTGACACTGGCGCCGGCGCTACCGGTGACGCACGACTTGTTGACGGGAGCTGAGACACTGGCCGTGGCAGCAGCAAAGGTGAGCGCCAGCACGACGACGGCGACCAGCAGGTGCAGGGCCAAGGTAGTTGTGTGCGCCATGGTATGCAATCAATAACTGGACGCTGAGGGATGTACTGACGCAAAGAGCTAGAGCTATAAGCCGTACGTCAGTGGTCGCTGTTTTTGGGGTATAGACAGGGAGAGTTCGAGTTCTTCAGGCCGGCCTTATGGGGTTCTTCCATGACCATCTTTATATAGGCCAACAACAGGAGATCTTCGTTCTCATCTCTCTGTGTATGTGGTGTGAAGCACACATAGAAATCAGTCTGTTTTTATTTATTTAAAAGGCATGCTCTGCTACAGCACATTATTGGACTTGGATGTGTACATACATAGATAGAATTGTGGGGTCGTATATATGCATGCATGGGATCCATGAGACCTGGTCACAGCATACGAATACGATGATGTTAGGGGGCGCGCCATGTAAGTGATGCATGGTTGGAGTTGGCATGCTGAGCAGCTATATAAGCCGGTGAGCGTACGCAAGCACGAAGGGGTCAAACTTGCGAGATCAACGGTACGGATCCAGCACTGGAAAATTAAATATATAGTGCTACTACGAGATCAACGGTTGATCAAAAGGGCACTATTATTAGGTCATGATCATGATGCACCGTATGGTGCAGACGTGCAGTGTATAGTGTTTATATCATTGTGTTCATGCCGTTTCGTACTCCTATGTTGCTCAGCTAAGCAGCGCTAGCTTACCGAGCACATGCATATGCATGGCAGTGGCACACTGACCCAGTGTGTTCGCGCCGGGGAACGTACGCTAGTACACGCGCACAGTAGGTGAAACTGTCGTACGACCTGCACGACAGTTGGTGAAACCGTCGTACGGACGACCTAGCTCTGTGAGAGACTGTGACCTCCGTAGTGGTCGAGGTCTTGCATCAGATAGGATCCACTGCACGTACAGTTTAAATCTACAATGCCAATATATTGCAAATATTATTGTATCCATATAATATAGTGCATGCATATATAATGTGAATGCACTATCTCGAGACTCTTAGCATAAAAGTTTACCATGCATTTGGAGGTTGCAGCAGCGTAAATTTAGATGAGCCATCTGTTCTCCAGGTACCCACCACAGCTAGCTAGCCACTTAGCATAAAAGTTACCATTCTTGGGGGAGTACTAGGGAGAGCTGAGGGCTGGGGTTGCAGCCGGGGCCAATCCAAGCTGATGTGCTTGCATTTTCAACATCAATTGTCCGAGCGATTTTCAGCAAGCATTATTTCTCCAACTTCCTTTTATCATAGCTTAATAGCTACCGAAAGAGCATTTCCATCGGACTGAAAAAACTCAATCCTATTTCTCTTGTGATAAAGGGGATTTAATAGAAAAAAAAAACTAGCTCTAACAGAACCTCTTTTGTATGCTCTTTTTCTATAATTTTTTCTCAATCCCTCAAAACCTCCACTCAATCCCTCAGAGAAAGGGAAATAACTAAGATTTTACTCAATCTCCTTTCTTCCCTAAATGTGTGTCAACCATTGGATCGACGCATCTACAGAAGTTGTGGTGTTGCTTGTCTATGGTAGACCACGTGCCGCTATGGTGATGGACAGGCAAGGGCCAACTACAAAACCATGCCAAAGTGTCACACAAGTGCGGGTGAGCGACACGTAAGGACCAGGACGGCCATGCAATGACACTAGGGCGACACGCGGACAAGGCGTCACACGGATGAGGGTGAGGAGGACCGGCACACTGAAGCACCAATCCCGATCACTATACCACAGCCCAAAATTAATGTTACATGGGGTCGTTAAAAACATCAATATAGCATTGAATGGTCAGACGTTAAAGATTAGTAACTTACAGTCGGTTGTTATAACTCGTTCTTACAATAGACTATCCGTCGTTATTATGATTTGTCTTTATCATTGGACTGTCCGTCGTTATATCTATCTCTTTTAGCGACCCACTGATTGTCCATACATGTGGACTGGACTATCGAGCTCTTAGAAGGCCCAACTCCCGCCAAATTTTTTAGACAGTCCCACTTGTCAGGCAAAAATATTTCTCGGCCCGCCAACACAACACCGCATGGGAGCCCATCTCCTCATCTCAGTCAGCTCTGGTTTTCAGCACCGCTACCCTAACTCCACAGCGCAGCCGCTGCCTCCTCATCTCATCGCTAGCACGCCCCCTACAGAGACCCCGCGCGTTTGTCGGCCGCCGCCGGGCACCCTCTCCGCGGCCTGCTGCGGACATTCTGCCAGGCAGCCGCTCGGAGATCCGTGCCCCTCCAATAGCAACGTTAGATGGTCGGTCGTTAAAACTCGGTCGGTCGTTAAATATTTATAACGTCGCCAGTATCAATGACAGATATAAAGGTCGTTAAAAATATATAACGACTGACCGTAGGACGTTGAAGCGGCTTTTAACGACCCACTGGGCAACGCTAAAGATAGGTTGTGGTACAGTGGATGGGGACTCACACGGGCAACTATCGGGTGAGAATGAAAAGGAGAGTTCTAGTCACCGACAAGTAGGTCCGTCATAAATAAAGAGGGTGAAGTTTATTCAAGCTGGTCAAGTAGCACTTCCCTTCAACGTATTGACAAATAAAAGACTTGTTGATGTTGCTCTTATATACAGTGAGTCAACATTGTAGTCTGGAGTACACAGCTGAGCACTCTATTGTCCCTTGAATGCAAGAATTTCGTAGGAATCTTATCGGAGTCGATTCAGGTACACGAAATAGGAAAAAATCCTCCAATCCAAACGGACCTAAGTTGAACATTGAAAGTCCTCTAAAATAAGAAATATCGGTGCCAATTTCTAGGAAATAGAGTAACCAAGAAAAACTCCACTCTTTATCTGGTTGTTACAAATATCTTTCATGCCATTTTCATCGCTCGGTCCAATGATAATATCTAGCTAGGCAATATAATGCTGTGAGCTGACAACGGTTGTGGGCTAATGAAGGGCAGTGGCTATTGGAGCCTTTGGAGGGCAACAAGATTGTATATAGTCCACAAATACGTATCGAATAATATATATATATATATATATATATATATATATATATATATATATATATATATATATATATTCAAATGAGTAAAGTACACCAGCGTTTTAAACTTGCGCGGTTGTTGATGAGGATATGACACCTTTGGATACAACCAAAGATTACAAGGTAAGCTCATTTCTATGTTTATACAATGGTTTTTGGTACAACTCACTTGGTTCCACATGTATATGTCAATATTTGCTTGTAGATACAAACATGTCTCAATGTACAAGGTCTTCAAAGTTCAATATTCGGTTCGTTGGCAGCCCAACAGCGGTTCATTGGGAAGGCCATAACTCATCCATCCGGAGTGTGATTGAGGCCAATGAAGACATGATGGAAAACTTATTTGATAAGATATCATATAGATCTGGTCACACATCAATACCATGTCAGGAAGATCTTCAAATCATCACGACACTCGCTACTATTTTTGCGGGACGCTACAACGTTGTCTTGGGCTTGTCATGCAACCTTGGGACCCTGGCCCAAGTAGGACCACGTCCCAAACATGTGGAGAACAGCCCAAAGATGGTCCACAACGTCCTCCTTCTTGGCCACCACCTTAGGAGGGCAGCAAGGTCGTCCAACCCAAGATGGAGGCCCAAACCAAGTCGACTTCGAGTCTGTTTCGGAGTCCAGAACCAACAAGGAGTAAAATGAACGTCGAAGACGCATCCGGACACCGTTTTCAACGATACACCCATGGTTGGAAAGATAATTTTATAAGGAAACCAATGGAGTTCGTTTGAGATCCAAATTCGATCTGAGTCATCGGGAAACATCGAAACAAGTCAGTATCCAGAATCTGTTCCGGTGCTATGTCACTGTTTTTGGGCCGTTTGGGCCTTGTAACATGTTGGCACACCTTAGAGACGTGAGTGGGTGCCCTAGGACGCCCCTTAGACCATATAAACAGCAGCCGCCGCTCACGTTAGAGTTAGGGGTTTTGATTAGATTATTTTGTAAAGAAACCTTTTGTCGTTTCATCGGTTTGTGAGACCCCAACTCGTGAGATTAATCATACATCTGTAATTTGGTTGAATAATACCATGTCGAGATTCCCAAGTTTTGTTATGAAGAAACATGTTAAATTTCAAGAAGGGGAGAAATGTTGGCTACTACCTACAACTTGTCCTCCAGTTACACTCAAACCGAGGACTGTTTGTTGTCAATAAGGGGAGGATGATGAGGACATGACACCTTCGGATACAACCAAAGATTACAAGGTAAACTCATTCATATGTTTACACAATGGTTTTTGGTACAACTCACTTGGTTCCACATGTATATGTTAATATTTGCTTGTAGATACAAACATATCTCAATGTGCAAGGTCTTCAAAGTTTAATATTCGATTCGTTGGCAGCCCAATAGCGGTTCATTGGAAAGGCCAGAACTCATCCATCTGGAGTGCGATTGAGGTTAATGAAGACATGATGGAAAGCTTATTTGATAATATTTCAAAAGATCTGGTCCCACATCAATATCATGTCGGCAAGATCTTCAAATCATCACGACACTCAGCTACTATTTCTATGCAATGCTACAACATCATTTTGGGCTTGTCATGCAACCTTAGGACCCTGGCCCAAGTAGCACCACGTCCCAATGACAAACAGCCCAAAGATGGTCCACGACGTCCTCCTCCTTGGCCACCACCATAGGAGGGCAGCAAGGTCGTCCAACCCAAGTTGGAGGCCCAAACCAAGTCGACTTCAAGATGCATCTGAACACCGTTTTCGACGAAGCACCGATGGTTGGAAAGATAATTTTATAAGGAAACCAACGAAATTTGTTCAAGGTCCAAATTCGATCTGAGTCATTGGGAAATGTCGAAACAAGTCAGTATCCAGAATCTGTTCCAGTGCTTTGCACTGTTTTTGGGCCGTTTGGGCCTTGTAACATGTTGGGACACCTTAGGGATGTGAGTGGGTGCCCTAGGACGCCCCTTAGGCCATATAAACAGCAGTCACCACTCACGTTAGAGTTAGGGGTCTTGCTTAGATTATTCTGTCAAGAACAGTTTCGTCGTTTCATCGGTTTGCGAGACCCCAGCTCGTGAGATTAATCATACATCTGCAATTTGGTTGCATTATTCCTTGTTCTTACTTTGTTTCTTCGATTTGCAGGCAAAGGACTTATCCTTCTTGGCGAGTGTCGATGTTTTACCACCGATAGCCTGCCATGGGGTTACCCGGGACAGTTGTTCGTGCTACGGCGAATAGTGAAACCTTGGTGGTTGGACACGCAGGGACACACAGTTTATACTAGTTCAGGCCCTCGACACGGTCGAGTAATAAACCTACGTCCAGTTAGGTCGCTTGTTATTGATCTTGATCTCGTAATACAAAGTACTGTATGTCGCTCTACGTATCTGGTGTAACGTAGTATGTTCAGGTGTTTTTTGGGTGGTACCCTCACCAGCCCTTTATAGTCCAGGAGCTAGTCGAGGGTTGTTCTAGTCCTACTCGGTTACAAACACATAGTCCTAAGCTATGCTTCGGTTTTGGGTGGTACCCTCACCAGCCCTTTATAGTCTAGGAGCTAGTCGAGGGTTGTTCTAGTCCTACTCGGTTACAAACTCAGAGTCCTAAGCTCTGCTTCGGTCTGTCGTCTAAACCGAGTAGATTTCGGTTTCATTGGTCTGTCTTCCTTCATGGGCCGAGAGAGAAAAGGCCCAAAGCCCAGGTAAGCCAGCCCGTGGGTATCCTATAGGATATCCCATTAACAAGCCCCCGAGCATCTCATGATTTCTCTTCATTATGTCGGGTTGCTTTGAAAGCGAGCCGAGTTCTTTTTGAAGAAAAATCGTGAGGTGATCTTCTGCGCTTTTGTCTTGAAGTCCTTGTGCACATTTTGTTTTTGAATAGAATGTGCAATCATTGAGCGTAGCCCTCGAGCCTCTGGATACTTGGTACAAGTATTCGGAGGATCTGAAAAAAGTTTTGTAAGGCAGGTATTTCCAGCCCCCGAGCCTTCTCCGAGTTCTTTTTATTAGAAAAGAGCTTGGCGGAAGGGTCTGAAATATCTTGTTCTTGTCTTCTTTTATTCACGTGTTGATACTGTGTCTTCACGGATATGCAGAATCTTGCTTTTACTGTTGGCTTTGGTCAGCTATTGTCTTTTTCTTTGCTTTTCTTTCTCATGACTCTTGGCTTTTGGTGGTCCTTCCTTGCTATATATACCTGTTGTATTCGCGCTGATAACTTACTCTTTAGGGCTTGATGATTATGCTGCTGAGTGAAACTGAGCAGCCCCCGGGCTTATGCCCGCCTTCTGGTAGTTGAGTGGGTAGAAGAATTCTTGTGAATGGAGTTAGAGGTAGACTAATTCTTCGGTTAGATTTTCCTGGGAAGTTTGGGGAAGCAGGTAGAAGAAGTCTTGTGATGTGGCTTCCATGCCTTCTCTATCTGTTTACTGAACTCCGGGTTGTCACTGTTGCCGCTCCTGAGTTAGTTGAAGTTGTACACTCCATCCTCCTGGCTATGCATGCTTGCACCGAACTCCTGCTGGAAAGGCTAGAGTTGGAGCTGTCCAATCTCATTTGTTGGGAGTGGTTTTCTTCCTATCAACCAGGACTTTCTTCAGGCGTTAAGGAAATTCTGGGTTGTTTTATTCTGCAAGGTTTTCACCAAGTGTTGGGTCTTCTTTGGTGGTAGATCTGATTCATCCTTGGTTTTAGCCCTTATATCTTGTCACTTGTGGTCTTTTGTTGTAGAAGAGGCTTATACTGGCCTTGTATTGGTAGCTCCTGGTTGTTGTATTTGTAAGATCTATGACCGAGTTGTTTTCGGTATCCAATGATTGTTATTGGTTGTATGATTGTCCTTGGAATATTCTTCTGGATATTCTATCTTGTACCCTGATGTACTGCCTTTGTTTGTATCTCATCAATGCAGTCCTTGTAGAATCTTTTGCCTTTACGACTACTATAATCTTTTCTTCATGGACTCGGTGTATGTGCACCCCTTGTTCTTCTATAAATAGTTGTGGTATGGTTCTCTTGCCATATATCTTCTACCGTCCCTTGTAAGAGTCCTTGTTGTATCATGGGTATTGTAGTTGGCGAACTTGACGAGCCCCTGGGCTTCTTTCTTCCCTTTCTTGGTTGTAATCTGGTGAATGGTGTAGTTATTGTGATAGAAACTAGTAAATAACTAGTTTCAAGGTAGTAGGATCTTATGGAGGGAAACGAAGTGAACGTTGTAGTCCTTATCATGGTATTGGTGTGTGCTGTCATGGACCCTTTAGTCGCTTGTTTGTGTTTCTCTCTGGGTTGTTTTGGATTCGCTACCCTCGATGATGCTTGTTTTGGACGACTTCTTGGTGCTGTGGTCAGCAAGGGAGCTCTTCTTCTCGTCTAAAATCAAGCACTTCTGGGTTGTTGTTTCCTGTACGACAATTACCGGTTCCGGTTTGTGTAATTTTGATTTTACTATTTTCTGTCTGTTAGGGTACTTCTGTATCTGTTGAGGCATTGTATTCTTGATGTAAAAACTGCCTATGTGCTGATCCTTCTCAATAAAGGATTCTCACTAATCGTGTTCTACCGAGTTGTTTTCATCTTTGGCTAACTGTTTCTTCGTCATGCTTTATTCTGTAAGGTGTGAAGGTACTCAGCTGCGGTTGGCTTGATCTGACCGTTGTTTTTTCCTTTTCCGATGCGTAGTTTTAGGAAGTGACGGTTTTGGTAACCGTTCCGCTATTTTCCGTAATTGCTGCCCCTGGGTAACGGCTATTTATGGGAACCAATCTCTTTGTTTTGTCTTTATATAAGTTCCTTCGTCCTTTATTACTGTGCTTTTCTCCAATTAACAGGAAATCTCTCTCCTTTGTCTTGATTTAACCTTCTTCTGTCGTCCTTCCTGAACTAATTTTGCAATGAAGGGAAAGGGGATCTCGAAATCTTCCGTTCAGCAAGGTGATCTTGATCACTTAGTTGAACAAGGTCTTCTTTCAAGATCGGCTATCTGTGAGTTGCCTGGTGATCAATCGTCCCCAAACCCTTCTCCTGATCAATCTCTTCTTTTCGTTTCTTATGTCAGATCTGGACTTTGTTTTCCACCATCTGACTTTTTAGTTCAGTTCCTTGATTTCTATGGTCTCCAACTTCACCATCTTGTTCCTAATGCTATCCTTTTCCTTTCCTGCTTCGTACATCTTTGCGAGGCTTTCATAGGAATCCCTCCTTGTCTTTTGTTCTTCCGCTATTTCTTTCGAGTTCGTTTTACTAGTAGGTCGAAGGTTCCTAGCCGTGGCTGCTGTCTGATTCAATCTAGGTAGGGTCACAAAAATCTCTTTCCTTCTCTGTCCCTATCTGATTCTATCCGTGATTGGGCTGCCGTCTTTTCCTAAGCCTTTTGATTTATCTTCCCTTCCAGTCTCTCTTCCTTGCTGGTCTGATAAAATTTCCACTTCTAAAAGGCAAGCCCTTAAGCCTTTGATTGATCGTCTTAGTTTCTTGAAGCAATCTGGTCTGATAGGCAATGGTATTGTTGCTAGCTTCTTGCATCGCCGAGTTCAGCCTTTGATGAAAAGGGATCATCTAGGTTTTGAATATAGCGGTCCTTCTGATTCCTCTTGCCTTATCCTTGAGACTGAGCTTTCAGATGATGTTGTTCTTGAGATGATGAATAGAGTATTAGGTAGTGTTGTCATTCTTCCTGTCATGGTTCAGGAGTATAGTGCTGCCAATCCTCCTCCTGATGTAAGCTTTTTGCATCCTTGATCTATTTTCTTTATTTTGTTATTTTGATCTGATATACTTTTGCTTTGTAGGGTTATGGTCATGACTTTGCTCTTGATGTGTCTGCTACTGATGATGGTGGAAGCTTGGATGATGAAGATGATGATGATGATGATGATGTTGAAACTGCCATTGGTTCTCGTGTTGCCTCTCCAAAGTGAGGACCTTTGGATGCAGCCATTAAGCCTCCTCGGCCGAAGAGGCGGCGGTCCGTTCACCAGAGTTCTTTGTCAGGTTATCTTTATGCCGAGTTCTTTTTGTTTCTTGGTCAGTCGATTTTGTCTCTCTTGTTTGTCTTTTATCTCTTGATTTTTGTTTTCTGATTCGCAGATGAGCACTCAGCTCTTTCTACTTAAGATGAATCGGGTGATCCTTTGAGTCCTTCTGGGTAAGTCTTTTCCTTTCTTTTCTCCTTTTATGTGTTTTTCTTTTTATGACGTTGTCTAACGTTTGGTCCTCTAATGTAGTTGGATGTCTGCTGATGTTCCTTTTGCTTCTGTTGTACCCTCTGTCTTACCATCTTTTGATGATGGTTTTGATTTTTCCATTCCCAAGTTATATTTCTCTCATACTGTGGCTCAAATCAAGAAGTCTTCTAGGTACCTTCCCTTGCTTATTTCTTTGATGTTTACTAAATTCTTTATAGAGACTTGCGATATTTTTTATTGCAGCATTTCTTTAGATGGCTCTTCTTCTTCTAAAGTTGTCATAGACTTGGAGTTGTCTTCTCCAGGTAGATTTACTTTTTGTCTTCCTTTGTTTTCATATATCTTTGTGCTGATTTCTTTGTTGTAGGTGATCTGGCTGCTCCCCGTGATATCAATGTGACTGGGGTGTCTCTTGAGAAGTCACAAATTTCTCCCATGGTTGATTAGCAGATTGCTTTCAACCTAGGAGTCCTTTTCTTCAGAATATGGCGCGGAGCTCAAGGTGCTTTTGATGATTTTTGCTTTGTATTTTTGTTTCTGTTGCTTTTCCCTTATCTTTGGTTTTGTCAGCAGGCTTTCCATCAGGATCAGGATGTTCTATTTGGTCCTCAAGAAGAGAGGTCGGCCAACCTAATTCGAGATAGCCTTGGTAGAACTGAGGCCGAGTTGTCTCATGTAAAGGCTGAATTGGTTCGAGTGAAGGAATTGCAGGAGTCTTCTACTGCTCGAGCTTCTGATGAAATTGCTGATCTGAAGTCTCGTCTTGCTGGTATCATTTGTTCTTTTATTTGTTTTGATTTTGCCCGGTTACTTTTGTTTATTTTTTTGTCATTTGTCAGATGCCGATCGTCACCGTGAAGCTTGGAAAAGAGATCGGGAGGTGATGACCGAGACTCTCCGGTATTCGTCTGCCGATGATGCTTTAAAAAAGGCCAAAGATTTGTTGGCTGAAGCTCAGTTAATTCGGGCTGGTGCTGATCATGACCTTGTCCAGACTTTATAATTGGTTCAGATTTTGCAAGGGAAGTTGAATTCGACCCGAGCACAACTTAGGTCTCTTCTTGAGGCTGTTAAGAACATTATTGTTGTTGTTTGCCACATTGGAGATGATAACGCTAGTGTGGATAATATAATCCCGGTGTTGTCCTCTCGTTTTCGTGAGTTTGTGCAGAGTGGTTTTGAACGATGCATTAACAATGTTGTTTCTTTTGTTTGGGCTCTTGCTCCTGAGGTTCCCTTGAACCGAATTCTTGAAGATCCATAGAGGCTGATCTTTTGACTAAGTGGGAGCAATCGAAACCTGAAGTTAAAGATCTTTGTAGTGATATACTTAGTCAGATGAAAGTGTTGCCCCCTTCTCCTTGATAGAAACATTTACTTGTATTTAGGTGATGAATTTGTAATATACTTTGAATGATACTTTTGCTTAATATATTGTCAGGCTTCGTCCTGATATTGTGATGCTTTTGTCTTGCTTTTGTCCATAAGTTGCTCTCTAGTCGACTTGCTAATTGTCTTGATGAGTACTTTATTTTCCAGATCTTGTGAGCAATTATCGAGTTTTGTAGTATCATGCCTTTGTCTTGGGCTTTGAAGATGTTTCTGGATTCCAAGTTTTTTCTGGGAAATATTGTTGGCCTTTGTGCCTTGGTGACTATGCTGAAGATATTGCTCATAGAATGCCTTATGCTTCTGAGCCAGGTTTCTTTGCGTTTTGACAACCTCCGAGTAGCTTCAAAGTAGTATTGTCATTCTGGATAAGTAGTTTCTGATATTGTAGTAGTAGATGTCACTTTCTGACATGATAGTATTCGGCTTGCAGTCTTTGTTGCGCCGAGTTTCGTGCTGCTCTTCAAGCAATTGTGTTGTGTCACTTTGTACAAGTGATTAACTTAGATGTCGTCGAGATAGATTGATCTTCTTTATTGCGCCGAGTAGTTTGATGTTTGTCATGATAGGCTTGTAGATGTATGAACCAAACTGTGCCGCTCATGGTGCAAAGCAGTCGGTTTGTTAGGTTTCCTTGCGAAACATCTGACTTTTAAAATGCTAGCCAGTGCCGCTCATGGTGGAAAGCTATCAGCTTGTCATGCCGCCTCACGAAACGGTAGATTTATATATATGGGCCAAACTGTGCCGCTCATGGTGCAAAGCAGTCGGTTTGTCAGATTTCCTTTCGAAATTGACTTAGAATGCTAGACAGTGCCGCTCATGATGCAAAGCTGTCAGTTTGTCATGCCACCTCTCGGGACGGTTGACTTATATATGTGAACCAGACTTTGCCGCTCATGGTGCAAAGCAGTTGGTTTGTTAGATTTCCTTTCGAAATTGACTTAGAATACTAGACAGTGCCGCTCATGGTGCAAAGCTGTCAGCTTGCCATGCCGCCTCTCGGGGCGGTTGACTTATATATGTGAATCGGACTGTGCTGCTCATGGTACAAAGCAGTCGGTTTGTCAGGTTTCCTTGCGAAACGACTGACTTAAAAAATGCCAGACAGTGCCTCTCATTGTGCAAACTGTCGGTTTGTTATGTCGCCTTATGAAACGACAGACTTGTAGATTGTTTGCTCTTGAAGTCTTCTACTTTGCGTCTTTAGTTGTAAAATTTCTTGAGTTGGCTAATATGCCAAGTGTTGCTTAGTTGAATTCCATCTTCTGTCATTAGCTCATAGGTTCCGGGTTGTATTGTTGTCTTGATGATAAAATGACCCACCCATGGGCTGAGTAGTTTATGTCTTCCTTCTTTCTTTTGGATTAGCCGTAGTACCAGATCTCCTAGCTTTAGTGTTCTTGGATGCATGTTTCTGTCATAATGTCTTCATAGACCTTGTAGGTATCTTGCATTTTGTATTACCGAGTTGTTTCTTATTTCTTCGAACGTGTCGATTTCTAGTCGTCTTGTTTCTTCAGCTTCTCCTTCGTCGTATTGTTCGATTCTTGGTGATTGTCATATTAAGTCGATCGGTAATACGGCTTCTGATCCGTATACCAAGAAGAAAGGTGAATATCCTGTTGCTTTGCTGATTTGAGTTCTTAAGCCCCATACCACTTTTAGTAGTTCTTCTATCCAATTTCCTCCGTAATCTTTTAGGTCTTCGTACAGTCTTGGCTTTAGGCCTTGTAACGATAACCCATTGGCTCTTTCCACTTGTCCGTTTGCTTGAGGGTGAGCTACTGATGTATAGTCTATCTTTATCCCGCACTCTTGCCCAATAGTGGAATTCCTTTGCTGTAAACGGTGATCCGAGATCTGTGATTATTCTGTTGGGCATCCCGAATCTGTGCATGATGTCTTGTATGAATTCTGTTGCCTTTTCTGCGCTGTATTTGACTAGCGGTTTATATTCGATCCATTTGGTGAATTTGTCTATTGTTACGAATATATATTCAAATCCTCCCTTTGCTGTTTTGAGGGGTCCGACTTGATCCAGTCCCCAGCAAGAAAAAGGCCAGGCTGGCGGTATGCAGATTAGATTATGTGCTGGGACATGTGATTGTCTTGCAAACATTTGGTAGCTTTTGCATGTCTTGACTAATTGTTTTGCGTCCTTGAGTGTTGTTGGCCAATAGAATCCACTTCTAAATGGTTTTCTGATTAGTGTTCTAGATGTTGCATGATTTTCGCAACATCCCGAATGGATTTCTTCTAATATCTCTTTTCCTTCCTGCGTAGATACGCATTTCAATAATACTCCAGAAGATGCTGCTCTCTTGTATAATTTATCTTTTACGAGGGTGTATGCTTTGCTTTTCCTTATAACCCTTGTTGCTTCTGCCTTGTCTCCGAGTAGTTTGTTTTCGTTCTTATAATCGATGTATGGTTGTCTCCAATCGCATTCTATGTTGAGGATCTGTCTCGAGGTGTCAAGTTCTTTTATCTTGTCTATGTCCATTGGGTCTTCTTTTTGTTTACTGATTTCTTGGATTGATGGTTTTGCGAGTTCTTCTACGAATACTCCGGGCGGTACCTTTGCTCTATCTGATCCCAACTTAGATAAGATATCTGCTGCCACATTCGAGTCTCTTAAGACGTGATGAATTTCTAGTCCCTCGAAGTTCTTCTCGAGTTTCCTTACTTCTGCACAGTATGTGTCCATGTTGTTTTTTGTGCAATCCCACTCTTTGTTTACTTGATTGATTACTACTGCTGAATCTCCGTAAGCGAGAACTCTTTTGATTCCCAGGGTAGTTGCTACTTTTAACCCGTGTATGAGCGCTTCGTATTCTGCTTCATTATTTATTGCTTGCCATAATATCTATAGCACGTACTTTAATTGTCTTCCTTCTGGGGAAATTAGTAGCACACCTGCTCCTACCCCTCCAAGCTTTAGAGAACCATCAAAGTACATCTTCCAATGGTCCTGTATTGGTTCGGGTTCTTTTTGTGTGATTTCTGTCCACTCTGTGATGAAGTCGGGTAATATCTATGACTTGATTGTTGTTCTTGGTTTGAAGTCTATGTTTAGAGATCCGAGTTCTACTGCCCATTTTGATACATTTTGATATTCGACCTGTTGCGTCTTTGTTTCTGAGTATGTCTTGTAATGGAAAGTTGGTCGCTACTATTACTTTGTGTTCATGGAAATAATGCCTCAGTTTTCTTGATGATATGAGTACTGCATATAGTAATTTTTGTACATGTGGGTATCTGACTTTTGATTCCGTGAGTACTTCGCTGATGTAGTATACTGGTCTTTGCACTTTGTAGGTGCGCCCGACTTCTTCTCTCTCCACGATGATTGTTGCGCTTACTACGTTCTTTGTTGTTGTGATATACGGCGTCATATCTTCCTTGTTTCTTGGCGGTGTCATTACTGGAGATGATGATAAGTATTCTTTTAGCTTGATAAAAGCTTGATTTGCCTCTTCTGTCCATTCAAAGTTCTCTTTCCTCTTTAGGAGTTTAAAGAAAGGTAGTCCTTTTTCTCCCAATTTTGATATGAATTTGTTGAGAGATGCCATACATCCTGTTAGTTTTTGTATGTCCTTGATCTTTTTGGTGGTTTCATGTCCATGATTGCTTTGACTTGTTTTGTGCTTGCTTCGATTCCTCTGTTGCTGACTAGAAAACCAAGTAGTTGTCCGGATGGTACGCCGAAAACACATTTTGTAGGGTTGAGTTTCCACTTCCAAGCTTTTAGATTTTTAAAGGTTTCTTCTAGATCTTCCAATAGTGATTCTGGTTCCTTTGTTTTGATTACAACGTCATCGATGTATGCTTCAGTGTTTCTTCCAATTTGATCTCCTAGGCAGGTTTGTATTGCTCTTTGATATGTTGCTCCTGCGTTTTTCAGTCCAAACGACATTGATTTGTAGCAATATGCTCCGAAGGGTGTTATAAATGAAGTTTTGCTTTGATCTTCTTCTCTCAATGATATTTGGTGGTACCCTGAGTAGCAGTCCAGAAAAGATAGCAGTGATGACCCAGGTGTCGAGTCTATGACTTGGTCAATTCTTGGTGGGCCATATGGGTCTTTTGAGCAATGTTTGTTAAGATCTGTGTAATCCACACACATACGCTATTCTTTCGAGTTCTTTTTCTCCACCAATACTGGGTTGGCTAACCAATCCGGGTTGATTATTTCCCTGATGAATCCCGCTGCTAGTAGTTTTGTAATTTCCTTTTTGATTGCTGCCTTCCTGTCTGGTGCGAATCTTCGTAGCTTTTGTTTTACCGGTCTTGATCCTTTATTTGTATCAATTATGTGGTTAGCCAACTTATTTGGGACTCCTAGCATATCTGCTGGTTTCCATGTGAATATGTCTTTGTTATCCCTCAGAAAGTTGGTGAGCGCGAGTTCCTATTTGGGATCCAGGTTTGCACTGATTATTGCCGTTTTTTCTGGATCTTCCGGTCAGTAGGTCGATTGTCTTCGTGGCGGCTTCTTTTGGAGGTGTAAAATTATTTGGTTTCTTTGCCGGTATTTGGATTTTGTCCGGATTCATTTCTTTTACCTTCTTTGCAATGTCTTCCTTTTCCTTGTAATCTTGTAGTTTTTCTGATATTTGTACAGCTTGCACATCACAATCGTATGCCTCCTTTAGGTCTCCCTTTAGTGAAAGAGCCCTTTTGTTGTCGGCATCTTGAGCAGTAGGTATGGATAGTGAGGTACTGCCATGTATCTTGTGAGTGCTGGTCTTCCAAGAATTGCATGATAACATGATTCAAAGTCAGCGACTTCGAATTTAATGAATTTCGTTCGATATTTGTCGGGTGTTCCGAAGGTGACTGGTAATGTGATTTGTCCCAATGGTATGGAAGCTTTTCCGGGTACTATCCCATAGAAAGGAATACTTGTTGGTGTGATCATGCCCTCATAATCCAAATTCATCTTCCTTAGGGTATCTGTGAAGATTATGTTTAATCCTGCTCCTCCGTCGATGAGTACTTTGGAAACTATAACTCCTGCTATTGTTGGTCCCATTACTAGGGGATAATATCCCGCGTTTGCTGCACTTGTCCATTGGTCTTCTCTTGTAAACTGGATTGGGTATTCTGACCAATCTAGATATCTTGGGGTAGCTAGTTCAGCCGCCATAATGGTTCTGTGTGCTAGCTTTTCTTGTCTTTTGTTTCTTGCATATGATGCTCCAGAAAAGATTACTGCTATTTGTCGTTGAAGTTCTTGATAATTCCCCACTGCTTTCTTTGTAGCCTTCCCGGATTCATTTGTTCTCTGTTCCAAGTTGTTTGCTCGTGTATCTTCTTTCTTCTTGAATTTTCGTTGAAAAGTGTCGCATTCGATTAGTTTATGGCCTGCGTGGGGATGTATGTAGCAGCGTAGGTCTTCTATTCTTTCTGTTGGTCTTTTCGCGTAATGGTTGCTCTGGTAATTGTTGTTTGAGTATCTGTTGTTTCTATTGTTGTTGTAATTGTTGTTGTATCCTCCTTTATCATTATCATTAAACCTTCTTTTGTTGTCTGTTGCTGCAACCATGTTGTCTTGTCTTGGTCTTTTATCATTTGGTCTGAAATCTGGTCTTTTGTTCTCATGAGAATCTCGGGTGAATCTGTGTCGAGTTCTTTCTTCCGACGATATCATCTTCTCAACAGCTCTCTTGAAATCTTCATTAGATCTTGGGTTTTTGTTGAAGTAATCTTTGAACTTCCAATTTGCTATGATTCCATCTTCGATAATATTCCCTTAACGTTTCTCCTCTTCTTTGTTTTACATTCTTCAATTCAGCCACTGTCATAGGGTGTGTTATTATTCCTGCGAAGTTGTTGTAGAATGCTTCTTGCAAATCTTCCCAATACTTGATTGATCTTGGTTTCAGCTTGTCGAACCACTGCAAAGGCATGGCTTCGAGTGCCATTGGAAAGTATAGGGCTTTGATATCGTTGTTTCCTCCTGCGAGTTCAATAGATTGAGAATATACTCTTATCCATTGTCGGGGTTCCACTTTTCCATTGTATTTTGAGTGGTTTGCTGGTTTGAATTTGTGTGGTAATTTCAGCGTCTGCAGTCTTCCTGCAAAGCATGGGAATCTGTCGTATTGTTCTGTCCTGTTGAAGTCTGGTGACCAATCTCTTCGGTAATAATCCCTGTCTCCTTTGTATTCGGATTCGCCATAGTCTTCTGGATAACGCTGGCCCCAGTCTGGGCCATTTTGTTTTACTAGTCCGAGATGTTGTTCCTGTCTTTCCGATGGTTGTGGTACCTCTGTTTTCCCCCAGTCTGTGAAATATTGACTTCTTGGGGGGTTGTTCTTCTTGCTTCTCTCCTTGTCCTTCTTGAGGTGTGTTGTCGTCGGCTTGTTTATCTCCGTTTTCTTTTATTGGCTCGTCAGTGATTCTTTCTTCTTTAGTAAGGATGTTTAGTTCTTTTGTCAGTTCTTCAATTCTTTCCCTTTTCGAGTTCTTCATGGATTCTCTTTCCGTCTTCTTCTTGTTATATTCTATCAATTCTGCTTTGTACTTGTTCCAGATTTGTTTTCTCTGGGCAGCTTGATTTCTTCTTCCTGCTCTAGCTTTGTTCTTTTTCAGCCTCGTAGCTTTGTGATCGTTGTTTTCATTGTCGTCGCCTTCTTTGTCATATGAGATATCTCCTTTTGGTTCATCTGATGATTTCAAGTCAGGTATTTGTGGTGGTTCTAGATAAGGTTCTAGTTCCGCCATATATGTGGTATGTGTCCTCCGAGTTCTTCTTGTCGGCTAATTTCTCTTCCTTGAATCGTATGACAAATCCTCGTAAAATCCGAGTTCTTTTCCTATTTGGAATGGCAGTTCTGCGTCCTGACCTTGCATTTGGTTTGGCCAGTGTACGATAAATCCTTCTGGAGTTGCTGACATTATCATTCCATCTTGAGCACCTTTCAAGGTTATGCTTCTTGACATTTTCTTTTTAAGAAATTTCCCGTATGTGGATACGGAGTTACGTAACCCGTATGGCGCCGAGTACATGGCTGTCTTCGAGTTGTTTCTGACTTTGACTGAAGTTCGGTTGTGTATTCCGACTTGCACTGCGCTTGGTCTTTCCATTTTAATCTCGTAGTTGGTATGAGGTGAAGTTTCCTTCTCCAAATCGGTTTCGTATCCATCTTCTTCTGTTGTTTTGATCGGTTTCGAAATTGGTTTCGAAATCGTGAGATTTTTGGTTTTCTGAATCAATTCTTGAAGGTCTTGTTCAGTCTTTCCGTCTACTCCTTCTTCCTCTCGGAGTCGGCTTCGAAGTTTTCCGTCGTTGTCGATCTCGCAGATCCATGATCCGAAGAAAAGTGTTGATTTCGTTGATTTCATCATCTTGAGGTCGTGGTCCACCAAGCTTTCGAGAAAAAATTCGCCGAAAGCCCCTACCTGGCGCGCCAGCTGTCGATGTTTTACCACCGATAGCCTACCACGGAGTTACCCGGGACAGTTGTTCGTGCTACGGCGAATAGTGAAACCTTGGTGGTTGGACACGCAGGGACACACAGTTTATACTGGTCCAGGCCCTCGACACAGTCGAGTAATAACCCTACGTCCAGTTAGGTCGCTTGTTATTGATCTTGATCTCGTAATACAAAGTATTGTATGTCGCTCTACGTATCGGGTGTAACGTAGTATGTTCAGGTGTTTTTTGGGTGGTACCCTCACCAACCCTTTATAGTACAGGAGCTAGTCGAGGGTTGTTCTAGTCCTACTCGGTTACAAACTCAGAGTCCTAAGTATGCTTCGGTCTGTTGTCTAAACCGAGTAGATTTCGGTTTCATTGGTCTGTCTTCCTTCGTGGGCCGAGAGAGAAAAGGTCCAAAGCCCAGGTAAGCCAGCCCGTGGATACCCTATAGGATATCCCATCGACAGCGAGGTCAACCGTGCAATGCCGGTTGATAACCAGAGGAGACGTGGTGCTGCGATTGTGGGGTTTCGGATCGCGTTGTTCGGAAGCCGGATCAACTTGTGTCTCGTTTCCACCAAATCAAGAGTTACCATAACCTTTCAGAAGATCGGACCACCCTAGTTCACATCAGTTGTGTCATCTCAGTCCCTAAACTCAGAAATCGATAGTTTAGGTCCTCAAACTTATTCATCGGTGTCATCTCGGTCTCTAAACTTGTTTGGTTATATCATACTGTTCTCTAAACTTGCAAATCATTGGTTTTAAGTTCTCAAACTTGTTTAGTTGTGCAATCCCGGCCCCTAAACTTAGTTTTGAGTCTCGACTGGTCCAAACATGACGATCTAAAAAATTGATATCAAAAAAATAGTTCATAACTTTTTCATATGAACTCAAATAAAGACAAACTTTATATCAAAATTGTAGCCCTTGGCCCAATCTACAACTTTGTAGTTACAAAGTTTTTAAATTAAAACTATTTAGAATCCCAAAAAGTTATTGTAATTTAATAGATTTTGAAATTTAAAATTTAAAATTATCAAATAATCTTGGATATTGAAATGATCTATATGAGACTCACCGTTCTCAATATGATCTACAACTTTATAGTAGAATAGATTTTTATTGAAGTCATTTATTACACCAAATTTAATTACAAAAGTTTATAGGTTTTGAAAACACTTTCAATTGGACCATTTCAATACCAGAAACAGTTTTAATTTAAAAAAAAATCAACTACAAAGTTGTAGATTGCATCGAGGGCTACAATTTTTATATAATTTATCTTCATTCGAGTTCATATAAAAAAGTTATGAATTATTTTTTTATATCAAATTTTTAGATTATCCTAAGACTCCAAGCAAGTTTACTGAACAAGTTTGAAGACCTAAATAATACATTTCATGTTTAGAGACTAGGGTAACACAGATAATCATGTTTGTGGACATAAACGGTTGATTTGCGAGTTTAAAGACCGGGATTACACAATAGTGCAGGTTTAGAAACCGCTGGTACACTTTACTCAATATAAATTGACGAGTGAAGAGTAAGCCTATAATGACCTGTGCATGAAGGTGTCCCTTACATTTTCCAGATCATGCTAATTCTTGACAATACATATACACTCCAGCTCCAACCAGTATAAACAGGACTGTTTTTGGTACTACAGTCAACAGATTGCCTGTTTGGCAACATCTGGGTAATTCTTGGGATAGCGACAAACAGCTAGCTAACACTCTGGAAACCAAGCAGATAGGTTATGTTCATAAGCATTATCAGGATATCACCACAATGGACGGGCAAAATTTGATATCACATTGTCAAAATATTATGTTCATACCCTCAAACTACAGATTTGTGTTTTAGGGAACCACAAATCTGGTCTACGAAAATAAGCAGGTATCCACTAAATCTGGGTTTTGCTGAAATTCCTAACGATGGTCATCACCAAAGGACCAGAGTCATGTTCCATAGCTGCGGTCTCCAGCATCCCCAAGGCAAGCTTGATACAAAAATGCAGCAAATTTATGGAACTTCAGAATGCATCCTGGGAATCTTTGATTGAGCTTCTTGAGGGCAGGAGGAGCAGCAACAGCTGATATCTGCATACCAATGACTGCTTAGAAAATAATAACCATTTTGTTAACTAACAGATCTGTTGCATTTTTTTCTTTTTTCCTTTTCTTTTCTTTTTTGTCTCATGAACTCACAATTCTTATGTGACTGATTTCAGCACCACGCTCCTTAACCAAATCAGCTGCTGCAGTGACTGTTCCACCTGATGGGAATCACAAGGTAAGACGACCATTCAAACACAGCATGGGTATAGGAGTGAAATCAATCAGACTAACACAAAAAGAATGATAACCCCATATAACAATTGGGTTTGATGTACAAGGAAAAGGATTACCAGTTGCTAGCATAGGATCCACGAGGAGGATATTACATCCTCTTTGGAATCTATCAGGTAGCCTGCACTCAAAATTATGTTCCACTGACAATCAGAAAAACAAGTACCATAGGTAATTTCATCCAACAACTCTATAGCTTGCAACTCAACAATTTGAATAGATTGGAGTGCGAAAATATGTTGTGGTACATCAACTTCACTAAAAGTCTATGATAAAATAAAAAAGAGTAAGATCCAACACAATTCATAATCACTGTGGTTCTAACACCTTGTATGATGAAGTAACTTTCTTCATCAAGAAAATTAAATTAACTAAAGAATATTAAACAACCTCCAATGTTTGTTACCTAGCTGTAGACAAGCTACTTTTATAGTGAATTAATATTCTATAATCATATTTGTTCCTATATGTGTCATGTGTACATCCAGGGCACACATATAGTTAGCACTTGGTCTTCTTTGGAAAACTGAGTGCGACAATCATACTATATTTTAGCCATATATTATCAATTGGTTTACTTGTAAGTATGTTATTGAGTTCATATCCATACACTGATCTTGATCAATTCTTACCTTTCCTTTGGGAACATATAATGACAACCTGAATACTCTAGGAGAAATGCTACAATGATAGATCTGTATGCTTGCATATATTAATCTAATATTGTAATGGTCTAAGTTTTACTTAGCAGCATTGCTAGTTTCTAGTGATGATGGTAAGAAATGACAACAACAAGCACAATCCAAACTTGGATGACGATGAATAATTACAACTAAATGAATGACATCTTTTAATCCATCTACAAATCAACTAGTAATGACATGAGGGCTAAATGAGGATCATGAGCTAGAATTTGATGAATGAGGTCATCAAATTGTTCAATGTAAGAAAAAACTATGGTGGTTTGTTTTAGACAAAAAGAATTGGTGATTTAGATGGTTTTACTGATCACGCACAAAGCAGATGCATATGGTGCAGAAAAGTTCAAGCTATGTGGCACGCTGTAAAATGGTTTCTATTGATTGAGACCAAAATGCAGTGGAGCACACAAAATTCATGATAGCAAGCTTGACCAATATATTTGGATGAAAAACATATACATCAAAGTAGGATTCACATAATTTTTGCCATAATTTGGGGAGGGAGTTTGCCATCAAACTTAGGGAAATCTAACTGAGGCACAACATGATTGAGATGGAATTATACCTGAGAACCAAAGACTCGAACAGAAAGAATAGGAGTTGTTTGCGCACCTTTGACTCGGGTCGGCACAAAGGTGTTGACCACCCCGCTGTCACTACAAAATACACCTTAGTCATAATACTTGTGTCCATAAATCACTAAAACACCATAATCACCACAATGGGACCTAGATGCATTTAGATAGGCCCAGTAGGCCCAGTACAGAGGCAAGTGCACTTGGTGTGATACATATGCCTTCCAAAGAACTAGGACGGTTGATTTGTCTTAAGTATAGTTGCTAGTGGTACTACAAATTAGCAATGATACTAGTCTAATTAATATAAAATCTCCAGGCAATGACTTGTAACCATACCATACAATCTCACAAGTATACAACTCCCACACCCTCTAAATTTCTCATCCCCTCTTATTTATCCAATGCATGCACACACACACAATTTTTATCTTCGAAATTAAATCACATCAATAAAAAATTATTTCATATCCATTAAATCTATAATATTTCAGATTTTAAAAATATGCTATGTTATTCTTTACATCTTGGAATCGTTAGTAATGACTTGTGAATGAAGTTTAAGTTACTTCAAGGTTTCCATCCAAATGAAAATGTAGGGACTCCTAAAATTTTGATCTTTTTCAAAGCGTGAACCATATCATGCTGCATCTATTGTTAGAATTTTATTGATTATTTCAATAAAGGGTATCAGAAGAGAATTACGAAACTGAATTTGCTAAAATCCTATGTGTTGTACAATGACAAAAAACAATCATTACATTGATTACAAGAACAATGGGAAAGGATATTGTGGAGAAAGGATATACAGATGGAATCAAAGATTATTTGCAAGGAAAGGGGGAAGGATGATGGTTTCTTTTATAAGATACTTCCTCAAATTCGAAAACAATAGGTTTAGATTATGAGTAGTTAAGACTTAAGAGTCCTCAAATGATATTCCTTTTAGCGTAATTGTTTCACTGATGTAATTAACAAAGAAGGTATAGTATTAAAAACACACTAATAAGATACTACAGTTATAAAATGTATAGATATACAAAACCATGGTTTAGAAGAAGAAAGAGATCTAGCAATATAGTGATGTTCAAAACCATAAATTTATTTGTTGCATTTAAACAATTCATGAAACTCTAAAATCAAAGTACACCCTACATCCAGAAGACATTTGGGACTGCACCACCAACTATGCTCTACAAAATCCATCGTAAAGTAGCTAAAAATGAAGTTTATGGAGCATCCCGCTCTACAAAATCCATCGTAAAGTAGCTAAAAATGAAGTTTATGGTGCATCCCTTGACATGCTTTCTTAACTTCGTATTTTTTTCATGGAAGCAGAGTTTGTATATATAGAGAGATGTACCTATTCAGCTGAAAAACGTAGAGTGGAGTAGAAAAACATAGAGTAAAAATGAAAACCGTATGGTGGTACCGAGTGCTGGTGTTTGCCGAGTGTCCGACACTTGACAAAGGGGACGTTTGCCGAGTGTTATTGGTGTGCCGGGTGTCACACTCGGCAAACAAGAACTTTGTCGAGTGCCCGATAGAATACACTCGGCAAACTTGTAGGCACTCGGCAAAGGACCTGTTTCCGTAGTGGAGGTATAAAAAATATAGAACGGAGACCCCTAAATGACGCTAAAACCTGATTTTAGAAGTGGCTTTTGTTGGGCATGAGTCCATTTTTAATTTCTAACCCGGTCACCTAGACGGCCGTTTGTTATTACGGCCACACCTATCTTGATTTTCGAAGACATTCATAGTTTCACTTGCTTGCTAGTAGAGTCTAGACATATTCCCGTGACCGATCATTCATTCGCTGCGCTGCTGCTCAATGGGATGGCCGCCGGCCTCGATGTTGATGATGTACTCGATCTCCTCTGCAACCTCCTTCATGGACGGCCGGTTCTGCCGGCGCTCCTCGAGGCATCCGAGCGCTAGAAACCCGAGCGCTTTCATGGTGTCGAGCTCGAGCTGCGTGGCGCCCTCCTTGATGGCCGGGTCCACGACGTCCATGAGCCTCTCCTCGTCTGCCACCCGCTGCACGTGCACGGCGAGGTTGACATCGTCGGCGCCACGGCCGAAGTCGATGGCGCGCTTGGACGTGAGCAGCTCGAGCAGGACGACGCCGAAGCTGTAGACGTCGCTCTTGTCCGTGAGCTGGTAGTTGCGGTAGTACTCCGGGTCCAGGTACCCCAGCGTCCCCTGCGCGCAGGTGGAGACGTGGCTCAGCCCTGGCTCCGCCAGCCGGGACAGCCCGAAGTCGGAGACCTTGCCGTCGAGCCGGTCGTCCAGGAGGATGTTGCTGGACTTGATGTCGCGGTGGTAGATGGGCGGCGAGGCCGCAAAGTGCAGGTACGCGATGCCCTCCGCCGTCTGGCGCGCGATGGCTAGGCGCTGGCGCCACCCGAGCGGCGGGCGGCTCTTGGGGCCGTACAGGTGGTCGGCGAGGGTGCCGTTGGGGATGAACTCGTACACCATCAGCGGCTGCTCCAGGTCGACGCAGCAGCCGAGCAGGCGCACCAGGCTGCGGTGGTTCACCTGCGACAGCACCCGCACCTCGTTCAGGACCTGGTCCGTGGATTTGGTGTTGCCGAGCTTGGCGCACTTCACGGCCACGACCGTGCCGTCGCCGAGAACGCCCTTGTAGACCTCGCCGTAGCCACCGGCGCCCAGGAGGTTGTCGCGGGAGAAGTTGCCCGTCGCGCGCTTCAGCTCGCGGCTGGAGAAGTTCTTGGCGGTGCGCCCGCTCGTGTTGTTGGCGTTCAGGATCTCCTCGCGCTCCTTGGCCAGCCGCTCTCGGGCGAGACGGATGCGCAGCTGGCGGCGGTAGACGAACAACCCCACAGTGGCAACCAGCAACGTGCCGCCGAGGCCACATACCAGCCCTGCATTGCATCACAATTGACAAACCATCGGAACATAAAATCGATTGCTGAACTTTAATTTTGAAGGCGAGGAATTTTAGTTTTTTTTTCCTTGACCGACCGTGCCAAGAGGCACGTTTTGGTGAGGAATTTTAGTTTTTTTCCTTGACCGACCGTGTCAAGAGTCACGTTTTGGTGAGGAATTTTAGTTGCTTCATCAAAAGCCTTTAATTTTGCTGCCCGCGGGTGAAACTCCATTGGAGAATTGTCTTAATTATGTGAAATTTGATTTCTTAATTGCTACGCAGAGGTAATTAACATGAAGACCAGAAAAGATATTTTGATGGTATTATAATCTACTTTTAGTGGAACACTTAAAAAAAGCGACATTAGAGCATCTCCAAGAGTTCCTCAAAATTAACTTGGCAAATTCTATGTTTTAGCAACTTTTAAAAGTATATGACAAGTAAATATAAATATTAAGACAATCTCCAATGATTTGGTAAATTGAACTTAGCATAATTAAAGAAAAGAAGGCCCACCACAATTCTTGTTGGAACGGTTGAGGTCCGTGGCTTCTCGCGTCGCGCATAGCAGGGCGCCGGCGGCTTGAGGCCGCGATGGTAGCCATGTCGTAGCCTCTCCTCTCCGCCGATCACAAACCAAGAGAACAGTAGCAGGAGGATCGTCTGCTCCATCACATCACTGTTTCAGCAGCAGGATCTGTCGCCGTGGTGCTCAACCCGGTGCTCAACCTGACACATACAGAACCACGCACATACATGCCTCCCAGCGTGGCATGGGCGCCCGCGGCCTCGCCGGCCGCGCTCTCGCCGGCCGTGCCCATTGCGACGACGGCGCCGGAGACCAAACCAGTCGAGGCCCCCGCACGAACGCCCGTGAAAAAGGATAAGAAGAGCTGCCGAGACTGCGCTAGGATTGACGGGGAAAGAGGAAACAACGTACCTGAAGGAAGGACTGCAGCCGCCGGCGTCGGTGAGGGCCGGAAGCCACGAGCAGCGCGTCGAAGGGAACAGATGAATAGCCGGCGGCGTGTCCCAGAGATTAAAGGAAAGAAATTTTTTGGCGCGAGAAGGGAAGGAAGAGTCCGAGTGCTCGCGGGGAAATCCTTCAACGGGGCGCTACGAGGGATGGCAACGCGACTCCGCGCGCGCCGAGGGGACGGATGGCAAGTTGTCACATTTGCCAAGTGAATTTGTCAAATCATTGGAGATCAATTTTTGTTGTTTTGCCAAAATATAAAGGATGTCAAGTTAATTTAGGGAACTCTTGAAGATGCTCGAGAAGATTTCACAAAGGATTTGCAACCAATACAAGTCGCAATGCAATGCAAACATGATATAAACAACTTCATTCTGGTTTTGCACCCAAATCAAGACTTGGGTTAGTCATTTGGTTTTCTATGTTCCTCAAAGTTGTGTTTTCAGTCGCCAGGAGGTTGGAGTCTCTCGCCAAGTCCTTTTTTTCATCATCTTTTTTTTCCATATTTTAGAGTTCTCCGAAGTTATATATATTTTTTCTCTAAAACACGACTTTACGTGTTTTTTATTTAGAAGAAAATTATGCTAAGTTATGTTTATATAATATAAGGAGGGTTCTGAGGATTTGGTAAACCCTCTTGTTCTCTCTATTTTCGTTTTTCTATTGTTTAATAAAACTTGCGACAAATCTTTTTTTAATAAAAAATCGCTGATCTAGATTTGATAGGCTCATAGTTGTGTCTGATGCCGTTGCCAGCTGCCAACTTTTGCAGCATTCATGAACGGAGTAGATATAAAGATAAGGTCAGTCTCAATGGAGTTTCATAGAGAGTTTCATGCATATTAAATAGAATGCCACATCAGCAGATTTGTACTTTTTTGCATGAAACGATGAGGAGAGAGTGTGAAAAGGTTTCATGGTGATGAAACTATACAACGTTGTTTCCAAAACATTAGAAACTGTGTGAAACCCCCACTGAGAACATTTTTTAGTTTCATGGAATACATGCAAAGCAAATGTATGGTGGAGATGAGAGAGAAAAGAAAGAGAGATATTGGTAACCGCATGAAACCACTAATGAAATTATACATTGAGAGAGACTCATTTCATGTTAAGTTTCATACAACTAGGAAAACGCGCGGTGAAACATTGTATTGAGACTGACCTAAAAATACTTAAATAAATGGAGATACAGCCAAAGCTTATCCTTCCTATGAGGATATGGGTATGGTTTATGAGCTAGGCCCCAAAGTTGACCATCGGGGCGTCAAAGGGCCCATGTTGAGGTTGAGGCTGATGTATACCTGCTTTGCTTTTATTATGCCATTTGAATACATAGTACTACCCACTGTAGGCTGATCTAGATGAGTTAAAAGAGTTGCTTGACCATCCCACTATCTCCTTTTATTCAACGGTAATGCTTTGACTCAGATGTTCGTCGTTTTCCGGACGTGGCACCCATCCACTCGCCTGATGGAGGTGCTGGGGCACCGCGCATTCTCCTCCACTCGTTTTTCAACCGGCCACATCCCCATCCTTATCCTTCCACAGGCCACAGCCTTATCCTCACCGACACCTCTCGACCGAGGCGAGCCTGCTTCCGACGCCGCCGCCATGCGCCCACGCGCGTCTCGCCTCGCGCTCCCTCCAGCCTCGTTGCTGCTCCTGGCGTCTGCTCGCTTCCGCCCGTGCTCCCTCCATGGCGCGCCGCTCGTGCTCCCTTCCCCCTCCTTCCCTCGTGCCACCACGCCCTTCAAGCAGGGGCGACGGCGACGGCTACCGGGTGCTACTCCAGTGCCACAGTGCGGCTGCTAGCCATCCCTTGACACGGGGGGCAGCGGTCGCCGTCCCCGGGCCGGGCAGCAATGTGATCGAGCAGCCCTGCCGGTGCCTTCCGCTGCCACCAGGATGAGGAGGTGGAGCCACTCGAGGGGCGGCGCGCCCAGGGCTCGCAAGCGGCGGCCACGGCGACCGAGATGGCGGCGAGGCAAGGTAGGAACGGGTGTTCGACGGCTTCTTTCTCACGCTCGAGTGGTGGTCGGCGGCCACGCCCATCCATTGGCGCTCCCGCGTAGCTCTATCTCCCCTTCCTCCCCTCCCGCACCCGTGTTGCAATAGTGCATTTTTAGTTGTTTCAGTAGAATCATATGGTTGTTGCAAACATAGAATGAAGGATATGCATGTTTTGTCTTATATTTTCCACATGTTTCATGTGGTATTTTTCATCTGTTTCATTTGTTATTTTTTATCTGTTTCATCTGGGTATTTTCATATGTTTCATCTGGTATTTTCTTATGTTTCATGTGGTATTTTCATCTGTTTCATAAGGTATTTTCATTTGTTTCATCCAATGCCGTCTTTGTTGTTCCTTTACAGCAGCATCTGAATCTCCTATCCTATGTTCCATCTTGTTTCCCAGAGCTGGCAAGGATACAGCGGTCGACCCATGAGCCGCGGGGGAGGGGGAGAGTGTATCACAGGTGCTCGGCGTAAACCAGGTTGAGGCGAGGCGTGCGCCCGGGGGATTGGGTCCCTGTATGCTTGCGGTGGCAGGGGAGAAGCATAGGCGTAGGAGCTGTGGAGTTGCACGGAGAGGAGGGACACGGGAAGCACGAGCAGTGGCAGGGGTGGTCCCCGGCTGCGTGTGGCAGGCGCTGACATCCCCGAGGCGCATTGGGTGGCTCCTACTATTTTAATTAGACGGCCCCGCGATGCGTCCGGGCGCTAGTGGCGCCCTTTATTCAATGCGTCATATGAGGGATTTGTACTATGTTGACTTGAATGGTAATCTGGAACGTCGTCGAAATTTTAGCAGGTATATGTACCTTCACGCGTGAAAGGAGGAAAAGAAAAAGAGAGAAAACACCATCTGTTCCGTTAAGGACTCATTTTAACGACTGACGTCTCACTTTCTCTCCTCTGAGAGTCAGGCGGCAAAGCAGGACTCCAGGACTCGCAAATAAATTCAGTTCAATCGGAAGAGATCGACGACACGGCACCTACTCATTCGTGTCAAGCAGTAACTGAACAATTTTTAGGCTACGAGATTTGTTAAACAGTTTAAACGACAAGAACAGGAAAGCAAGAAACAGCTACCTGCAATGAGAGGCCCGTGGTTGGATCCTCCGCAGTCCCCAGCGATCTGGCAATCCGAGGGATCTGCATCAAATCAAATGAAACAAGCGTTTCGTTTAATTCAGGACTTGTCCCTCGTGTTGTGTCTTCAAAAACATGAAAGAGAGAGCAGCGGAAATAAATAAAAAAAAACGTACTCAGCTGGCACGCGCCGGCGAGGGGGCTCCACGTGAGCCCGGACACGCAGAAACAGCGGCGGACGGAGCCGGCGCTGGCGCCGGACTGCGTGAGCGGGTCGTCGGCGCAGGTGGCGTTGGCGCCGTCGTCGCAGTCAGCCTGCGTGCGGCAGAGCGGCTCCCTAGGCGTCGCCCACTGCAGCTCCAGCCCGAGGCGGCGGCCCCACGTGTCCGGCGGCTGCGTAGGGTCGAGCCCCACGAAGCTGCGGTAGGCGCTGCAGAACCGCGGCGACACCCGGATGCTGTAGGACGTGGAGGAGCCCCCGGCGACGAAGGTGCAGCAGAGCGGCAGCGGCGCGCACGCCGACGCCGTGGACCCCGTGGCGTTGGCGTAGACGTGGCAGAGCGAGTTGGCGGAGCAGTTGAGCGGCGACAGCAGCAGGTCCTTGGTGCAGTTGAGCAGCATGATGGTGTTGGACGAGCTCACGTTGAATGGCAGCGACGCGTTCAGCTGCACCCCTCGCCCCGCCAGCGCGCCCTCCGACACGCACTGCGGCTGGGCCATGAAAGGCGCCGGCGACACCACCAGCCGCTGTGCCGCGGGGGTGATGGACGTGATCGGGTACGACGTCCCGTTCAGCGCGTCGAACAGGAGCGACGAGTTGCCGGCGCACCGGACCTTGTACGCCAGGTCGCCGCAGCCGTCGCCCGTGCTCAGCGGGTACGGTACGGCCGTCGTGCCGCACGGCGGGCACACGCGGGCATGGCTCGCCGACAGCAGCAGCGCGACCATGGCGATACCCAGCTCGGAGAGGAGGACACGGCTTGTGCTCGCCATTGCTGAATCCTTAAGCTTGTGTCTCTTCGCGCTTGTCGTATGGATGACTTTATATATCTTTTATTGAGGAGGTTCGGGTTCGACTTTTTATTGTCCTGCCCGTCGCCTTCAACCCGCATGATTTTGGAGTTGAGACGAATGCACAACGATTCTATACAGGAGGAAAAGCATCATGTGAGAGCGGATGTTTTGTTGGGAGGCCGGTGTTTTGTCTGTGTTGGTTGTTTGGTCCGCATCAGATTTTTTTTTTTAAAAAAAGTACTACAAATTGCCATATATAATTTTAAAACCGGTTAGCCCAAGTTTTAGACAAATACTATTGCACCAAAAAAGAGTTGTTTTATGCTTTCTCCATCCTTAAATAAGTATCATTTTCGAGAAATAATGTTGACTACCTTTTAGTACTGATATATATCATTAGATAGATCGTTGAAATTATTTTTATAATAAATCTGTTTAAAGATGTAAAAATTACACGTATTTTCTATCAGTCTAATCAAAGTTACGGCATATAAATAAAAAAATGATAGTCATCTAGGGGCAGAGGAAGCATATCTTGTTTTAGTGAATGCCATATATAAATTTTATTATGATGCTATATAAGAAAAGCGGAGGTAATAGAAGAAATATTTTGTTTCACGCTTGTCTATGATTTTACAAGTTATAACTGTATACGACTCATAAATTTATTTTTTGTAGTTACAAATTTTGGATTATAGAATTTGTGAGATATTTAAAGCTCACCCATATTCATAAGATTGTATTGAAGGTGATCCATAATGCTTTTTTGAATTATGGCGAGATGCACTAGTACACCACCGATAATATTTGTCCACATAGAACCCACGTGTCAGAATAGAGGTCACGGAAGGAAAAAAGATAACCAAAAAAAGGAAAGCTATTGGGGAGTTGCTGGAGCAAAAAAAATTGTCTCGCAATCCATATGACAGTTTCATGTGGACGAGGGATGGTATTGTGGAGCTGCTTGAGATGCTCTAAATTGAAAAAAAAAATCAATTGCCGAGTATCCTCCAAAGATGGCATGCTCTCCCTAGTGATGAGGAAATGATGGGGCTCTTTTGCCGCCTCTGGTTTTGTCATTGCAGTAGCTAGAGCCTAGAAGTGTGCTGATTGTTGGTGTCTCTGCCATTGTTGCGGGGATATTTATTTATTTTATCAATTTTACGTTTGGTGCGGACTCAATTCCCACCTTTGTGCGTGTTCCTATATTTTTGCCACAGTGTTGGTAAAAACTTTACAGTTTTAAACATTTTACTCGGCAGAATCGTCCAAATTATAAGAGATCAATTAACAAAGTAGCCGACTTAACTGACATTTAAAGCACTTGAGTCCATATAATCCCGGTAGTCCGAAAATCTCGAAGGATTTCTAACAATCGTATATCCGACCAAGATCGCGCAAACTCAGGTATGCACATTCGAACGAACCAACAATTGAAACGAAATACTTGAAGTACGAAATAAAAGTTATTACAACATTAGGTTCCAAATAAAGTAGTACTTACGCCACAACACACGTGGCCAAATGAAACATTATTTTTAAATCCGAACCTAAAGTTTTACTCCACACGAATACCATTAATAGATAGGGGTGCCCACGAGATCATGTCCGACAACAGCAAAAGATGAGCTCGTAGAAGACCTTGCCCAAGGCCCACTCCTCTTCTCCTTCGACAGGATAGAGACAGTGTTTACAATAGTCAAAGTATACTTGGTCATGTGCAACAAACGGGATAAACCCTAAGTACAAGAATTTACTCAGCTAGACTTACCCGTCTAACTGAAAATAAAGACTCCAAGGATATGCATGGCTTTATATGGAGTTGGCTAAGCTTTACTTTTGCGGAAACACGAGCAAGATGAAATAACTTAAAGATTAGAGAGCAGTCATTTTCCATCCTATTATTTATCTCTAGGTTTTGCACCTGTACTAGAGCACTCACTTGATCTAATCAAACAATTAAGATAATACCATATCCAGTTCCTTTATCAATATTTTAGTAGAATCATTACGATGTCACATGGAGTTGTATCGTGGTGAAGCTCAGCATAATCCCCCACTATCCGGTGGGAGGCGGCGACTCGAATCGATATACAACCAGCTGGCAAGATTACCTTTAACACACGCCCACACTTTCTCTGACGGATCCATGCATTGGGTTACCGCTCAACACTGTCCAGGTAGTAACGCCCCGAACTCCAATTGGTCCACCCAAATATAGAAATCAGTTGGCCACCACAGGGCAAGTCATACCTACAAATTAGAGGGTACGGCAGCAGACGAAGAACGGCCTAGACAGTGAAGCTCGGCTTTGGGGTCGAAGATCACAACGGCCCCTATGTGAAAGGGCGCATTCAAAGATGTAAGAGGGCCACCATCATATACAAACCTATACGATCCAACGGACGGACTGCCCCCAAGTCTAAACCATTTGGTGCCCTTGCCTTCCAGTTGACCGCATTTCATTACTACCATTGGTTCTTTCCACGATAGCAAAATATAGTCAACCGTGATCGGTACTATCCCTTAGGGTAACACAATTAAATATAAATGTAACCATTTATTCTAAGCATGCTAAGCGGTTGCTTTTACCTTTATTTAATAGGTTAACAAGATAGGTAAATCAAAAGTTAAGGAAGGTAATGCATCAATTGGGATTCAATCAACTCCTAACACCTAATGCATCACAATATAAAATACTCAAGTAGATTAATTATAAATACTAGGAGGCTTAAAGATGTTCCGGGGCTTGCCTTGAGTAAAGGTAGAGGGTTGATGGTCAGGGCACTCGGGGAGGTTAGTGTCGAGCTCGTGGTACTCCTCGTTCAGCTCCTGCACCTCCTGGACTCCTTCCTCTGGAAGTGGCACCTGGGGTTCCTCTACTGATCCTAAATGTTTGCAATGCATATAAGTGAACTTGATGGTGCAGGGATGATGCTTGAACAAGAATCAAATACTCCAAGATTGCTTTTAGAAATGACTTAAGTATTCATCCTAGCTTCACTTTACACAGCAAGTCTATTATAGACTACTCAGAAAAATCTACCAAAATTACAGAGGATAGAGCAAGCCTACTGGATGCTACTGCATAAATTTCACTTATAGAAAAGCTACCAAACAGCAGATACAAAAAGATGAATTTAATTGCAGGAAAAGCACTTAGAACTAGACCTACTGTTTAACAGGGTGAAACATGCTATATCTCATTTTTACCAGGTTCTTTACTTAGAAACATATTTATCAAGAAAGTTCCATGATCAACACTGCTAGATTATTTTCTATATGATTTTCCAAAGAAAACCCTAGAAAAGAACACTTGAACTACAAGTATCTTTTCTGCCATATAACATACCACATATTATATTTTTCCTAGATAGAGCAAGACATACAGAGGCTACTCAAAAAGTTTCATGATTTAACTAAGCATAGATTCACCACATGAATTAATCTAAGAAAGCAGCAGAAACACATTTTAATAGATAATAATTAATTTCTACACAGAAACATGGCATCTTATATTTTTCCTAGCTTCTACACAGGATGAAAAGGCTAGCATAAAAACCTTACATTTTTATTTTCTCAAATCATACCGGAACACATTTAAACTTTAATAAATGCAGAAAGAAACTATTTAAACATTAGTACCGAAGACATTCTTTAAAAATTACTTTTATATTTTTAACAGAAAGATCTTCATTTATAGAGACTAACAAAATTTATTTCATCATTTAAGGATTTAGCAAACTCTAGATATTAAATAAACAAGTATGAATACATTTACTAAAAATGAATAAAAGGATTACATTTCTGAAACCGGCCCAAGGTGAACAGTGCATGGGCTCGGCCCAGTATGTGCGAGCGGCTGATAGGCGGGGCCCAACGGTCAACCCGGGTCCACTTGCCAGCGAGCAGAGAGCAGAGTGTTGCGCTGACCGGCGCGTTCTCGTTGGCGGTGAGCTTGCCGGCGGCATGGCTGTGCTTGGCGTGCTCGTGGTGATGACGCGAAACGACTGGTGGGGTTGGTTGAGCCAGCGCGGTCGTGTAGGTGACCAGCGGTGGCGGCGCAGCGCGGCGGTGTGACGCAGCGGGGCCGTTACTGGCGGTGCTATGCTTGGCTAGCAGTTGCGTGAGCATCACAGTGGTGTGGTGAGTGCAGCGCAAAGGTTGGTTGGGCCAGAGGAGCTTCACAGAGGTCCGGCCACGTGCGAGCTCCGCGGCGGCGGCAATGGCGCATAGTGCTCGGCGCTGGGGTGTTCCAGAGTGAGCGAGCATGAGTGGCACGACGTTCTCACCTTAACTACCTCTGGTGATGCTACCACGAAGATAGAGGCAACGGAGGCGGTCGAGAGAGGAGTGAACGCGGCGTGACGGTTGCGGTGGCGACTGCGAGCCGAGGAACGGCGCGGGCGTTCCGGCGAGAGGAGTGCTTGGCTGGCAGAGCTGAGGCGAGCAGGGCGTGTGTGGTGCGAAAGCGAAGCGATGGGCGATGTAGATCGAGCAGAGGAGCTCGGATGGCGGCGAGGCGAAGAAGAGGGTGTTTGCGGGCTCTCGGTGCTCGGCGCGGCGAAGGCAGAGCAGAGCGGGCAAGAGAGCGAGTGAGCGTGAGTGTTTGCGAGTGCGAGAGGGAGAGGGGGTGTAGGCGCTCCCTCTGGCGTGGTCGTGACCGAGCGGCGCGGCCGGTGGGGCCTTGACGCGACGGCGAGCCGTGCGGCAGAGCGGCAGCGGTGTGCAGCGGCGCTGCCAGTCTGCGGCGCGAGGCGAGTGGCGAGCGGGGCGCGGGCAGCGGAGTTCTTGGTCCGTGCGCCGTTAAGGCGGATATGCAATTACGCTCGACCGGGACGGGGCGAGGTCCGGTCGGGGCGCTGGCGTGTGCGGCAACCGGCGACGCGACGGCACGGCGCGGCCCGCGGTGCAGCTAGTGGCGGTGAGTGGCCAGCGGCTTGGTCGGCACAGGGTGGCAGGGCACGGCACAAGGTGAGTGGGTGCGGCTGCTTTCGGCGCTGGTCGAGCAGGAATCGTCGCCCATGCGGCAACGATGTCGGCGTACGGCGCGGCCGTGGTCGGGCGCGGGTGCTGGCGCGGGAGCGCGCGTGCGGTGCGCGTGCGCGGGCTGGCGCAAGGCCGAGTGGGCCGAATGGGTCGCCTCGGCCCATTCCAGGTATGTTTTCCTTTTTCCCTTTTTCTTTTATTTGTTTCAAACTGAATTTGATTCAAATTGTTTTTTTTAAAAAACCTCAAAACTAAGATTTGAAATGAAAATCAAAGTTGTTCAGAATAATATTCTCCACATTTTTCATGTAGGTCATATTTCCTGAAAACACTTATTTTCAAAGGTTGTAGTTTAAGGTTGATTAGCTACTTAGGGGAAAAAGAATTACTTTAACCTTTAATAAGGAAACTAAACTTAATTTAATCAATTTTAAATAAAGCAAGAGAATATAACTCCTATTCAATTCTAAGAACATAATTAAACAAAACACACATAAGAAATGATGCCATATACAAAACATGAATGTAATGAATTGCTTATGCTTAGGGCTAATGATAATCCTAATGCAAACTTGACACAGGGTGTCACACTCAAGTGGCTGACCAACTCACCCAGTTGGTAGGAACACATGAAAAGACCACCCTGCCCCGGCCTTATCCTTCAGCTAAATGTCCACTATCCATATTCCAGGTTGAAAGGGTCATAACGCCCAAGAGAGTGAATTAGGCACCTTAAAATTGTAATGCTAAACTATGATCTGTTTTTCTATATTTAGCAAAACATATGTAATAAGATTAATATTTAAATGTGCAGCTACGATTTTGCTAATATATTGATATCTCTACCGCAAAAGAGTTAAGCAACCTAAATTCTAACCCTATCAACTAAAGTAGGAAAGGAAAGCTCACACCCAAGTATATATGCAATATAAGTGTGGAAGTAAATAGCAATGTAGAGATGCAAACTTTCGTCGACAACTTTAGTACTTTTATCGAGGTATCAGAAAGCGTGCAAGATTCTCTCTAGTCCTCATTGGAGATCCTCGCAAGGAATACCTCGTAACGGCCAAGATCTCAGTCAGATAACTCCGTGGATAGTCGCGGGCCTTTCCCATACGGAAGTGAGTCTTTGACGTGCCTTCCGGCAAGCTTCTATGAGGAGTATGACCCTAGGTACCCAAAACACACTATATGACATGTTGCTCGACGTACACCAAAAGGCTATATAAAGATAGTATCAAATATGATATCTTCTTGTAATCCTACCCCTTTAGAATATACAAAGAGGGACAAGGGTCCTCTAATGGACATCAGGATATGACATCCAATCTCATATTAGATGAAATACAACTAGCAGAACACAGGAGTAGAGTTTTACGTCTCGCCGACGGTCTGAACCTGTCTAACTCGTGTGTCTGTAGCAATCTTCATCTTGATCTCGTGCATCCCCTCTGATCAATTTACCATCATGGAGAACCTCTTGGTGGATTGTCGAGCATAATAAGTCGACAATTGGTGTTCTTGGTACGTGTTGTTCATGGCGAACAAGATGGTTTTGATCTCTCATCGACAACTTGCCATCATGGCTCTCGTTGACAGCTCGCCTTAACGGCTCTCATCAGCCTTTGTTAAAGATTCGCCATGGCCCTCGTCGGCCCTTGATGATGGGTCCCTGCGACTCTCATCAACCCTCGTCGACGGCTCACCACAGCGTCACTCGTAGTCCCTCTTCGAGGCCTCACCATGACACTGGTCATCACTCATAGACGACTCGCCACAGTTGTCATCGTCCATTGTCGACGGTCGTCCTAGCTTTCACTGACCTCGTCGCCGATGGCCGCCATGGCTCTCACTGACCACATCATTGAGTCATCATGGCTCTCACTGACCTCATCATTAAGCCTCCATTGCTCTTGCTGACATCGCCGAAAGCTCTCCATGACCCTCATCGGCCCTTATCGATGATAATCAAGCTAAGTCGCTCTTTAATACTTCTTTAGATATTCTCAAATCTCCATATATCTCTGGATACTCCATGTTTACGCTTTTAAGATGCATTTTCTCCATGTTTAACACATTTAAGATATATTTTATCTATGTTTAACTCATTTAAGATGGATTTACTCCATGTTTAACATCTTTAAGATGCTCTCTATAATCATCATCGGCTCACCGACTAGCCATTTCTTCATTTGTGCTTTCTAGAGATAGTCGTGTCTCTAACTTCTCCCTACACTTACATGATCTCTAGCACTATGTCATGGGTGGTCGTTAGTTGCTCCTCGGAGACACCTGTTTTCCTACACGTGCATGAGCTCTAGCGCTCTGTGTTATGGACGTGTGAGCTAGCCAGAGTTGGGGGCTCAATGATGGACTAAGTGCTTGGACGCTAATCATATTTCAAATATCAATACTCCAAACAAACATAATGTTGCACATGTGAGGTCCCTGACACAGTGCATTGACTGTTTGAATTGTGAGCTCTGGACCAGGTGAATTCGTCCGACAGTCCCGACTTGGTTTGGTCCAACGGTTCGCAAAAAAGGGAACAAGCACATACCGGCTAGTTTGGAGGGTTGGGCTATATATAGTTGCTTATCTCGTCTAAATTAGCTCTCTTGGCCATTGTTTCAGATGAAGGAAGCTAGAGAGAGTCCTTGAGAGACCAAGAGCCTAGTGAAGAAGAGATTTGTGAGATCCAAACCTT
Organism: Microstegium vimineum; assembly: GCA_022036555.1. NCBI lineage: Eukaryota > Viridiplantae > Streptophyta > Magnoliopsida > Poales > Poaceae > Microstegium > Microstegium vimineum. Next base: position 22,208,334 of record CM039136.1, read on the forward strand.
GAGTTCCTCCCTAGGGTGATTAGGAGTGACAAGTGTGCATACATCCACCTTCATATCCTTGAGTGGGTCAAGTGAAGGTCTTGTGCTTGTTACTCTTGGTGATCGACAACACCTAGACAGCTTGGTGACCACCAGGAGCTTGTTGGTGGCCCTCCTCCACATGTTGTGATCGGTTGTGGGCGATTCACTGAGCCGGAGCGACGAAGAATCAGCCTGTAGTGAGCACTCGGTACGTGCGCAGATCGAGGGGGAGCGATGCTCTTGCGCGGTGGCTCCAATGAGGACTAGGGGGAGTGTCAACTCCTCGATACCTCGACAAAACATCGTCGTGTCAACCTCCTTCTCCCTAGCTCTTTACTTTCCGCAGTCTACTTTCAAGCACTTCATACTTGTTGTTTCATACTTTGTCATCGTGGTTTGAGTAGATTTGCTAGGTTGCTCTTACTTGATACTTGCTTAGTTGTCCATTTCATACCTTGTCTCATTGAATTGCTACCGCTTTCCTAGCTAGGACACACAAGTAGGCACTAGGGGGAGAATTGACATTTGATATGTTTTAATTTGGCATTAGAATTTAAAACAAGCCCAATTCACAAGAAAGATTGTGGATTACCCAAGCTTTCTTGTGATCGGTTGTGGGCGATTCACCGAGCTGGGGAGGCGAAGAATCAGCCCGTAAAGAGCATTTGGTCCTTGCGCGAATCAATGGGGAGCGATACCCTTGAGTGGGTGCTTCAACGGAGACTAGGAGGGAGTGTCGACTCCTTGATACCTCGGCAAAACGTCGGTGTCAACATCCTTCTTCCCCCTCTTCTTACTTATTGCAATTACTTTCCGCATTACTTTCGTGTTGTTTGAGTAGAATTGGATAGGTCTTTAAGTGCTTTCCTCAAATTGCTATTTGCTTTCTTGTTAGGACACACTTTGTAGACACTAGGGGGTAATTGACATTTGCTTAGGATTTAATTTTTGCCTTCGAAATTTAAATAAGCCGAATTCACTCCCCTGAGCATCTTGATCTTTTTACCCTCTAAGTATAATTCCTAGCTCCACCACTGATTATACCCTAACCCAATAGCAGGAGTAATTCCATGACTTATGTCTATTTGTAATGTCAGATGTGTTTAAATATACTTTCTCTATCCTAAAATAAGTGCATAACTTGCGTTTCGAGGAGCCAACAAATTCTAAGTTTGATCAAATATACATAGAACAATATTAATGTTTATGATCCCTAACAAATATCATTAGATAAATCACATTAAATATGTTCATAATAAGCATATTTAAATATACAAATGCCAATATTATTCTTTACAAATATAGTCAAAACTAAAAAATTTAACTTTTCGAAGTACATGAACTTATTGATCCTTGTCCTTCGTGGCCCGGTCTGCCGGCAGCAAAGCATGACCTACTTTTGCTTGGACTTGTGTGAAACCATAGGAGGCATGTCGAGTCCTGGTGGGGGACTGTACGTCCGTACCATTACATTGCGGCTCCCAACGAATTCACGATTTATTAAAGAAAAAACAGTCACAGGAAGTCAAACATGGCCGGTCGTTTAGGTTCTTCTCGGGTTGACATGCCAACTTAATTGCAATCGTTCTGCGTTCTGTGTTGATGTTCTCTGTACTTAAGCATCTACAAAAGCTACTAAAAACAACTTTGTACTAATTCCAAAAGGCAAAAGCTACTAAAAAAACTTTCTACTCATTCCAAAAGCCATGTCTCCACATGCGTACAGCCAGTTCTAAAGTGGAGTATAAGCACACTCTCAGCCATGAAACTAGATACTTTCTATCTTCATTAAGCAAAAAGATGACATGGCACTCTAATTAAAAAAGAGGAGGAAATCGTTCTTTAGATAAGAAAACATGTCTACATGAGAACCAATACATAAAGAGATGTGATTTGGCAGATGATGGAGAGAAGGTATGCAATTGGATAAAAAATGTTATATATTAACTATTGTTGAGGCCATAGTTTCTATGTGCAGTATCTACCTAAATTCATAGATATAGAAACTATATGTACTTCCTAACATTGTGACTGCCCTTCTTGTCAAAAAAAAAAAAACATTGTGACTGCCCTTATACACCAACTATAGAGTCTATCTAAAGTTTGACAGAGAAGTTCAGCCTCATTATTAATACACCATGTCTTGTACAAACTCAGTACCCCAAATTGCTCAAGGTCACAGATCTTCGCCCTGTTTGTTTGAAACAGCCATGGTACAATGTTTCTCTTTCAAAACAAAACAATGTCAATCGACTTATCGGCCACAGAAACCACTAGCGAACAGGACCTAGGCCTTGTTATCATTTGATATATGGATAGATAGTAATCATTATTAGGGGTACTGTATCACACAGATCATATATTGTTACTCCAGCTCCACTAACATATAGGATGTCAAAAATCTTTCTGGAAAGAAACTAAGATAAACTGCACTTATAATTCAAAGTCAATTGCTCCCAAAACAGGGGAAGTAAGCAAGCCTTTGCCCCATTTCCTTGTTCCATGTACAACACAGCAATGTAGGTAATTTATCTTCATCATCACAGCAATGTAGGTAAATTTATCTTCATAGCCAGGAATTTCTACCTTCCTATGCCTAGCCGATGAATCAGGCATAATCTGGTAAGCATCCATTTTTTCTGCATAGAAACAGAACATAGCCAGAGGTCAGAGGTGTCCACAATCGAACACAAGCTACAATACATACATGACCCAAAAAGGTAGACATGTCTAGTTACTAGGTCAGAAGACACTTTTGTAGAAAGTGTATGGTTGATGGAGGCAAGCAGAGGATTGTTTGTCATGTTACATCTATCTATACTATAAAAGAATAATGAATTAAAAAATAGGTGTCACCTAAAAAATTTCTCCCCACATAATATCTCCACCCTTAGATGTGTTTTGATTTTCAATCTAACATTACATAACAAACTGATAGATGGGCCCTGCATGGACGGCACATACTGACGGCGTGTTTCCTCCACACCGTTCGGTCGTGCTCCCGTTTTTTTCTCACCCGTCCAACAGCCTACCCACCCACACGTACCCACATGCTATGTAACCCTGCCACCACTGCTGCGTGGCGGATACAAGAAATCCCGTGCCCTGCTCTTGCTCTTTGTTCCACACTCACACACCGCCTTGAGATTCTCCGCTCTGGCTGTCAGCCATCTCGCCTGGGGCTCTTCCGTCTATCAAATACATGGCGCCACATTCCCTCTCTCCTGCAGACTCCAAAGCCGGTGATTCCTCACGGAGGAAGGAGACGAGTACCATGCATGCTTTGAACATAACGTTTCCTTCTCCGTGAATCACGCTTCCTTCCACATCTCTAAGCGCCACCGCTGCACCGTCTGACTCCATCCCACCATGGCGGCGGATGTGGGGGGACCCATAGCTGCTGCAGGTGTTGAAGCTGTTCCCCGTCGTCGCCGGTAAGGGGGGTCTCTAATGACCCCTGCTACGCGCACCAACTCGCCCTCGATCTAGAAGCTCCTAGGCCCGCACATCTTCAGATCAGAAGCGGCGGCGACAGCAGCCGGCGATGGCAAATCCCCCACGTGCTCGTTGTGCTCCCGTTGGCCGCAAGAGTACCCACCCCTCCTGCTCCTGCTTCTTTGATACGCCCACCGGTACCTGCACGGTCTCGTCGAACTGCATCTCTACCGGCGATTAGGGCAGCCTGGCTTGCCACATGTCCACATGCAACATCCTCAATCTTCCTGTAAGACTGTGCACAACTACTGATCAAGCCGACGTCCTCCAGCTCCAGTTCGGCCTTCACGCGCATCATCAACCATCGCCATCGTTACTCTACTGTCAACACCCGGCTTGATTAATACTCTGCATGCCATCACATGTGCAGCAAGTGGAGACATGGATCAGTGCAAGTCGCTGGTGATTAACGCATCGATCTACACAAGCCAGCGTGAGTGCCACGCATGCCCACAAAGCCAGAGTATGTGTCCTTTGTAGCTACTGCCTTTTTATGTATATATTTGATCAATTTCACTCCATTCATTCTACCTCATTCCAGTTCAATTCTTTTCATTTATATCAATTCAGCCGATGTCATCCTCTGAGCTTTCCGTAAATTACTTAGTCTAAATAAAGTATATAGTTAGTACGAACCACAATATGGATTTTGCTCCTTGCTCATGATCCCTGTAGCAGGTCAATAATGAAAGTAAAACTCTACTGGAAGCATTAAAGTATTTCTGTGAAACAAAATCTCCTCAAACCTGCCTTTTTTCACCTCTGTATTTCAAACTAAGTTATTCTTATATGAATGAAAAGTCTTGTTTATCTTTTTTAATTTTTGAAAGGGCAGCCAGAGTCGGGGGCATGCTGCATAATCAATATTGGTGGGATTTCATATTACTGATTTTCTGTGGCAGCTTCTTTCTCTAAAATATCCTTATCACACCTAGGTGATAGCAGTATAATTTTGAAGTACTTTGTAGTGTTTGTTTTTCCTACCATGTAACTGTACCATTTTTCATTGAACTGGGCAATTATTACATGGGAGAAGGCTGAAAAGCTGAAGAAGAAGCATTGTTATATATCTCTCTGATTATATGGCAGAGTTACGGATATTTAAAGTATGAAAATTGAATATATTTTCTGTTGTTATATAAAGCTTTGAATTATTGCATTCTTGTTTTAAACGAATTTGTATAAAGTGCATAGGGTATAACTTTATATTTTAGAAATTAAATATTTGTTTAAATTTTTGAGAACATGATAACTGGTATTATGTATATAGGTTGTGGCCTATTCAATGGAAAATGAAAAAACTTATGCCATGTAGGGTTACACGTAGCTTGTTAATTTAAAAAAAAAATACAAAGAACTCATGTTCTCATAGATTTGTGATGATGGCCAGTTAGCATTTCATAGATTTACGATATAGAAATCCTTTAGTTTACGATGGTTTCTATTGGCTCTTAACGACACCTATTTGGGATGCGCTTGCATTTTGGATGAGAAACATAAAGTGGACATTGTGCCAAATTTCTCATTTTTGATTGATTGTGTGCTTATACATCGGATGACAATTATAAGCTACAACTCCGGCTGAAGAAGCACGAATCTTCAGTGAATGTTTTGGAAGATGAGAATTCACATTCTTTGATCACCGAGTTTATTTCAGACTCCATGCTTCCAACCGGGTTTCTAGGTGATTGATGTCTCTCATCCATATACTTCACAGCAGCCAAATGTTTCTCCATGCTTCCAACCGGGTTTCCAGGTGATTGATGTCTCTCATCCATATACTTCACAGCAGCCAAATGTTTCATAGTGAATCATCATGCTTAAAAGTTTTGGTGGGAAGCTCTCTCTATTTGCCTTACACATCGTTATTCTTATTTTTAAAGACGGGCTGATATTTAATTAGGGTGACTAACTAATCTTAGCATTTATCTCCTGTATAATTATAACTACAAGAATGAGACTAAGAAAACAATTTCGTGCGACATCCGTCTTCGGGTCGCTCGTCCGGCTCCTGCGACGAAGGAGGAAGGTGAGATCACCCAAACGCCACCTGTGACGCAGATCCACGCAGATCCTCGGGCGGATATCCACGGAAGGAAGGCGTCACTGGATATCAGGATTGCGCGGGCGCTCTGGAGGCAAGTAATCGACGAAGATCCCTCGGGCCCTCTTCCATGCAATCGCCCACTCGCGATCTTTCCCGCGCCGCGCTCACGAGACCTCGACATTCACGAGCGGCACCGTCACCAACACCATCACGCTGCCAGGCCACCAAGAAGTCAGCCTTCCCCCTCGATCCCCTCCTACCTTCCCCTACGATCCGCTCCTGCTCCACATGCGACGCGACTCCTCTTTTCCCCACGCTGCCAGGCCACCAAGGAGTCGGTCGCGAGACCGTAGGCCGCCACCGGGCTAGGGTTGTACCCAATGCTCGTGCGCCCATGCCCCAGACGTCATTTGCCACCGCGCCGGGCGCCGGCCATGGGACTAGGGTTGTGCCCGCCACTCACGCTCCCACGCCCCGGACGCCAGCCACCGCCGCAACCCCAGCTCGCCGTGGCCCTGCCCGGGCCTCCTCTTCGAGGTCTTCACCATGCTGAATGACCTCCGCTGTGACATTGTCGATGCCATCGCTCCTTCACCTTGTGACATCGTCCATGACAACATCATCGATTTCTTGAGATTATTGTCCATGGATACCTGGGTCATGGTGTTCTTCCCTCCGTTTGTTGGCTGGTAGCGGTTTTTGGCTTGCGTGTATGGGGGAAGAAGTGGTTACTTCGCCTCTGCGCACTTCACTGCTTCAATGCTCATTTTGGAGTGGTTCCCCTCTGCTTTTCTTTAATTTCCGGCATGCTACATGATTCCTTTGTTCGTATAGGGGGGAATTTACCGTGAAATCCAACCATTGTTATCCTTAGGAACTGTGACAGCCCCTGAAATTCAACTGAAGCTCTTTGCTTAAGTGCATCCCATTGTTTAATACCCATTACTCGCTGTGGTATGATGCCTCTGATATTTTGGTTAGGTATCAATTGGTTAGGTGTCACTTGGAGTGGAAACTTAACCATAGACATTGACAAGCAGTTTCTTTGAAAAATGAAAATTATTCAGTTTCTGGGTGGGGGTTCTGATGTTGTACATTTAGTACCCAAGGAGGTATCAGTTTTCATTGCACCCCCCATTCTGAGACAATGACAAGGGGTTTCTTTGGAAATTATTCAGTTTTTGGGTGGCATTCTGATGTGGGTGTTGAGGGATTAAAGAATATATCATTTCTTCCTGCACCCCCATTTTGGACTTAAGTCACATTCTTCTTCAATTCTAGTTGAGTTCATCCAGCTTGCAGCAATTACAGCTATTCATTTGATCTTGCACCAACTCTACTGCTTAATTTAGATTGTAACTAATAAACTGACATAGTGGTTTGTGGTTTCTTTGAATGTTAATCAGTTTCCAGGTGTGATTCTGTTGTAGAACTTACAAAATTCAAGGAGATATCACTTTTGGACTTCACAATTTTCTGTTTATAAAACATGCTTTCGTTTAGTTCTTTCCATTTCTATTTGGTATTCATTCCATCGCACTCCAACTATAATGCTCAATTAGATTGTACTATATTCATTCTATCGCACTCCAACTATAACGCTCAATTAGATTGTAGTAACTGAGAAACCGCTGCAGTAATTTGCGGTTTCTTTGCAGATTATTCAGTTTTTGAGCTTCCAGAATTCAAGGATCTCATTTTCCTTGCACCCCCATTTTGGACTTCTATCACGTTCTTCTGCTTATATGACATGCTTTACGGTTATTGTTTAGTTCATTTTGTTTGTAGCATTTACTGATATTCATTCCATCTCTTGTTTTGCAGTATACATACTACTGAGGATAAGGAGCACGAGAAGGCGGCCAAAGTTAAGGCAAGGGGCAACGAGTAAGAGGTGCCCGCGAAAAGGAATGACGATGTGGGTAACTTGGCTTTTATACATGAGCCCCAATACTAACAAATAAAATTATTGTGCTTCAAGCAGGATATGCAAGTGTAGGTTTAACTGTGATCCTCAAGCCACGTCTCTGTTTTTAGCATATGAGATGAGATATAAGCTATAAGATTACTGGTCCATTCAAATCATAGAAAATAAGGTCGCCCCGAATTCAAACGCACCAGAACGGATGGTGGTCAGCAAGCTATAAGATGACATAAAAGCTGCCCTGTTTTTAGCATATGAGTCAAACAAATAAAATTAGAGCTAAAGCTCAAACAGGTGGTCGAAAATTAGCTCTAAACTTTAGCCCAGCTCACATTAGAGCTTTAGACCTTAAAAGTAAGCAAAATTGCTCTAAAGTAGTTTCATGTTTTCCCGTTGCAACATAGGAGCATTCAAAGCTATGAAGGTTTATGTTTATCAAATTTTAGTATATGAGAATTTGGCTCTGATGAAGTAACCAGTTCTGTAGCTTGATTGTGTTTGAATCTGTAACTGTGGGCTATGGTGGTGTTCCAGGCTGCTAGGTATACATATTAGGTGGTCTCGATCCGATAAGTAAACTTATTTTTTCTACATATGCTAATTGAATGAATCTTTTTAGAAGTTTGTAATGAGATTGTGAAAGTACTAATGTGTCATGTGGGGGCGCATGTACACCAGGCGCCAACGAGCCTGTGACGTGCACCGAGCCACAGAGCACGCGGTGGACACGCGCGGCAGCACACTTGGCGAGGCCACCACCGGTGGTTAAGTTAGGAAGGATAGAGTAGTTTCCTATTTTCAGTTCCTTAATTTTAGGAGCACTTGACTCTAGTCGGTTGAGGCCATAGGCCATACATGCCAAACACTTGTTGGATTAAGCAAAGATATTATTCATCTAATCTATCTCTTCTTCCTCTCCAACTAAGCCTAGTCACCCAAGGGGCAAAACCTCAGCCCTAGACGATGATGGCACGAGACTACGAGCTCCGTAGTCGAGGGCCAGCTACCCTAACTCCCAGCGCCCTTGACAGATGCCTTGCCTTAGTACATTTGGAATATGTTTCCTGAAGACCAAATGCTGTTTACTTTACTGATTCAGATAGCAAAAAAAAATTACTGATTCAGAGGATGATCGACAAATCTTCAGTGAGAAACACAGGTCAAGCTCGACATGAGCCTTCACGTGTTTCCACGGCTGTACTGCCAATGCATCTCCAGCATAAGTTGAGGGAGGGAACTGCTGCCTTGGGAGGCTACATGATCGGGAGCTAAGGAGCTGATGGTCAGGTGGGGTTTATTAGGCATGGAGCAGAAGCCATTGATCGTTGGAACATCACTGCGCGGTAATATTTTTGACTAACTGTAGTTCAAATTCACTGTGCACAGCATATTGATGGTGCAAATTATGTTACATCCTTGTCTAAATTCTTTACACCTTTGCCCAGAAACTGTATTTCAAATTTAGTGCAACGATGATGACGGTTGAAAGCATTCACACTTCAAGATTACATTTAAAAGGCTAACAAGGCAAGGTTCGAGAGGCTTTCTTCTGGACAGCTATTAGGACTGAAAGATTGAAGCGGTAGTGCCTATTCTGGTCCCTGACGTCTAGAGACCAGCTTAATCAATTTTGATTGTAAGCAGATATTTTTCTTATCTCACCATATGTAGAAACCAAGTGTCGGGTACCAATAGCCAAGGCACCCAATTAAGGATAACAAACGAACACTAGCGGCAAAAACCCAGCATATCGGGAACACCCTCCGCCTCGCCCGAGCCGCCCTCCCGACCTCCTGGTCCTGGGTATGCCCAACCCATGGGAGCGGTCTCCGCCTCACCCGAGCCGCCCTCCCGACCTCCCAAGTACGCCTAGCCCTCGGGAGCGGTCTCACGAGGGGGAGGAAAAAGAAAAACGCATTTCACACACACCTTCGAACCTTCAAGCACTCCTCACCAAAGACTTGGGACTCGTTCCTCTCGACCGCTTGTAGCCCCTACTACGAGCACCATGTTGCGAGTAACACGAGCACAGCAACCCACTGGACGTAGGGCGTTTCAACCTGAACCATTATACATCCTCATGTCCACCCTGCGCAACCATCCGATCCTAGACGCGTACTTACAAATTTACCGTTGCTCAGTTTAGAGCGCCATTTTAGACACCGACACCAAGTATTGGTGTTATATATGCTACCAAAATTGTCTATTGGAGCCTCTTTTTACCGTTTGTGCAATTTCCAAAGACATGATTCGTATAGAAGTCTTGCAGTCATGGTGTTCGATAATTCTGAGAATGAACAACGGGTATTAGTTATCCTCGTGTCCACCCCGCGCAACCATCCGATCCTGGACGCGCACTTACAAATTTGTCGTTGCTCAGTCTAGAGCGCCATTTTAGACACCGACACCAAGTATTGGTGTTATATATGCTACCAGAAATGTCTATTGGAGCCTATGTTTAACATTTGTGCAATTTTCAAAGACATGATTCGTATAGAAGTCTTGCAGTCATGGTGTTTGATAATTCTGAGAATGAACAACAGGTATTAGTTATTAGTTTGTACAGTCCAATTGCCAATGTGCTATACCGTGACCGTGTTAATTGTAGGAACTTTGCTTTTTTGGATTAAATGTCATTTTATTGCTGGTACTTAATTTTATAATGTTGTTACATTATTGTGCAATCTATGTATTTTAATATAAAAAAAATTGTTGTCCCGTAGCAACGCACGGGCACAATACTAGTATAAGAAAAAAAAACTAAATGTAATGCTGGCTGAATATATATCAACATTCCATGAACCCAGTGCTGATATATTCAAAGTTATTTAGGTTGAAAATTTAAATATAATATAATGACAAAATACATTTTTTCATAGACTCTAGGGGGTTAATTTGTCATCCTGAGTAAATGTATGTTTTTGTCTTTGTAAAATGTATTAGTCATGAACTCAACACTTCTCCTATTAAGAAAAAACTTTTTCTAGACACGTGCGTGTCGCATGTGCATTTCCACTAGTAAGAGATAAAAGGAGACTTTCCATGCAAGAAAGGATATGTTCACACATTTTTTGTAACACAGCATAATAACTCTTTACCCAAACAAGTATGATGTCAACATTTTAAGTTGTGGATTGAAATTAACATAATTCACAAAAAAAAACATTCCAATACATGGTCCTATCCAATCAATACAAATGTGCCATCTACTGACACTTTTGTAAGCAGAATGCGTACAATATAACATACAGTTGGTCAAAAAAAAAAGATTGTTGTTAACTTGTACTGTATATACCACAATCACCAGTAGATACTGCTATCCAAGGAACTGCTTCTCACAAGCCCATGGCCCTGTCAGTTGCGTGTGTGTGTGTGTACCAAAGTTTCAAATTCTGATAATCAAAGATCTTGTACTGCTAACAACACAAAATATAGGAAAGCAGAAAATGTGCTTTCACTTGCAAAACTGCCATTGTCTGGATAATCAAATGATTTACACTTTCCATCAAATGGCCATACTCAAAGAAAAATTATCACTATAAGATCTAGCGTGATATCAGCATTCCATGTTTAACTTTCACAGTAACAGCTAGGCAACTTTTTAACAGAGAATGTGTTTCACCAAATATGTTGGGATGAGATTTGTGTTAACTAGTGGGATTTCAGATATTCTGATGCTAAGTGTCTACAAACTGCAATAACCTAGAAAGCATCAATATTAACAATCAAGGATTGTGAATTGTGATTTATTTTATGAAGAGAGGTCCATGGACCATGTTGCCAATATGCCATATATATCCTCATGTCTGTGTATGTTGTACAAATCAGCATGTATTTTATTAAGTCTAGCATTACTTTTGCAGTAAAATCGAAGTCAACAAACACAAATCAGCAGTATAAATATTTCACAAATTGACAAAACCAACATACCGATCTAGTCCTCATCTTCATCAGAAATGAGTATAACAGGACCCTTGACCCTGCTATCACTATGCCCAATAAGTTCCTGAGCAGCCTTTGCAAGGAACTCTTCTGCAGCAGCACGGGCAGACTTCTTTTCTGGTAAAGGCTCAGGCTTTCTCTTCTGCCCAGACCAACTCCGCCTTTCTCCTCTACTTATTTCCTGCATGCTCCTCTTCTGATCTGAATAAAATAAATAAATCTCATTTCCATGCCATAATAATCAAGAATCCACACAAAATTAACTGTCAAATATGTACCGGATGTCAGATGGGAAAGTGAGTGTCCAATAAACCTTGCTGCTGCTTGTGTATTTATTGTAGTAGTAGGGCGAAGTGGACCTGCAATTCAATTCAGGTAGTAATTGAGTACCACCATTACATATTTCAGATAAAAAAAGAAATGAATAAGCATGAAATACAGAGTAAAGTACCCTTGCTCCAGTCCTCAAGTTGATTTAACTTCTCCTGCCATAGGCTTAACCTTTCCTGGAAAGAAATGTATCAGAACTCAGGAAATAAAAATTCCAACTGCAGAGCCAAACTAGCTGACAAATCAAATATTGCATTTTCACTTCAAGTAGGGGCCACAAAGACTCCACCAAAGAGTCACAAACATCAAAACTTTCACACAGCTCAAGTACCAGAATAGCTGGAAAGGTATGAAGATTGAATTCATGTGGCTACATAGAACTCTCCATTCAAGGATTACAAAATATCAAAACTTTATATAATACTCCGTATATAACTTCGAACAGAATAGCTGTCAAAATACGAAGACTGATTTTTCCAATTCATGCTGCATCAACATAGAACTCTTCGTTAAAGAACTGTTATTATGAAAACTATTCAGCCGCACAAATCCTTCTCCAAAACAGCCTGTGTGGCAACAGCAGTAAATTAAGCTAAACACTACAAAATGTCAAAGGTGATATTACAAACCTACGAGCTCTGTTCTGACCTAAAAGAAACCTACAGTAAATCCATCTGCATATTCAAAGGCCCATGTGGCCATGTCAAACCTCTCCATCTTCATGCTCAATACTCCCAGGCAATATTACAAAATATACTCCCAGCTTTTTTCTCTCAAAAAAATATATACTCCCATTTTTTTAGTCAATAACATCAAAATCAGGCCCCTACTTCAATGGCACCCGAAAAATAGACTTCGAAAGATCCAGGATTTCAGAGCTAAGAGGAGCTTACAAATTCCTTTTTGATGGGGTGCTCGTCAGGGTCAATTCCCGAACACCTCAGACGAACTGCAATATTCCCGCAAAAAGAGAAAATCAGAAGAAGAAAAAGCACTAAGCTTGTGAAACGAGAAGGAGAAGCACGGAAGGTGCACAGTGCCTCCGAGGAGTGCGGTGGCGGCCTGCGCCACGGCGAGGAAAGCACGCGCCCGGAGCAGGGGCGGGAGCTCGGCCACGGCGTCGGGGTCCGCCGCCGCCGCCGCGAGCAGATGGGAGAGATGGTCCCCTACGGATTCGGCAGCCGCGAGCGCCTCCTCAGCAGCCGAGACCACAGACGGCGGAACTGCTGTGGCGGCGTCGGTAGCGCCGGAGGCCATGGTTTTGGTCCTTTTCGACTTCGGGTGTGACGGCGGCGAGGAATTCAGGGAGTCGGGTCCTTGATGTGAACAGTTAAAATAGGTCGTGGAGAATTGGCCTTTAAATTAAATAATATTAGAGGATGTTTGATTCCTGGGTAAATTGGTAATCTATATCTATGCCTAATAATAAAGGGGTAAAATTTCACCCCCTATTTTTTGGTATGACCTTTTTAACAAACTCCGTGAATGCAGATGTATACGCCTCTTTCGAACTTATATATAACCCATGCAAGACTTCTTGGGTTAGGACTCCTACTCTGAATATATTACGATACTGAATAGGAGTAACCTAAATAGGAATTCTAATCTAAATAGAAAAAAAATATAAGAGTAAAGATTTGGAACTTCTTGGGTTACGACTCCTACTCTGAATAGATTATGATCCTAAAGAGGAGTAGGAGTAACTTAAATAAGAATTCTAATCTAAATAGAAAAATATAAGAGTAGAGATTTGGTGCGCACTGATTCAATTTATAGATAGCTCCTTTATCATTCAATACCTAATAATAAAGATCCCCTATTTTTTGTATGACCTCTTCTAACTACCCTACCGAGTAATGAAGAGTTTCTTTTGTCTGGACTTACGTATATATAACTTGGCCTCAGGCGATCGCGGCATGGAGTCGTGGAACCGTCAACGAGATGGAGGCACAGAGTAGCGCCGTTGATCCGTCAAGGCGCGGGATCAACTGGCCACCGTCGATCCATCAAGGCAGTTGATCCATCAAGGCGAGGGATCACATCGAGCCACCGTCGACCCGTCAAGGCAGGATGGACATAGACTTTCATCCAATTATCCAGCATCTAATTGTTGCCTTCTTGACTCCGAAGACCAAGCAGAGAGAGAGTAGATAAAGATGTTGCCTGCATGAGTTCTGACTTTGGCCTATAGACCGAGCAAAGAGACACAACGTCACAAGGGGTGGGGCTGGGCGATGCGAGCTTACGCGAGCTGGTGTTGGCCAAAGATGTTGCAACATCGAGCACAGAGCTTCGTGAACCACAACGGCGATACGTAACTCTATCAACACATGAAGAGTTGAAATTTAGTATTATAATTTTATAAGTAAATATTTGTGTGCTTTACAGTAAAAACATATCAATTTTTTTATAATTCAATACAAACTAACCCAAGAAGTCTTGCACGAGTTATATATAAGTTCGGAAGGAGAGTAGACATCTATATTCATGGAGTTAGTTAAAAAGGTCATACCAAAAAAATGGGGGTTAGAATTTTACCTCTTTATTATTAGGTATAGATTATCGTATAAATAACATCTATCTATTTATTTAAAATATATTATGATTTTTTTTACCCGTTGCAACGTACGGGCATGTTTTGCTAGTAAATTGATAAAAGAGTAAAAAAATTTGTTGTTTTGGCAAATGGATCTAAACATGCAAGACAAAAAAAAATAGCAAAAAAAAAAATTTCTAGTTTTAAGTGGCAAATAGTGACAAATATAAAATGGGTTAATTGGATTCATGTCATTAAAAACGACGTTTATAAGAGTTACCATTACAATTCCTCTATTTTGAAATTTGTCATTGCAATTTTACATCTTGTCGATTCCTGCTAGTTTGTACGTTTGACCGTAGCTTGGGGCCACCTGCAGGCTGTACCCGCGTACAGAGAGTCTGTATGGACAGTATTTCACTCAGCCATGACCAATGCGTGAAACGCCGTCTCCATTCCGTCTCCATCCCCGTCCCCTTCTCCACGAACCCTAGACCGACGAGTCTGTGGCAACAGAGCAGGCAAGTCCGCGGCGGCGACGCAGGCGAGTCCGGCTAGTCCGCGGCGGTGACGCAAGTGAGTCCGGTGAGTCCGCGGCGCGGCGGACCCAAGTTGTTCGAGGGAGAGCGTGGAGACTTGGTGCGACCACGGTGGCAATGGTGGCTGGATGAGACGATCTATGGCGCTCGTCCCTGGGTGCGCCGCGACGACGATGGAAGGCGGCGACGACAGGTACGCCTCTAAATCCCTCCACCTGACCCAAGATGAGGAGGCCTAAGAACGAGCAGAGTGATCCTATAACGCAGTAGGTGTACCACATTTGATATTTTTACGTTTCAATTTCTATTGTGATAGGCCCGAGTTCTTCGCGCTAGACCTGAAAGTGAAAGGTTTCTGTACAACAGATGTCTTCGATAGAAAATCTTACGAAAAGGGTACAACTATTAAGTGGAATGTGGAGACAGGCTCTTTTACGCTAGAGATGTTGATGACCAGCTTGTGTAATGAAGTGAAATGGGCTTCTAACCAATATGTGTGCGTGTGGTTTTTTGATAAAAAAATGTGTGAAGATGTCAGCCTACTCCACGAGGGGCATATAACAGAACTATTTGCCATGTATAAGCAAGAGATGTGTTGCCAATTTTTAGTTGGAGTGTTTGACAAAGAGGTGTGTAATGAGCATGAATTTGATGATCTAGAGCCTCTGTGTATGATTCCACGAGATGATCCTATGATTAGTGTGCATGAAAACCCCACTGTAGCCAACCAAAGCACAACACCCAATGGTGCAAGTACCCAGCCCATAGGAAATGATGCAAACCTTGAGGGTGAAAGGGAGCCAGATATATTTGACAATGAGGAGGAGTATGTTGGCGTTGATGGCGAGCATATTTACACTTCAGTCCCATGTACACAGACAAACTTTGCTGATAATATAGAAGCTGTTGATGATGATGTTGCTGATGATGTTAATGCGGAAGGAGGACTTCCTCTAGAGGCACAATTCAATGATGCAGATCCTAAGGAGATACATGTCGTGCATGATCTAGAAAATCCCAACATAGTGAAGGGAGCCTTATTTCCTGACATAGTTTCATTCAGGAAGGCTGTGCGGCATTATGCGGTGACAAGGGGTTTTGAGTTTACTGACATCAAAACCGATAAGACAAGATTCATTGCTAAGTGTAAAGCAAAGGGTTGTCCATGGAGGATACATGCTTCTAGGATTTTTTAAGGAAAAACAATAAAGGTAAGGGATTTCATGCTTCATTTAGTTGTCATTTTACATGCTTTGTCTAGTGATTATTTTAGTCTTCCTGTTGATCATAATTGTCCATATGTATTGTTCATGTTTTTTTAGATTAAAGTGCTTCCTGCTGATCATAACTGTCCCACATCCAAATTGAGAGAAGGGAAGATGGCTTCACAAGGGTGGTGTGCAGACAGACTGGTCGATTGGCTAAAGAAGAACCCTAACAAAGGTCCCAAAGATGCAAATGACAAGTTAGAGGGTGACCATGGGATCACATTGAAATATTCGAAAGCATGGTCTGGTTTGAAGCTAGCCCTAGAGCAGATTCATGGTACATATGAGGAATCTTTTCAACTACTATTTAATTGGAAATTACAAATTGAGATGAACTCCCCTGGAAGCATTGTAGAGATTGAGTTAGAAGGTAAAAAGGAGAAGCGCTTTAAGCGGATTTTTGTTGCTCTCAAGCCATGTGTAGATGATTTTTTGGATGGCTGTAGACCTTTTGTGGGCATAGATGCCTCTTGCTTGAATGGCCAATACACTGGACAATTAGCTTCAGCAACTAGTGTTGATGGCCACAACTGGTTATATCATTTGGCCTTTGGTATTTTTCACTCAGAGACCAAGGACAACTAGAAATGGTTTCTACAACAGTTGCGTAGAGCTATAGGCTTACCAGAAGGGACTTTTTGGATTTCGACCATTATGGGAAGTGGGCTTCGGTGATTTGCCATCCCGCAACGAGGCTTTGCTAGCTTGCCATTATGAAACATGAGCCACCCGCCAGAATGCCATCCGATGACTCTCAGACATTTTCCTTCCTCTTCTACCCCGTCCATTTTCTTTTTGTTTTTCCGAGCTTGGGCTGGACGGAACGGAGGGAGTCAAAACGGATCGGGCAGCGCTGATTCTTTCTACAGCCAGAGTGAGTGAGCAAGCTGCCCCACGACGGCGCACCCCCACTCGGTCGGATCCCCACGGCGGCGCACCCCCACCCACGACGAGCCCCCTCCACGGCCGGATCCCCCACACCTGCTCTGCTCCCACGCCTAGCGTCCCCTCCCCCACGCCCGCTCGGCTCCCTATTCCCCATGCCCAGCACCCACCTCCCCATGCCCAGTCTCTTCCCACGCTCCCTCAGGCTGCTGCTTCCTCGATGAACGCCGTTGCGGTGACCTTCCCCATGGACTGCAGATGGAGTGATCTCATTGGGTACGATTCCTCTTTCTTCTAGTCTTTATATTCCTCTGGCTTAGTTTGGGAATCCAACACAGTGACCTTGCCCGATAGGTTTCTAACATTGTTTATTTTTTCCAAATTCTCTAGGCTCGATGCAGAGCCTGAGTTTAGTGTAGATGAAGTAGAACAAATTGGAGATGTTGGCAATGATAAGTAGCCTGTAGAACAGATTGCATGTGATATCCTTGGGGGCACTTCACAAGCAGTAGAACAGATTGCATGTGATATCCTTGGGGACATTTCACAAGCTGTAGAATATCATGGAGGTGTTGATTGGGACAGACTACAGATTGCTGATACACTAGATGAAGAGGGTGAGGGTGTGTTAGATATAATTGATGAGAATCAATTGTTCTGTCTTTTAGGCTTGAGAACTGATAACCATCATCATGATAGACCTAGTATGGCTGAGGCTCAGGCTGAT
Source organism: Microstegium vimineum (assembly GCA_022036555.1). Classification (NCBI taxonomy): domain Eukaryota; kingdom Viridiplantae; phylum Streptophyta; class Magnoliopsida; order Poales; family Poaceae; genus Microstegium; species Microstegium vimineum. Next base: position 22,226,048 of record CM039136.1, read on the forward strand.
GCTGAGAGGGACAACACCACTGAAAATAGAACAACCGACATTGATATTGACACAACTGGGGCCGCAATTCCTGTTGATGATCATATACCAGAGGAAAGACTATATGCTTATGATCCTAACAAGCCTTGTATGGATATTGGCACCGTGTATCCAAACATGAAGGAGTTTAGACTAGCCATGAAACAATATGCAATAAATGAAGAGTTTGAACTGCGCTTAGTCAAAACAGATAAGAAGAGGTACATTGGTGATTGCAACGCAGATGATTGCTCTTGGCATATTAATGGGCGAACATAACCTGATGGGACGACCGTGAAGGTGTATAACTATTTACTAATTGTATATTGACCTTTGGTTGTAAATATCTAATATTTTTGCTATTGGTTTGTTGCAGGTTACAACTTTGATTGCACTGCATACTTGTTCTTCTAGTGCAAGGAGGAGGACCACCACTGCATCAAGGGCTTGGGTGGCATCAAAGGCCATTCATCACCTCAGGAAGGATTCCACCATAGGCACAAAAAAATGTAGACACTGCTAGAAGATGACCACAAGTGTAAGATTCACTATGACACAGTATGGAAGGGAAGACAAATGGCCATGGATGAGTTGTTTGGTAGCTGGCAACAGAGCTTCCAAATGTTGTTTAATTGGAGGGCAGAGGTACTGCAGCGATCACCTAGAAGTGTCATTGAAATTGACATAAAGCAGGTAGATGGGAAATTCTACTTTCACAATTTTTTTGTGCATTAAGTCCTTGCATTGAGGGTTTTTAGAGGGTTGTAGGCCTTATGTTAGTGTGGACTCAACAACCCTTAATGGTAGATGGAATGGACATATGGCTGCAGCTACTGCTATAGATGGTCACAATTGGATGTATCCACTTGCTTTTGGTTTCATAGATGGTGAGACAACAAATAATTGGACATGGTTTATGAGTCAACTATATAAGGCCATAGGACACCTACCAGTACTTGCTATTAGCAGTGATGCATGCAAAGGGTTAGAAAAGGCTGTCAAAGATGTGTTCCCTCAAGCTGAACATAGAGAATGCTTTAGGCATCTAATGCAGAATTTTATTAAAAGATTTGGAGGAGATACTTTTTCAAAGATGTATCCTGCAGCAAGAACATATAGGCCTCACGTTTTCACACATTTTGATGCAACTACACAAGATTCACCCACTCCTCACAATTGCATACACATTGGTAACTAACACAAGGTCACAGACAAAAATCAAACATTTCAACAGCATTACTATCTCCCTAAGCTGCTGAACTTGTTCATCATGGCTTGACTCTCCACCATTCGACTTGTTTTCGACAATTTACGACAACTTAGTAGACTCGAAAACAGGTTGATAATCTGGAGGCACCAATTTGTTGTCAACCAAGTATTGCTCATATCCCTCTTCCCACTCCCAAAATTTACAGCCACCACCTTCTCTCTGTCACCAAATGAAGGCAAACAAATCAAATCGACTAAGTCATCAAATCACACAAATTAAAAACACAGAATTTGTAGCTAACCATTCTCACCGTTCGAGTTGGACAAACATAGAACAGACGGTCGTAGTTCTTGTCTGTCTTCGATGTACAGACCTTGAGAACCCGACACATACAGTTCGAGCAATGAACAAGAGGGAGTTCACTATTTTAAATCCTTTGGCTTCGTGGTATGATGTACTTGCTGTACTTGGTCGGGCGAGAGGGTGTCGCTGTCGTGGAGGCGCTACCCTCGCGCCGAGCCGAGCTACGGCTGGCCATGGCGGCCGCCGTGGGGGAGCGAGCAGGCGTGGCGTGGGAGATTGAAGGCCGGTAGGTGGGAGTGCGGGAGTTGGCTGTGGAGGGGAGGGCGGGAGTGGGGGATCTTGCTGCGGGGAAGCGGCCGGCCGACCGTTGGGGAGCCCGCCATTGGGAGCTCGGCGACAGAGACGCCGCCGCTCGATCCGTTCGAGTCGGGTCTCCGTTCCGTGACCGTGGAAGAAATAGATAAGGCAGGGGTAGAAGGGGAATATAAGCCTCCCAAATCCATCGGATGGCAATCCAACGATTGTGTCACATTTCATAATGGTCTATCTCCGAAGCCCAGTTGCGGGATGGTGTATCTCCGAAGCCCACTTCTTATAATGGTATGTTTCCAAAAAGCCCTACCAGAAGGCCTTGTAATATGTACAGATGCTTGTAAAGGGTTGGAAACTGTAGTAGGCAAGGTATTCCTAGAGGCAGAGAATAGAGAGTGTATGAGGCACTTGTATTCCAACTTTATGAAGCACTATACTGGGGATGTATTCACTGACCACTTGTATCCTGCAGCAAGAAGATTTATGAGTTTGCTCCTACTGCTATAGAATACTTGCAACAATATCATGGCAGGTTATGGTATAGATGTGCATTTTCAGAGAAAAGTAAATGTGATTATTTAACCAATAATGTGTCTGAGAGTTTCAATGCTTAGATCAAGAAATCAAAAGGCTCGAAGCTATCTCAGCGACTTCCTTCCCCATTGACTCGAAGCTGAAAGGTCCTAGATGGCTAGAGGGGGGGGGTGAATAGCCTATTAAAAATTCTACAAAACACTAGAGCAAAGGTTAGAAATGTGCGGTAGTATTTATAAATGTAAGGGCTCTCTAGAAAATATATTTATTCTATCCGTAAACGCACAGATAAAATACCAATTGTAGCACTTCACCAGGAAAGTATTTCCAGGTATCGTTTATTTATAATTTTGCTAAAGGAAAAGCAAAACATTGGTGGCATAAACTAACAAAGGTTTAGACTAGAGATGGACTTGTAGAGCATGATTACTTATGAGAAACTCAATCACACAGTCACTTGCTTCAGCAGGGGGTAAGCCATAATAATAATGATATTGAATTGTAAGCTCAAAGATAAATAACACAGAGATTAGAGATAGACTACTCCATATAAATGTAAGGTGACGTCGGACTAGTAAGAGAATAACTTCTAAGTATGTTCTAATCTACTAAGTCATAATCTACTATAGCACATATAAGATCATATATAGCATAAAAGACTCTTCATCTATGTATAAGGAACATCGCTAAAGAAAGCCAGAACATAGCCTGACTTACTCCACAATACCAATTCAGCATGTCCTACCAACGGGGGGGTGGACTATATAAGAATCAATGGAACTGTCACTTCCACGAACTACCACGTGACCTGGCCAATAGGATACATTTGCAGGTAAATAGCATCTAAGCACCACGCTTACATGTGATCTAGCACCTAATTCCCTCGAGATTAGAGCTAAGCGCTTTGCAAACTTATACATAAACTCATTATCAATCACAACTAAATCAAATATAGAACTAGAATAAACTAAGAACATAATAAATAGAAACATAATGATATTTAGAATAAAGTCATAGAGAGAGATACAAGATAATACCAATCTTTATGATGAAGATCCGAAATCCAGAGCGCAATGCTCTACTCCTCTAAATCTATCTAATCAATCCTATAGAACTTGAAGGAATTGGGAGTAGCTATTATAATTCTCTGGTGGAGAGAGGGATATGAAACCCTAGTTTTGATGGCTTCCTCTAATAGTGATTTCTCCTCCCCCTCAGGGGTGGTAGGGCCTTCCTTATATGCCCCCCTCAAATGAACATGGACCGTCGGATCAAACCGACCTTAAGCGAGTGGTTTAGATTCATCCTCAAAGGCGGTGGAGCGCGATCCGCGAAGTCGAAGGCCATTGGCCACAGGGGTAGGGTGGCCGCCCCAAACCATAGGGCGTGCGCCCTAGGGGTGGCCCCTCTCGGCTTCCGGCTTGGTCCAGTTCCTTCTAGAGCCTTCTTGAGTATTCTTGTTTGTGCGGAGGTCCTTTCTCTCTATGTAAACATGACATGTGGACCTTCTTTAGCTCTTTTCCTAATAACTCCCTGTAAAAACATAAACTTACCAAAACTTGTGGATATCTGTCAGTTGGACCCCCTAAGTCTATGGTGGTGATTCAATTAAGCCCTTTTAAGTTCTTGTTGACATATAGAAATTGATACTTAACGACCGTTAACAAGCTCCCCCAAGCTTACCCTTTGCTCGTCCCTGAACAAATAACTAACTCAGATGGATAAAAAGTTCCTTATTTACTTTCTATGCTTTCAAAATAGAATTCTCCTTTAGATTTAGAGTAAACTATCCTTCTTTCACTATGGGGCTTAGCACCTGCACTTAAGTCTTGGGTAATTGAAAGATAAAATGATCAAATCAAGCACTATGTCTCATGCTCTATACTTTACCTCTGTTCTGGAGTTTTTATAAATTTTCAAAATAAAACTCAGAGTTCCTTAGCATGACTCTCTCTCAAGTCTCTTATATGTGGTATTTGTGGATCTCAAGGCATGTTGATTCCCTCACCTAATACTAATGGAATTTATGTGGAGTTTATAGGTGTGGAATATACATACTTGTAATACATATATTGTCTAATCAAACCGTAGATCCAAAGGAACTCGTCATACAGTTAAATCAAGATGTGCATGTGTGGTGAAGTAACTGATAGTGATGATGAAGATGTAATGGTGATGATAAAAGTCTTTGCTTTGCTTTTGAGAGAGCATGGGCTATCTTTTTTTTTTCCAGGTAGGTAGTTGCATACCCCTAATTCTATTGTCGGACACGTGTCTATTTTTTTTCACTCAGGTGGGTATCTTTGTACCACTAATTCTACTTCGAACACTTGTCAATTTTTACCTTTCGTCTCTATTTTTTTTCTTCAAGGTTTCGGGCACTTGCCCCTTTTATTTCCTTGGATATATTTTTGTATAGCCCACGTCTATATATATATATATATTGGTGGATGGTGAGGATGTAGATGTGTGCAAGTGAGCATCTTGATTTCAATCGCATGAAAATCTCCTAAGGGTCTACACAGCTTGATCAAACTCAATATAAAAGCATGTAGTAATAATGTGGAGTTTCTATCAAGTATGGTTGTGGTAGGAATTTGCTCTCCATCATGCTAGGAACTCATCATGTGGTATTTTTAAGTTTTCAAAATAAATCTCCACAATTTAGTATTGCAAGAACAAGATAAACAATAGCTTAGACTTTCTCAAATCATGTCCATCAATTACCTAAACTAAGTTTAGGCTCATGCTCCCACATGTATTTAGATCATTGTTTAAGCATTTTTCGGGAGAACTTTATATTGAAAGCTAGGTTCTTGTAAGCAAGTAAACAGAGCAACTGTTTATTATTTCCATCATGCTAATCTTTTTATTCAAGATAAATTTAAACTTAGCAAAATAAAGCACACTTATCTACACACTCTTTTTATCATAATTAATAGATAAAAAATATTTATTGGGTTTTCTAAATTTTTTTAGATTTTTTTAAATACATACAAGCAACAAAATAGAAAATGACTATAGAAAGATAAAACAAAGGGAAATAAAAACTCACCTTGATAATTGGGGGAGGCACTCCCCCAAGCTGGCTGATGCTGCGGCTGGTTTCATTGGAAGTTAAGGAATTGAAGTAAATTAAAAACATTCTCACCTATAGTGGCATTCTTGTCTCGTATTTCCTGTATGGCGATGGCGTGATCTTGGTTCCATTTCTGCTGCTGCTCTAGTAGTTGGGTGTGTCGGGCTTGTGTCTCTTAGATGGCGAGGAGGTTGCTGTCGGTGTGGGCGTAGAAGGCGCCGGTCTCATGGTAATAATCTCCGGTGAATGCGTATGTGGCGTCTGAGGCTCGACCTGCATCAAAATGAGGCTGGGTTCTGGACCCTGATGCCCCGTATGGGTCAGTGGAATACCTCCTAGATTGGTACGGTCTATTTGCCCATTGTTGGTCTTGTCCTTCCGGACATTCTTCCTGAACTGGCTCCTCCTGTCGAGTGTATTGACCCTACGGATCCCTAAAGATGTGAAGGTTGTAATCATTATAACTGATGTGTGCCGGCTCCTCCGGGCCTGGATCAGCTCCGCGCCATGTGCATTCTTGATGACTGGTCATCCTTTCAATGGCCACGCGCTGTGGCGCTCTTTGATTCACTGGCTCTGCTTCAATTTCAATCAAATAGCTTTGGACATCGTAGAGCCTAAGGCCCGGGTTAGGTAACCGGATCTTGTCCTTATCATATAGCATGTACATAATATCGTGTTCTTTCTTTAACATCCTACCTTGTCTAAATGAGTCATAGCCATAATAAAGTCGAAACTCATTAATGAAGTCGAGTGACGAGTTTTCTAATAATTTCATGTTTGTGGCTAGACGGGTGATTAAAGATGTGCAACCAACAGGACCTTGCAGGTTTGGTGTGCTAAGCCAATGTGCAACTAATAAAACTATAGGTGAAGCATGCACTTTGTTAACAATAGCGAAAAGAAGTTACAGATCTCCTACTCTCACCTTCCTAATGTCATCTCTAGGGAATAGGACAAAACCTATCCACTTATGAAACATACGAAGTGTGGGATGCTCTATGTCACTAGTTCGGGGTTGTAAAAAGTGTTGGTCTCTAGAAATTTCCCGCCAGAACTGGTGTTTATCAAAATTGGTAAGCTCAGTATCTAAGTCTAGGATAGCTCTTGGAGAGAAACCGAGGTGGTCACTCAACTCCCTCCATGACAGAATAAATTTTTTTTGAACAACCGAAAAGCAATCCCACCCTCACTTAGTTGTAGAGTGCAAAGAAATTCAATGGTCAAAAGCCGGGATCCTACTTCGGTTACGTTCCAAAAGTATGTCCACCCAATCATTCGAAAAATAAGATCGAACTCAGAATCCATACCTGTGTCTTCTAGCAGGGTAGGATCGATGGTAGGTGTGTGGATGAACCCTTTGTTTTTCAACTTCTGGAAGACTTCTTTCTCCCGCAGAGACCTTAATCCAAGGTCACTTGTCTTTAGAAGGACCTTGTTGTCTGACGATGATGATGGTGTTTGTTCGGCCGGTACATCAACGCTCATGTCGGAGTGACGAGAGGAGAGTCGGGACGAATGCCTCGTCCGAACACTCTTCAAGGCTTCCTTGGCGGCTCTTGCGGCCTTCTTAAACATACTGTAAAAACTTATACAAACAAAAACTCGTGGAGAATGTGAGATAAAAATGATGGTTAGTGGTCAGCCGTCCATATGTCACTCGTTTGGGGGTTAGTCGTTCAAGACAATATTTTATTGGAAATTTTAGTAGCACTTCCCCCCTAAACAAACTTTTAGTTACGCTTGGACAGCGTGATCACTAGCTTCTAAGTGACTCCTATTTCTCACTTCCCTCTTTAAGCAAACTCTTCCTACTTCTTTTCTTCCTTTCCACTCTCTTCTTCCTTGTCTCAAAAGAGCAGAACTACTGAAACTCGGAAACTCGAAGTTGGAGATGTTTTCTGGAGTGTGTGTGGTGTGAAGAAGAGGCTGGAGGAAGGGTTTTATAGGTGGAGCAGGGGACAGGGCGAGCGCCCTAGTGGCATGGCCGGCCGCCCCACTCTGGGCCCCAAAGTGGCTGAAATTTGTTCTCTACGTCACATACTATGCCTTCATGCAAAATTATTGGTCGTGGGTGGAGTTTGGATTGTGGAAGATGTCTGGTGGTTGTGATGGGTGTGAGTGGATGAAATTATGTGATGTGATATATGTGAGGTGGAGTCTATGACATGTGGGACCAAAGGATATGGGTCATGCTTCTAGAAACTTGGTAAATATAATGCAGGAAAAATAGAATGGGAATGAAAACTTACTAAGAATGATTAAGCAAAATATTTTTATGCCACCAATATAATTAATAACTATGGGTTGTTACACTCCATAAAAATTATTTATGTGGGGCTTTTGGATATTAAAGAAGTAAACATGATTAATGCAAGAATTAAATATGCAAGAGATTGGTGAGTGTGGATAAATACTGATTTACCTTCCGGCGAGGGTTCGAGATTTTAGGGTCCCCAAACTGGACCTCCAAATTATTTTTATTCTTCTGATGTATTTATCTCCAAAGGCGATGTCTCTGGTGATTCTTCTTCATGAACCTCCTTCACTGTGGATTTGTTCTCTGATCTAGGATTAAATATGAAGTGTTCTTCTTGACCATTTATGTTGAACTTAATTTCTCCCTTTCCAACATCAATGTGGGCATTGGCGGTGTTCAGGAATGGTCTTCCAAGGGCTCATGTCCAGTACCACGAAATCTACTGGCACAAAGAAATCTCTTATCTTGACTAAGATGTTTTCAGCAACGCCCCCAGGGTATCGAATTGTTTTGGTCGTCTAGCTGTAAGCACATTGATGTTGGTTCTAGTGTTGCATAATCAAGCTTCTTATAGACTGATGAAGGCATCACACTGACACTTGCTCCAAGATCACAAAGTGCATTGTTGAAGTGTTGGTTCCCGATCGAGCAATCAATAGTGGGGTATCCTGGATCTTCCTTCTTCTTTGGTAATTTATTAAGGATGGCCGCACTACATTCTTCTAACAGCTTGATTACCTCAGTGGTTGGCAGTGGTCTATTCTTGTTAAGAATATCTCTGATGTACTTTGCATATGTAGGGACCTGTATGGTATCAAGTAGAGGTATGTTGACATATAACTTCCGAATAACCTATACGAACTTTCCAAACTGCTCATCCAACTGCAGTCCTCTGTTTCTTCTAGGAAATGGTAAATAGTTGGTGTCGTGGTAATTTTTCCTCATTTCTTGGTTATTTGGTGCTTGTAGCAATTCTTCTGTTTCATTGGGATTCTCTTCTTCTATTGCTACTGGTATTGCTGGTGCTCTTCTTGTTCCTCTTGGATGAGGGGGATCTCTGGTGGATTTCCCTCCTCTTGTAGTTATATTCTTTACCTGCTCAATGTTAGTGGCAACAGGAAAAACAGCAGCTAGCTCTGCTAACTTAAGCTCTACCTTTTTATTAAGGGTATTTTGTTCATCAAAAGTAGATATTAGAAAATCCATTTTATTATGTATATCTTTTAAAGAGGATTCGATTGTATCCAACCTTTGTTCAAGATTCGTATTAATTTTAGTTTGCTGCGCAATTAAATTCCTCAAGGTAGATTGCTTTGAAGTATTACCTGAATTCATACCTTCGCTATTGGGTTGACTTGGAGTGGGTTGATGTGGGCATTTGTATGTCGTTCAATGACCCTTCGATCTTCTTTATATCTAGCCCTCTGGTCAAGCCAATGGAGTAAATTATCCATCTTGGTTGATAGTGCATTTACTTCCTCGAGTATTCCTTTTGTTTGGTGACAATGTTGAACTTTATCTTGGGACCAGCTTTGGTTTTCTGCTATCTTGTCCATAAGTATCTCTGCTTTTCCAAGTGTAAGTTTCAAAAATGATCCTCCAGCAGATGCATCTAGGCACTCACGAGCCTTCTGAGTTAATCCATGGTAAAGGGTCTACATGAGTAACCATCCTGCCATTCCATGATGAGGGCAATCTGATAAGTATCCTTGAAAATGCTCCCATGCTTCTAGAATGGTTTCTGATTTCTGTTGTTGAAAATTGGCAATCCTTCCTCTTAAGGCATTGGTTTTGCCTATAGGGAAGAACTTTGCTAGAAAGGCTTTCGAACAGTTTTCCCAAGTGTTGATATCTTGCTTGTTGGTGTAGAACCACTTCCTCGCTCTTCCTATAAGTGAGAATGGAAAGAGGCGAAACAGTATGATGTTTTGGGTGATTCCGTCGATGTTAATTATGCTTCCGATCTCTAAGAAATTCTGCAAATGTGCACTAGCATCTTCATGTGCCTTTCCACTGAATTGTGTAGCTTGCACCATATTGATGAGGCTTGGCTTGAGCTCAAATTCAAGATCTTCTTCTCCTTCTTCTGCCTCAAATACCGAACCAGCGCAAATATTCTCAATGCTTGGAGCAGAGAATTCTCGCAGGGTCTTTTGTGCCATAGCTTCAGAAATTGGTGACTAGCTTCTTTTTTCTTGATTGCTTTGATTCTAATGATGAATAGTTGAATGTATCAAAGTCAATCCTGGAATACCCTATATCAAAATATAAACATAGAAAACAAACAGGGGTAATCCTGCCAAAGCAGAGGTGCCTTGTTATGATTTCTCATTTGAGTAGCTGTTCATGCAATTTTTCTCCATAGTCTAATTCTAATTTATATCTATATCCTATGCGTACTAATCTTTTATATCCCCAGCAACGGTGCCAGAAATGCTTGTTGACATTTCTTAACACCACTTTGAATACTGGGTTGTCATCCCCAGCATGGCGCTAGAAATATGCGGTGGTATTTATAAATGTAAGGGCTCTCTAGAAAATATATTTATTCTATCCGCAAGCGCACAGATAAAATATCAATTGTAGCACTTCACCAGGAAAGTATTTCCAGGTATCGTTTATTTATAATTTTGCTAAAGGAAAAGCAAAACATTGGTGGCATGAACTAACAAAGGTTTAGACTAGAGATGGACTTGCAGAGCATGATTACTTACGAGAAACTCAATCACACATTCACTTGCTTCGACAGGTGTTGGTATTTCTTATAACTATTGGATAAATCCGCAAGCGCACAGATTATACCGCTGTAGCACTTCACCCAGGAGTATTCTGGGGTATCGTAATTTATATTTTCCCAAGGGAAAGGTGAGCTAGAAATGATAATTAGAGAGAGATCCTAGAGAGCACCTCAACTTAGTACTAACTAGTATAGGGGGTAAACGATATATGTGATAGGAAGGGTTGATGAATGAATAAGCCAAGGTAAATGATACTTAGAAAGAACTAGATAGTATAGCTAGGTGGGAGGACAACGAGAGAGTAAAGGGATGTTGGTATTTCTTATGACTATTGGATAAATCCGTAAGCGCACAAATTATACCATTGTAGCACTTCACCTAGGAGTATTCCAAGGTATCGTAATTTATATTTTCTCAAGGGAAAGCTGGGCTAGAAATGATAATCAGAGAGAGATCCTAGAGAGCACCTCAACTTAGTACCAACTAGTATAGAGGGGTAAACGATATATGTGATAGGAAGGGTTGATGAATGAATAAGCCAAGGTAAATGATAACTTAGATGTAACTAGATAGAATAGCTAGGTGGGAGGACAACGAGAGAGTAAAGGGATTCGTGTGCAATTCAATCTACTTCAATATACTTAGCCAATTAACTAGTCTAAACACTATAGTTTGTCTCCTCAATACAAGTATGCTAGGTGAGGGGATAGATCAGTAGGAGGACAAAACTCCTACCGAACCGCACCCTCTTCTTACGGGGGCCTTACATTTTAAGAACTTGCCTAAGAACACGTGGTGGAATACAAAGACTAGACAAGGTTGTCACTCTCTTGCTAGCTACCACAAACAATCTGTGCAACAAGCGGTAACCAAGTATAAGGTGATGTATAAGCACCACGCTTACACAAAACTTATTACTTTGACTACGATCTATAATCAAAACACCCTATGACAGGCAATGATCGCATACGGGAAAGGCCACAAGGATCACATATTATTGATGTAAAGGCTATTAAAGAGCAAAAGCATATAACAATACTAGATCTAGTATAGTAATGCTCAAAGCAAATACTAAGTAAAGTAAAGAGAAAAGTAATATATTGAATAAGATAAAGTCTTACAAAGAAGGAAAGATACAAGAACTATACCAGACTTTCCAGAAGACGACTCTAGAAATCCCGAGCACAGCTTGACTCAACTCTAACTCCCAGTGTAGACTAACTACTAGAACAATCTAAAGAATAGAGCTTGTAGGCTTATTCTCTATGTGTAGAGAGGGGGGGTATGAGCCTCTATTTATAGTGAGAGGTGAAGTAGGGGCTACTCCATCACCATGTCAGCGATCCAGGGGCTTTAATCCTCCACCCTTAGATCCAACTGACCTTGAACTGCCTTTGGATGAATGGTTGTGATTTCCAACATGTGTGAGTGAGTATGACGGTTGGCAGGAGGTGAACCAACCTAGGGGGTGGTCGGCCGACCCCCCTATGGCCTGTGGGCCCTCCTCTGGTCTTCTAGATGCAACCCTACTGGTCAGGGACTAAGTGGGGGCCTGGTGGGCCCAGGTGAAGGTCGGTCGACCCCCCCTTGGGGTGTCTGGCCCACCTCGGCCTTCCAGGTGCTGGTCCCACTTGTCATTGATGTTTGATGTTGGTCCTGAGGTAGTTGTCACGTTTATCTCCTTGGTGTGGGCCCATGAATCCATGTGCTTTGCTTGTGAGCCGTTGGGAGAAAGCACAGAGTGATCCAAAAGTTGGAAATCACTCTAAGGTGCTTCTCCTGGATCATGGCAGAAAGGGGAGAGCTGGTGGGCCCATAGGGTGGTCGGTCGACCGCCTATGTGGGCCCCACTGGCTCTCCTTTGCTTCATTTCTTCAATCCTGCAATTAAACACTCCATGGACATGTGGAACTTGTTATTTGATAAAATATGCTCATGATGTGTTTGTTTATCCTTGATCCTGAGGTTGTTGGCAGCATTTTAGTTAAGTAAAAATATATCATTCTTGGTGCCAACAAGACCCCCCCAAGCTTAACCTTTGCTCGTCTCGAGCAAACAATGAAACTTAGCTCGATGGATCAGGAGTTGCTACTATGCTTCATATTTCAAGAGTACTAGATCTACAACAATCATACTTCTCTTTTGAATGGAAAAGTTAGCGATAAAGACTCACCCATATTACCTTAGTCCTTCATGGGGCTTATGGCTTTATCCTTTGTCTTGAGAGGTTGAGAGATAGAACAACTTGACTTGAGCACTAGTTTTCTCATTCTTTCACAAGTTTTATATCGGAGGTTTTGCAAAGTTTTGTAAAAGAAAGACTTAGTGTTCCTCGAATGGTACTCTCGAGTTGCTCATAAGGTGTATGATTCCTCACCAAGGCACATATCAAAGGTTGCCTTCTTTTTCATCCTACTCTAAAGGTTTATGTGGAGCTTATAGGTAGGGATCAAAGATGTAGCAAACTTACCTTTCATATATTGTAAAGTCAAATTCCGGATCCAAGGAGAGAAATGTCATACTCTTAGATCAAGATGTGCAAGTGTGTGGAAACATGGCAAATTATCAATACTCCTCTATATGATCTCTCTTTCCTAATTTATAAATTTGAGACATAGCTATCTTTATTTATTTTTCTATGAGCTTTGAGAATGCTCATTCATTTCATTTTTTTCATGAGCTTTTATGTGTTCATTATTTCTAAAACTTGAGACTTTGAGAATGCCCCTGAATTTTGCATAGTCTATGTGACATTAACTAGCAATATACTAGAGAGAGAATTTTCTACTAGAGCATGATGCATGAACTATGTGGAAAATGTAAGACATGTTTCTGCGTACTTTTAGTGTAGAAGCAGCATGTATATGTGGCGTGTACGTGATCTTGATCTTGGGAGCATGATAAATCTCTCAACAAGGGTCACAAAACTTGATCACACTCAACACAAAGTAAGCAGTTTATGTAGAAAGCCTATATCATGAAAGAGCATATATGGCTTTGGTAGGAATTTTCACCATTGAGAAACAAAAAGTGTTTTTATCATTTTAATAAATAAAACTTCGATAGTCATTCTTGCTTAGAATAATCTTATAGCAGCTCTTATCTTGTCATATCATGTCTCACAACAACTTAGACTTAGTTACAGCGTTTGCAACCCACAAAAGTTTTAGGTTCATGATGGTTTCTTTTAGGCCAAGTAATCCATACTTAGAGAAATATCAAGTTGTAAACTAAGTACTAGAGAAATATTTAGTAGAGCAACTATTCATCATTTCCATAGGAGATATTAATATTTATGTGAGAGTATAGAGATGTCTTTTTATTATTTTTATCATATGCAGATTTTTTTAGATGCAAGCAAAGATAAGCAGGAAAATGCATGAAGATAAATGTTGAAATTAAATACTTACCTTAGTGGGGGAGGGAACCTCTCCCAAGCTTATTCTTTGCTCAACACGGTGATGGCGGATATGGATGTAGTTGCCACCACGAATCCCACTGCCGGTGTTGTTCTTCTTGCAATGCTTGGATCTGTTCGGCAGTTTGCTGGACAATGTGTGCTGTCTCACCATGGTCAACACGCAGCGCACCAAAAGCATTGGTGAGATGATCAAATTGTTGCCACCGTTCACGATGCTCCCTATCTCGTGTGGACGAGAAGGATACTCGTGGTCCTTGCGCACGTGGTGGTCGAGGAGGCATGCCACTGGAATTGTGCATGGGATTAGAGGATGCATCGTCTTCCTCCTCACCAACAGCTCCTCGGGAAGGACCACCTTGCTCAAGATGAACAAAGTAAAGCCCCTTCCTGAGCTCTCATGTCTAACCCTACAAAACCTCTTTGCACAATTCCTTGATCTAAATCAAGGATTAGTTCATAGGTCCTATACAACTGATGTTGTCTATTTGGAAGAGGCACCTCAATTGTATGACCACTATAAATCATTTTAAGTTCACCATTGGGATCTCTTTTCAACATTTGAGTAGTTGTAAGATATTCTTCTGAGATTACTGCTCTAGGTGAAGAGATATATTCGAAAGGGTAGTTGCCATTTAACAAGTCCATAGATTCGGCAAGACGAGTAATTAAAGATGTGAATTGAATAGGTCCATTACTCTTAATTAAACTTTGCCAAAATTCTACCAAACATTTCACAGGAGAGATTTGAATTTTATTGACCATGGCATAAAACAATTTTAATTCCGTGGTGCTTAACATGTGAGCATTACTTCTAGGAAACAAAGTCATATTCATCCAAAGATGCATGAAACGAAGAGTTGGATTATGAATTTACTCATGTTTGGGATTTGAGCACTCATTTAAAGCAGAGATAGACATCCAAAATTTTCTTTTATTGAATCTACGCATGCCAAGGTCTAAATCAAGCAAGCATGAATAATCAAAGCCAAGAGCAACATTTAGATGACTCCAAGTTAAACTAAAGCTTTGATTAAACACGTGAAAAGATATTCCATCATTAGAGCTTTGTAGAGAACACAAGAATTCTATAGTGAGCAACTCAATTCCAAACTCATCTATTTGCCAAAAGTTAGACCAACCAATAGTAGAAAAGATAGTGTTGAATTCGGTGGTCATACCTGTGTTGGAGAGAAGAATAGGATTCAATATCCTTGTGTGCTCGAAAGATCGATCCCGAAGAGAGAGATATCTGTCACACTCCAAAATTTCCAATTTTGGATTATGCTTAGAAAATAACTAAATAAAATAAATGATTTCTATATCGATATAAAAATTTTCAAGATTAGTTTGAGTTTGCACAAATTTAGTATAGGAAAAGTGAATTTATAAAGTTTTCTAAATGAATTTGATGGGCTTTGATTGTTGTGGTGGTTGTTCGTTGCTTGTCTTGATGCATGTGAGTGCATAAAGTTTTTTAAATGCGATTAGTAAGTCGTTTATCGGTCTCCGGCTCGTCTCTATCTTTTTCTATAATCCAATTTTCTCATCTCTCGATCTTAATCTTTCTTCTGAACTTTCCCAAGATCCTTTGTCTCTGGATCCAAATCATTCCCTTGGGTCTCTAAATTCTTTCTGGGAATTTCTCTGGCTTTTTCCGGATATTTTCCTATTTATCTATGAGCATATTATAATTTTTATATGCTTCAAAATATTTCTTCATGAGCTCCA
Source organism: Microstegium vimineum (assembly GCA_022036555.1). Taxonomy (NCBI): domain Eukaryota; kingdom Viridiplantae; phylum Streptophyta; class Magnoliopsida; order Poales; family Poaceae; genus Microstegium; species Microstegium vimineum. Next base: position 22,241,651 of record CM039136.1, read on the forward strand.
AATATTTTATTTGAGTTCATCATATTCCAAGTGTCCCGGGAATTCCTTCGGAGTATTTTCCGTGACTTAATTATTAATTTTGGACTTTTCTGAAATTATTTTATTTATGAAAATAGTTTATTCCGAAAATAAATATTAAATATCTTAATTCTCCATCAGCCCACAAAACTCATGTGCAATACTCCTAATAAATCACAAAAGCTCAAGTATTTATTTATTAATGGGCTTTGATGGTTAATTAGGCCTATTAGTAAATATGGAGATGCAACATTAATTAGTACCATATTACTAGTTGATGAATATGTGAAAAATCAATCTCCCTATATATATATATATATCTATGCACTTCTTGGCCAAGCCCCCTAGTTTGGGAATCTCCGCCGTACCTGAAACCTGCATCGATCTGGAGCTTCATCCCGAATCGTCGTCGTCGTCAAAGATGGTGAGCCTCTTTGGGTGATGTCCCTGCTATTCCTTTTAATCTGCAACTATATAATTGCTCCGCTCTCATTGCTTCGAGATCATGATTAGCCATCTGTGGTTGCTACTGCTGCAGCATAGCTGTTCCCTTGTTGTCCTAACCGACCGGCCGCCACTAAAACATATCTTGGAGCCAACGTCCGTGTCATCACCGCTCGGTCGGCATGCAAGGAGCGAATCCATCAGTGCCACGCAGCTGAACAACAACGTGAGCGCTGTCAATTAATTAGCCTTTCAGATTATCCTTTCTTTTCTAATCAATTCTGCACTCCTTGCTCATTCTCCAGCACCTTTAATTTGGTTAAATTTACCACAGTGGTGCATGCGTCTGCTTGTCTATCTTGAGGCCAAGCGAGCTCGCTCCAAGATAATTCTGCATCAATAATATATTTCTCGCCTTGAACAAAACAAGTATCGGATGGCATGGTAATAGTCTTGCGAAATTCCTCCACCACCGTTCAGCTATACATCCTTTTGACTTAGCTTCCGTTCTAATACATGTACCTTCTCCTGCTGTATATGTCGTTGAAAGGATCAAGATGTCTAAGAGGAGGGTGAATTGAGCTTGTTTTCGACTTCTAAAGCAAATACGAAAACCTATCAAATGTCAATCACCCTCTAGTGTCTACCGGTTGTGTGTCCTAGCTAGAAAGTGGTAGTAAGACATAGAATTGAAAGACAACCTACACAATTCTAGTGGGAATGGAAAGAACAAGACAGAATGTAAAAGCGGAAATGTAAAGAGCTAGGGAAAGAGAATTCTTGACACGCGATGTTTTTCCGAGGTATCGAGGAGTCGACACTCCCCCTAGTCCTCGTTGGAGCACCTCGCAAGGTATAGCTCCCCCTCAATCCCGCGCAAGGGATGAGTGCTCTCTACGGGCTGATTCTTCGCCACTCCGGCTCGGTGAATCGCCCACAACCGATCACAGAAGCTTGGAGAAGGGCCGCCAACAATCTTCCGGCGATCACCTTCCTCCCATCACCACCAAACCGTCTAGGTGCTGTCGAAACCAAGAGTAACAAGCACAAGACCTTCACTTGACCAACTCAAGGCTAGGAAGGTGGATGGATGCAGACTTGTCACTCCTAATCACTATAGGAGGGAAGAACAAGATGAACTCTCTCAAATCTCTCCCTCACTAGGCACTTGGCTCTCTAAGAACACTCTCCAAGGTTCTCCAGGTGTAACAATGGCCAAGAGAGCTTACTTGGACGAAATGAGCAACTATAAATAGTCCCCACCTCTCCAACTAGCCGTTTCTTGCTTTTTCTCTTTTCTGCGTAGCCACCGGACTAGTCCGGAGCTAGACCACCGGACCATTACTCCTGGTCCGGAGTTCACAAACAGATCCAACTCTGTACTGAAACAGGGACCACCGGACTACTTCCAATAGTCCGGTGCCTAGTCCGGAGCCTAGGAGCTCACTGCATGAAACTGATCTCTGCTGAGCATCGTCGGACTAGCTGTCGGACGAACCATCGGACTAGTCCGGAGCCTCTTCACAGGCTCGCTCACTAACTTATGGCCACTGGACAACTCGACAATAGTCAGGTGCCCTCCAGACTGGTGGTCCGGAGCTTCTTCCACTGTACTCTGCCTAAGGCAGGACCATCGGACCACTTGCAATGGTCCGGAGCCTCCTTGGCAAACTGGTCCGGAGCCTCTTTCACCCTCTTCTTCACCTTGTTTCACTAATTCTCTTGAAGGGGTTTTGCTCCTACCATCTCAAGGGCTATTAGCAGGGTCTCTAGGACTAGTTGTGACAAATGTGCATACACCAACACTCCCAACCTCTCCTAGGTCAAGTTACTAACCTCATACCCCCCTTTATAGTACGGTCAAAGGAAAAACAAAGACCTAGTCTATACTTAGTGCCCTTCTCACCCTTGAGGCACTAAGACCTAGTCTAGTCTTCTCTTGTATCTCCATCCTTTGAATCCGAAACGATTTCCATCTTGGGGCATGAATATCCATTAAGCCCATTCATCTAGCATCACATATGACCTAACTCTAATGACTTTGCCTCTGCAAAACACACATTAGTCATAGTGACCTAGCATTGTCGTTAATCGCCTAAACACAAGGGACCATGATTCTTCAATCTCCCCCTTTTAGGTGATTGACAACAATACAAGCTCGAGTATAGAATATGAGTGAGTTTTAATAAGAGAAACATGACTTGACATAATATATGCATGGGTTAGTAATAAGAAAGACATATACATGCCTAAACCATTCAAGCCATGACAAGCACAAAAGATATGGAATTGAGAATAGTACTTGATTTCAAAGGATATGCTATAGCCAAAAGATCAGAGATTAGCGCGGAAGCATTATAGCAACATCCAAGTAACATGATATATATAAGAGGTTCACACACATGTCACACAACCATCAAGTTCTCAAACATCACACACATATCTCACAAATGCATAAAGACGGTAAACGTGATGCATGAACATGTTTATCACAACAAAAGAACGAATCCTATTAGCTCCCCCTGAAGCTAGCCCATACTCGACTCTCCCTCTCCCCCTTTGGCGTCTAAGCACCAAAGTCTAAGCGTCTGGAGGCGGAGTGGAAGCAATTGTGGCACGATCAAGTATACGGAACTCATCAAGATCATCATCGTCGTCTGAGTCCTCCCCCTGATCTCTGGAGCTGGAAGCGGAGCGGTCTGGGGAGACGCTAGACGAGAAGCTGACGTGCCTACTAACTCTGCTGCCGAAGAGTCTGGAACTATAGCTGGGGAAGGAGTAGGAGTAGTATCATCTGCCACTGTCTCTGCCGGTGCCTCTGGAGTTGCGGAGTCCGGGTGTGCCTCGGACACTGACTCTCCTGGAGTCTCAAGAACCAGTGGCTGCTCAGGCTCAACTGGAGTAGAGGTGACGGCTGTGGCATCGGTCATGATAGCAACTGCCGGTGGTGTATATGCTCCTGGAGCACGACTGTCAAGAGTGGCCTCAGACGAAGCATCTGAGGAACAGTGCTGCCCAGTTGTCGGTGTGACTAACTCTATAGACACAAGCTCTGCTGCTATCTGCGCGCCAGTGGGGGACAGCTCCCCGGTAATGTCGCTGAACGACGCTGAGAGGTCACATGCAGTCAAACCCATAGTAGTGTCAGCGGTGTGAAACCGGTAGTGAAGGGAGTGAACTGCTGTGACGGGCCTAGAGTGTCCAACCACTCGGTGACCTGGGTAGCCGGTGACTGAAACGGGGTGGTCCGTCCTTCACCCTGAAGTCCACTAGACTATACGACGGGGGTGAGAGTGACTGTCTGTCCGGCTAAAACTAAAGGGGCCACTGACGGGCCAACTGTCTGCTGAGAACTCATAAGAGGGCCTATAGACTGCAAAGGGGCCGCTGAGGGGCCAGCTGACTGAGATTGACTCATCATCTGAATCTGCGGAGCTGTAGGGAACTCAATAGGAGGAGCACCGATCCATCTCATCATATGAGTCATGAAGGCCATGTTCTATGCCTGGATCTGCTGAGTCTGTAACTGTAGGCGCTGAGACTCAAGCTGCATAGCTAGCATCTGCTGCTGCATCTCATGATGGCGCTGCTAAACCTGTGATTGCAGCTCATCCTGTCTCTGCTGAACCTGAGTGACTGCAGAGACTAGAGAACCCTGCTGCTCCTGAATATGATCAAGAATCTTCAGCATCAGGGTGTCTGTAGCTGAGCCCGAACCACCAGCCTCTGAGTCATGAGCCCTTGGGGGCATGGGTGGAATAGGCTGGTAGTCGGCGTCAGAGCTGTCTGAAGAAGTGTCCACTGCTGCTCCCTCTGCCTCTTGAGCCTCTAAGTCCTCAAGCTCCTGCTGCTGCATCCCTCGGATAGCCTCATCCTGAGCGTCCACATCATCCATATCTGCCGGTGCGGTCCTGAGTCTGACCTGACGAAGTACCTGATGATGACTGGCCCAATCTTCCATGAGGTAACCGATAAATTCGACTTGTGGAGATCTCAACATTGGCAATCCAACTTCAAATCAGACACGATTCGAACCCTGTAACCGTTACACCACAACTCCGTTGGTTATCAACCAAGCACAACTTGATTGACCTCGCCAATAAGGCTTCTTCTGCAAGCGAATCGAAGAACACAAGCAAGAAGATGTAAACACGCAATCTGAAATTGCAATTATGAATGATGCGAATATCAATATAGGGTTCAAGAACTCGGTTCTAAAGGACTAATCGACACAGTGGAGGAGATCACGAACGGGGGCCCGAAAAAAAAAATGTGAAAGGACTAATCGACACAGTTACAATGAACGATTCAGTTTCTCGATGGAAAACTAAACTCTAAAACAAAACCCGAACCCTAACGTGAGCGGCGGCGGCTGTTTATATAAGTCTAAGGGTCGTCGCCACCCCTGGACGCGCCCCCCTAATGGGCTCAACGACGATACACGGCCCAACGGACCAAAAGCACTGACGCAGCACCAAAACAGATTCTGGACGCTGACTTGTTTCGATAATTTCCGATGACTCAGAAGGAGTTTGGACCTCAAACTAACGCCATTGGTTTTCTTATGAAATTATCTTTCCATCCGTGGGTGTATCATAAAAAACGGAGTCCGTATGCATCCTGGGCGTCCGTTTTACTCTTTGCTGGTCCTGGACTCCGAAACAGACTCGAAGTCGACGTGGCAGCTGAGTTGGAGATGAGTTGCAACTTAGAAAAGACGATGGCGTAGACATGTCCAGCGTGGTGATGTCCTCATTAGTACCCAGCTGCCTAGATGACTGTCAACAGAAGATATGATCTTGTAATCAGGAAATACCTCTGGTGACTGATCAAGCTCCTCACGAAGTCCTAGGTGAGAGCCCTCTAGGCATGTAGCAATGATGAAGCTGATCCAGCGAGCGTACGACATCTGACGCCTAGCTCTAATCCCATCAAATATCACACCTCAATCTCAACCACTATGAAATCTGCCAAGTCAAATGGTGTCTGAGTCACTAGAGCTAGAAGCACGTACAGCTGGAGGTTGGTCAACCCTTCCTTGTAGCCGGTGCGAGGCAACAAGGTGGGACGAATGACCTCGTTCAATCGGTGAGCGAGGGGCGTGAGCTCTGCTGGAGTGCGAGGACTACCTTCCCCGAAGGGGTGCCTGAAGATAGGAGCCACTGCCTGTACTGTAGGGGCGAGACCACCTCGAGCATGTCGTGGTAGCTGAAGACCTCTGTAGCAATCATCATGCAAGCAGTAGTATGAGATAGTAAGGCGGAGTGCCTCACGAAGCTGTGTCAAGTAGAGTCTGAAAGGACGACCTCTAAAGGTGTACTGTAGGAACCAGTGCGTAGGCTCAATCCATACTGACGCATAGAACTCTCTGACCCAGCGCTCAACGTAGTTTCTAGAACGACCAAGGAGGTCGGCGAGTCCCGGAAGGTACGTGAGAAATGGACGAATCTCCTCTCCAGCTATCCCCACAATGGACTCCAACGAGCAAACTCTGTGAGGGCGTATCTGAATACTAGTGAGGCGTGCTGCCTGGTAGAAATCCTCCATAAGAGGTGTATGCCATCCTGGTGAAGCTCTGGGGTCACGCTGATCCGGGCACCACTGCTCAAGCTCTACAAAACGAAGATTCCAAACTTGCTTGGCCGTGATGTTCCTCAAGTCGAGGTGAACCGGAGGAGCTAGAGCTGTAGGAGTGGGAGCAGGTGCCGGTGGACGGTCTCCACGCCTCGGTTCCTCAGAGCGAGTAGAAGCCCGAGTGTTCCGAGAACGGGTGGGATGACGAGCAGGTGGGTCCACAAGCGGCACTGCTAGAGCCTCAGCTGGCTGCTCTGTCGGTGCTGGAGAAGCAAGTGTCTCAACCTGTGACTGAGTAGGAAGAACCCGCGGAGGGGAGCCGATATGCACTGTGCCCCGACGTCCACCTCGCTTTGCGCGGTCCACTGCATCTGCCATTGCTTCGGCCTTCTTGGCCTCTGTCAACTTGCGCTTCTTCTTCTTTGGCTTCTCAACCATCTGCTTCTTCCCCTTGTCCTTAGGAGGACGAGGAGGGGGAGGAGTGTCATCACCAGAACCACTGACACGTGGAGCACGACCCATCTCTAAAGTATATCAAGAATCAGCCCAACTTTCACACTGTCACAAGCAACTGCCAGAAGCCACTGCCCAACCACTGAACACTGATAATCAAGCAATCTCTGACAGAGGGCTATCCCAAGCCACTGGACTGATCCTCTTGAGGCTTTGCCTCAATCCATACTCGCGAGCTTTGCCCTGAGTTTCACTGCCACTGGCTGTTGTGAGATAGAATAGATAGCATATATATAAGCATATATAGAGTCTAGAGTTAAGAGTCTGTATGGAAGCAAGCATCTAGATAAGATTAGAATGAAATACTGCCATGAACCTGAGATAAGAGAGAGAAACTAGTCAAAGCAATCCAATCTCCGAAGCTACACTCCTCAAGGGGGTTCACCAACTGTGATTTACAATTAGTGAATGTCAATTTAGTGAATTGGAGTTGAATTGAAGTGTCAAGGAAAAGTGCTAAGGTATCAGTTGATCAATAGCTAGACAAAACGCTAAAACTGTGATCAAGAGCATACCCTAGGTCGAGACAAGACAACGATGACGACGAAATGGATTCGGCAATTGGATGAGTCATCGAAATCCCCAAACCTATGGTTAGGCAAACCCTAGGGAGTATGACACCAGGGCTGGTGATTTGGTAGGGTGAAACCCTAGCTGGAAGCTCTGTTGGCAGGGATGGTGTGGAGTGGAGTAGGGTGGTGATTGGTCGCCGGTGGGAGAACGCGGCGGCGAGCTTGGCGGCGGTGGAGTGGCTCTGCTGCTGCGGCTGGTGGCGAGCAGAGCAGGGGCAGAGGAGGCACGGCGAAGCAAGGATGGAGCGGCGGAGCTTCGGTGAGGTCTCACCGGCGGCGAGGGACGCGTGGGCGCGTGCGTGGGCGAGCGGCGGCGCGGCGTACGGACGGTGTGTGAGCAACTGTCAAAGGGAGAGCTGCCTGCGGGGGGTTAAGCGCAAAAATTCGAAGCGTCGGACTACTTGCAATGGTCCGACGGGTGGTCCGACGGTGTTTGACAAGGTTTACGCAGGGAGTACCCGAGCTCCGGACTCTGGTCCGGAGGTTACCGTCAGACTAATGCGTGTAGTCCGGAGGTGTTTGACTAGAACTGTTGAGGGATGACCAGCGGACCGGACAAAAGAGGAATGGTCCGGTGGATCACCGGACAGGTGGTCCGACGCACTGGCCAGAGCCAGACGAATTTGAGCAGGGAGTGCCGAGGCTCCAGACTCTGGTCCGGAGGGTGAGCGTCGGACTAACGAAGGTGGTCCGACGGTCGACTTGGAGATGAGTTTTGTCAGCAGAGAGTATCTATGCTCCGGACTCTGGTCCGGAGGTAGGCGTTGGACTATAGGAAGTTGTCCAGAGGGTAGTCCGGAGCTTGTTTTGCTTTGAATTTTCCTGATTTTCTCTCCATTCTTTTCTCTTAGCTAAGTACCAACACAAAAGAGCAGAAAGAAACACTTGTTGGTATTAGCATAAGAACCATCTCTCAAACCCTCGGTTTACAAATAGTTTGCCATAGGCTAGAATTAGTTTCCTTATCAAAATAATTCGAGAAAGCTTCAAGGATCACCATAGGGGCACAAGAGGGTTATTAGCAATAGCTAGAGCTTTGAATGCTCCCCCTAAGTGACGAACCTAGAGGATGATCAAACTTAACTGAAAAGGAAGCAAGAAGCAACACACATGCATATGCTATGCAATTACGAAATTTTGAATCTAGGTTGCTTGCAAGTTTAAACCGCGGTTAAGCTCTGTCACACGCTTTGAGGGCGGTTATCTTAACCGCGTTAGCCAAGCCTATGTGCATTACTAAATTAAACATGTTATATTACATATGAATGCATGGTTCACACAAGCTCATTTTTAGTGAAGTTTGAGTGATCAAGCACATTCAACTCGCTTCTCAACCTACAAAAGGTTGATTCATCGAGTGGTTTTGTGAAGATATCCGCCAATTGCTCTTCGCTCTTAACTCCAACTAGTGTGATGTCTTTCCTAGCCACATGATCTCTAAGAAAGTGATGGCGAATATCAATGTGCTTGGTGCGAGAGTGTTGAACCGGGTTGTTAGCAAGCTTTATGGCGCTTTCATTATCACACAAGAGTGGAACATCTTTTAAAACAACGTCGTAATCAAGAAGTGTTTGGGTCATGTATAAGATGTGTGCACAACTTGCTCCCATGGCAATGTATTCCGCCTCGGCGGTTGACAATGCCACACTGTTTTGCTTCTTTGAGGACCAATAAACAAGTGATCTTCCTAGCAAGTGGCACCCGCAGGAGATACTCTTCCTATCAACCTTACACCCGACATAATCCAAATTGAAATAGCCAACTAGTTGGAAGGGAGCTCCTTTGGGATACCAAAGACCCATGCTAGGGGTGTGCCTTATGTACCTAAGGATTCTTTTAACCGCACAAAGATGCGACTCCTTAGGGCTTGCTTGAAACCTAGCACACATACACACACTAAACATGATATCCGGCCTAGATGCGGTGAGGTAAAGTAAACTTCCGATCATCGAACGATAGAGAGTTTGGTCAATCGATTTACCTCCCTCATCAAGGTTGAGATGTCCATTAGTAGGCATTGGGGTCTTGATTGGCTTGCAATCCTCCATCTTGAATTTCTTGAGTACATTATGAGTGTACTTCTCTTGAGATATGAATGTCCCTTCTATCATTTGCTTCACTTGAAAGTCTAGAAAGAAGGTGAGCTCGCCAGTCATCGACATCTCGAACTCTTTGGATATCAATGCACCAAACTCCTTTGCATACTCTTGGTTTGTTGACCCAAATATGATGTCATCGACATATACTTGGGAAACAAAGATTTCTCCATCAAGCACCTTGGTGAATAGTGTGGTATCCACTTTCCCGATTTTGAAGCCCTTCTTGAGTAGGAAGTCCCTTAGCCTCTCATACCAAGCTCTTGGAGCTTGCTTTAATCCGTAGAGTGCCTTGGACAACCTATAGACATGATTAGGCGAGTTTGGATCTTCAAACCCGGGAGGTTGTGAGACATAGACAAGTTCATTGATGAAACCATTTAAGAAGGCGCTCTTCACATCCATTTGAAAGAGTTTCATTTTGTGATGTGAAGCATACGCCAAAAGGATAAGAATGGCTTCTAGTCTTGCAACCGGTGCAAAGGTCTCCCCAAAATCCAAACCTTCAACTTGGGAGAACCCCTTTGCCACCAATCTTGCCTTGTTCCTCACAACCACGCCTTGATCATCTTGCTTGTTCCTAAACACCCACTTGGTGCCAATGATTCTTGCTCCTTTGGGCTTCTCTTCAAGTGTCCACACTTGGTTCCGGGTGAAGTTATTGAGTTCTTCATGCATTCACCCAATCAGGATCCGCAAGTGCTTCTTCAACACTAGTAGGCTCAACAAAGGAAACAAACGAGTGATGTTCAACATAGGAAGCAAGTCTAGATTGAGTTATTACTCCCCTTGAAAGACTCCCTATTATTAGCTCTTGTGGATGAGCTTGAAGTATAGGTGTGGATCTTCTATTTGTTTCTTGAGGAGGGGGAGGTGGTGCTTCAACATTTTGAGTCTCCGCCTCGGCTTGATCTTGAGGGATGAAAGTATCTTCTTGAGCTTCCCTCTCTTGTTCTTGATCAACTTGAGGCGTGTGTGGTAGAGAAGGTACTTGATTTGCATTGGCATCACCTTCTTCACCTTCTTGTGGGTTGATAGCACCAATGGACATATTCTTCATAGCCTCCCTCAAGGGTTCATCACCTACATCATCAAGATTCTCAAGCGCTCCTTGGGAGCCATTAGTTTCATCAAACTCCAAATCATACGTTTCTTCAACTAAGCCAGTGGCTTTGTTAAATACATGGTATGCCTTGGATTTAAGCGAATAACCAACAAGAAAACCAATGTCACAACGCCTTTGAAACTTCCCCAAGTGTTGGGGCTTTTTGTAGATGTAGACTTTGCATCCAAACACCCAGAAGAATGAAATATCCGGCTTCTTCCCATTCACAAGCTCATAGGGGGTCTTCTTGAGAAGTCTTTGGACAAATAGCCGGTTGGCCGCATAGCATGCGGTGTTGATTGCTTCGGCCCAGAACTTCTCCGGGGTATTGTACTCATCAAGCATAGATCTAGCAAGAGTGATTAGTGTCCGGTTCTTTCTCTCTACAACACCATTTTGTTGAGGGGTATAGGTGGCGGACACCTCATGCTTGATCCCCACTTCATCACAATAGTCTTCAATCTTGGTATTGATAAAGTCGGTGCCATTATCACTTCTTATCTTCTTGATCTTCACATCAAATTCATTTTGAGCTATTGTAGCAAACTTCTTGAATATTTCTTGAGTCTCTCCCTTGTCTTGAAGAAAGAAACCCAAGTGTATCTAGAGTAGTCATCAACCACCACCAAGCAAAATAGATTGCCACCAAGGCTAGCATAGGTGGTAGGTCCAAATAGGTCCATGTGGAGTAGCTCTAGAACTCTTGAGGTAGACATGAAAGCTTTGGTTGGATGTGTATTTGCCACTTTCTTGCCGGCTTGACATGCACTACAAAGTTTGTCTTTTTCAAACACCACATCCTTAACCCCTCTAACCAATTCCTTCTTGGCTAGCTTCTTCAAAGTTGACATGCCCACATGTGCAAGTCTTCTATGCCATAGCCAACCCAAGGAACTCTTGGAGAAGAGACATGTTTGCAAGCTAGCTTCATTTGAGGTGAAATCCACTAAGTAGAGGTTGTTGTGCCGAAACCCTTTGAATATCAATGACTTGTCATCTATCTTGGACACAAGCACCTCATTGGGAGTGAAGAGACATTGGAACCCAAGATCACACAATTTTCCAACCGATAGCAAGTTGAAGCTTAGAGATTGCACTAGAAAGACATTGGATATAGATTGATCATTTGAGATTGCCACTTTACCAAGTCCTTGAACTTTCCCTTTTGAATTGTCCCCAAAGGTAATCTTGTCTTTCCCTTTACAATCTTCATTTAGTGTAGTGAACATCCGGGGGTCACCGGTCATGTGTTGAGTGCAACCACTATCGATCACCCAATGACTTCCACCGGTCTTGTAGTTCACCTACACACAAGCAACTTTGAGTTAAGCTTGTTGTTTGGGAACCCACTCAAAGCGGGGCCCCATTGCCTTGGTAACCAACTCCTTTGCCACCCAAAGAACCCTAGGCTTGTTCTTCATTGGTGGTCCAAGAAACACCACTAGTGGTCTACCCTTGTTATCCTTCTTGATGACATAGTGAGCATCATGAGAAAATGGCCTAGTGTGCTTGGGCAAGGTCTTGGGTGGTTGAGTCTTGCAATCATAAGCGAAATGACCCACTTGACCACACTCAAAGCATCTTCTTGGCTTGGTCTTTGAGTACTCTTGATTGTAGCCATTGTACTTGTTCTTGTAATAATTCTTGGCTTCAATCTTGACCTTGGATTTAATCGCTTGGTTCTCCTTGAACCCAATACCGGTCTTGTCATTCTTCACTATGGTATTAATCAAGAGCTCACTTTGAAGGTTGTGGCCCTTGGTGAATTTCTCAAAGCCACTAGTAAGCTTGGTCTTGTCATTCTTGAGCTTGACAATTTATTCTCTTAGAGAGTTGATCAAGGTGATAGCATCCTTGTCCTCTTCTTCCTTGGTCGACTAGATGGTGAAGGGCTTGTTTGCCTTGAGGTTGATTAGATCTTCCTTGAGCTTTTAGTTCTCATCTCTCATCTTCACATAGTCATCATACTTGTCGGCCTCAACAACTCTCTTGCCCTTGCACTTGGCACTTTGCTCAAGAGTCACATCATCAATCAAGATATCCCAAGAGGTAGCACTTGCACACTTAGCACACGTGTTAGTAGCAACATGTGTAGCAAGATCTTGAGTAAGCAATTCATTTGCTACCACTAGCGTGTCGTGCTCTTGCTTGACATTGGTGTAGTCCTCTTTTAGTAAGTTATACCTTGTATGGAGCTCTTTTGATGACCTCTCAAGCTTATCATGTTTCTCATTAGCTTGCTTGAGTGAGGCTTTGAGCTCCCTAGTGCTAGATGTGAGAGAATTGTTCTCAAGCTTCAAATCATCATTAGCACTAGTCAAGGCATCAAGCTTAGCATGGAGATTTTCTTGAACTTCACTTAGTGTGGCAATTTTAGCTTTGCACCTTATGATGATTTTAGAGTATTTGTTGACATTTTTTATCATTTCATCATAGGAGGGTGATTCAAATTCGTCATCACTACCACTTGAGCTACCACTATCATCATCGCTCTCTCTTTCTTTACCTTCTTGTCACCTTTAGCCATGAGGCATAGGTGTGTAGAGGATGAGCCCGAAGAGGGTGGAGGTGGTGGTGGATATGAAGAGCCAATCACCAAAGCGGTCACTTTCTCATCTTCACTCTCTTCATCAGAGGAGTCATCATCATCTTCAATGTCGGATAGCCACTCTCCCACAATGTAAGCTTTGTCATCTTTCTTCATCTTGTGGAAGTTGAAGTTTTCTTCTTGTTGTATGGCTTGTCTTGCTTCTTCTTCTCATCATCACTTGAATCATCATTGCCACCTTTGTTATTCTTGAACTTGTTCTTGTTCTTGTAGTTCTTGAACTTGTCCTTCTTCTCTTCGGGACAATGGTGAGTCAAGTGACCAAGAATGCCACAATTAAAGCACTTCATTTGAGTCAAAGTTGACTCCATTCTTGTTTAGCCTCTTCAACATCTTGGTGGTCTTCCTCACCATAAGAGCGATGTTGTCATCATCATCATCATCATCATCATCATCATCACTTGACTCATCAACCACCAATTGGTACTTGACCTTCTCTTGGGTGGAAGCTTTGAGAGCCAAGTCCTTCTCTTTCTCCTTCTTCTTGGAGGAGGATGAAGAGCCACCATCACCAATCTTCATATACATCTCATGAGAGTTGATCTTGCCCAACACTTGTGTTGGTGTAGATGCCAAGAGATCTCCTTGATGAAGCACGATGACAATGTTGCCATATTTGTCAATTGGCAAGGCACAAAGAATATTGCGCACCACATCCGGCGGAGTCATTTGAGTGAGCTCAAGACCATTCAATTCCTCTACAAGAATGTTAAGACGTGAGTACATCTCATTAGCATTTTCATTTGCAAGCATAGTAAAGGAATTCAACTTAGCCATGACAAAGTGGTAGCGCTCCTCACGCTCACACTTCGTCCCCTCGTGTAGTGCACAAACGTTTGTCCAAACATCATGCGCGGTTTTGCAATTCCGCACACGGTTGAACACGTCCTTGCAAATGCCTCGAAAAAGAATGTTCTTCGCCTTAGCCTTGTTCTTCTCAAAGAAGGGATCTTCGGCGAACACCGATCCGCCCTTCGTGGTGGCTTTGTGTACGTCGATATCCACGGCCTCAAGGTAGGCCTCCATCCGCACTTTCCAATAAGGAAAGTCATCCCCATCGAACATGGGTGGCGGTCCATCCCCATGGGACATCTTGCTCTAGGTGGTGAGGCCTAATTTAGAGCAACCTCGCTCTGATACCAATTGAAAGGATCAAGATGCCCAAGAGGGGGGTGAATTGGGCTTGTTTTCGATTTCTAAAGCAAATATGAAAACCTATCAAATGTCAATCACCCCTTAGTGTCTACCGGTTGTGTGTCCTAGCTAGAAAGCGGTAGCAAGACATAGAATTGAAAGACAACCTACACAATTCTAGTGGGAATGGAAAGAACAAGACGGAATGTAAAAGCGGAAATGTAAAGATCTAGGGAAAGAGAATTCTTGACACGCGATGTTTTCCCGAGGTATCGAGGAGTCGACACTCCCCCCTAGTCCTCGTTGGAGCACCTCGCAAGGTATAGCTCCCCCTCAATCCCACGCAAGGGATGAGTGCTCTCTATGGGCTGATTCTTCGCCACTCCGGCTCGGTGAATCGCCCACAATCGATCACAGAAGCTTGGAGAAGGGCCGCCAACAATCTTCCAACGATCACCTTCCTCCCATCACCACCAAACCGTCTAGGTGCTGTCAAAACCAAGGGTAACAAGAATAAGACCTTCACTTGACCAACTCAAGGCTAGGAAGGTGGATGAATGCACACTTGCCACTCCTAATCACTCTAGGAGGGAAGAACAAGATGAACTCTCTCAAATCTCTCCCTCACTAGGCACTTGGCTCTCCAAGAACACTCTCCAAGGTTCTCCAGGTGTAACAATGGCCAAGAGAGCTTACTTGGACGAAATGAGCAACTATAAATAGTCCCCACCTCTCCAACTAGCCGTTTCTTGCTTTTTCTCTTTTCTGTGTAGCCACCAGACTAGTCCGGAGCTAGACCACCAGACCATTACTCCTGGTCCGGAGCTCACAAACAGATCCAACTCTGTACTGAAACAGGGACCACCGGACTACTTCCAATAGTCCGGTGCCTAGTCTGGAGCCTCTGGTCTGGAGCCTAGGAGCTCACTGCATGAAATTGAACTCTGCTGAGCACCGTCGGACTAGCCGTCGGACGAATAGTCAGACTAGTCCGGAGCCTCTTCACAGGCTCGCTCACTGACTGATGGCCACCGGACAACTCGACAATAGTCCGGTGCCTCTGGATAGGTGGTCCGGAGCTTCTTCCACTGTACTCTGCCTAAGGCAGGACCACCAGACCACTTGCAATGGTCCGGAGCCTCCTTGGCAAACTGGTCCGGAGCCTCTTTCACCCTCTTCTTCACCTTGTTTCACTAAGTCTCTTGAAGGGGTTTTGCTCCTACCATCTCAAGGGCTATTAGCAGGGTCTCTAGGACTAGTTGTGACAAATGTGCATACACCAACTCTCCCAACCTCTCCTAGGTCAAGTTACTAACCTCATACCCCCCTTTATAGTACGGTCAAAGGAAAAACAAAGACCTAGTCGATACTTAGTGCCCTTCTCAACCTTGAGGCACTAAGACCTAGTCTAGTCTTCTCTTGTATCTCCATCCTTTGAATCCGAAACGATTTCCATCTTGGGGGCATGAATATCCATTAAGCCCATTCATCTAGAATCACATATGACCTAACCCTAATGACTTTGCCTCTGCAAAATACACGTTAGTCATAGTGACCTAACATTGTCGTTAATCGCCTAAACACAAGGGACCATGATTCTTCAGTCGTAAAGTTAAAATGTTCATTAGGTTGTTCTTTCCATGCTAGATTTGTAACAACATAATTAACGTGTTAGTATCGACATTAATCCTATCTTATGGCTATGAGTTTCATAATTTAAATATCATATAATCTAATTAATATGCACGTAACTAGTTTTATGATAAAATGCAATGTAGACTTTATACTCTAGTGTTTTTATATAAAATAAATAAATATGATTAGTTGCTAATATTAATATGCTTCTAAAATATAATTTGATTAGTTTAAACATACATTCTATATTTTGATTAGATGCTCTCACATATTTATTCTCTTTTGTAAAGATAAAGTTTAACTTGTTTAATAATAAATTATGTGATAATGTTTACAAGATTAAATATGATTAATGGTTAACTTAATATACTTTTAATTATACATTCTTAGTTTAAACATATTGCATATATGATAAACTTGTTTAGATGCCTTCATATATATTTCTCTTTCGCAAACATAAAGTTTAACTTGATTAAAATTATGTGGTATTGTTTATGAATAAAACAAGAGTAGTTTCAGCCAAGCTTTTGAAATTAAATATGTTTTGATTAATCTAAATTAATACTACCTTCTTTGTTCTTAATTAAAATATACCAAGTTTGTAGATATTTCTTTTATAATATAGTAAATTTTCCGTTAGACATTTCTTTTAATGATAGCTCCGTTCTCGGCGTTTCTTGCGTTCTCTTGACCGTAGTACCGATCTCTCTTTTGTCTGTTGTTTTATCTTTTGTCTGGTGTATTGTTCTTAGTTGTCTCCTTTTTTTGCTTGTTTGTTGTCTATATGTGGTGTTTGCTACGAGTAGAACGAGAATTACTTGTGAGCGCTGAAGATCGGAAGGTGATGACCTGAAGCTGATGGTGTGAGAGTTAAGCAAGTGTTGAAGGCAAGTATAGCATGGGATCTTCCTTGTTGTCCTATTCACCTTAATTACTTAATTCATATGCATGTGTCAACCTTGTTACCGTAAGGATTTCCTAGATATTTGTTATCTTGTGCCTTGTCACCGTGGGAAGATTACATTGGGTAGATTAAAGCTAGTGCTCATAAAGAATAACCATGATCTTGTAACTTGACTAATGATATATGCAATAACGATAAAAGATGACTTTTTAGCAACGTGGACTATAGGTGGAACATCAGGAACTCACACCTGTGTTCTCACTCATAGGGATATTTCTGTAAGTGGATTACCCCAAGAAAATAGTACTACCATAAGCTAATGGGCTCTGGCTTGACTCAGTATTAGGCTTTTGCTAGTTTGTAGCAACTTACCCAAGAGGGCGCAAGAAGGGCTCTGAGAAAGTGGGGACTTGGCCTGCCAGAAGGTGCACTGCGGTGACTTCTGGGAGGGGAGTTCTTACGATCTCGTTAAAGGAAACTTGTAGCGGGTTGTTACCTATTAGTGGAACCTATGAACGGTCTTGTAGTGAACCCTGCCGACCTTCCTTGGAAGTGGGTTAAGACGCTGATCTCCTCGGGCGAAAGGGCAATTCACGACTTGTGGGTAAAGATGTACACCTCTGCGTAGAGTTAAAAACTATTATAAAAGCCGTGCTCACGGTCAAGAGCGGTTTGGGCTCCTTACTGTGTGATGTCCTTATGTCATGGATCATCAGTTGTTATTGTTATTGATTATTGTTACTTGTTCATATAAGCATTATATCTTGTTCACTTGATCATGTGGTTATTTGGGCTTATGATGAACTTGATGCTACTCAACTGCTAAAACTATGACTTACTAAAAGCTGATGCAGTTAAACCAGTGTCTATCCTTTTTGAGCCTCATGAACCCCATGTTATTCTTGTTGAGTACAACATGTACTTACGCTTGCTTTACTTTTCAATTATTGGATAAAAATCCCAGATGGGTAACAGAAGATGGATCTAGTGAGGTTTCGAAGAAGTGCTAGGCGTATGCAACCCCCAGTCAACTGTCCCTGTGAAGTTGGAGCTTGAAGAAAGTTTAGTAATCGTTCTGCTATACTTTGATGTAAGTGTTAATGTATCTATGTTTTCGCTATATAACATTGATTTTGATATTCTCCTTTTCTGTTGTTGTATGTGTGGACTTTCTGGGCACACATATGATGATCCTGGTTTTGTTCTTAAAACCGGGTGTGACAATATCGCTGGTACTCTAGTTGACCAAACCAGAGACCACTTTGATGATCATATTTCCTCATCGGGGGCACCATGAATGCCCCGATGTGAGGTACCTCCATCGACACTTCTTCCTCCTCCTGAGGGTGTTCTTCGGTTTGGACGTTCTCCCATGTATATCAGGCAGAACCTCTCCTTCTTCTTCCTTGGGAAGTATCCTTAGATTGGTGGGAGTGCCAAGATGAGCTCCCACTTAGAGCTTGTTTTGCTTTCTTGATCATGGATCTCAAAGGGTTCTTCATCTTTAGAGAGAGAAAAAAGGGCAAGACTTGGACAAGGTTGTGTGTACAGTGGGTTTCCTAGTTTTCGTTGTGGGGATAGGTTTGAGCTAAGAGAAGCTTGATGAAGTCAAGATATCTTCTTGTGGAGCTGCACTATTTCTCTTGAGAGCTAAGAACTTCACTAGAGAGAAGAGAGCAAGGCAAGGAATGGTTTGAGCTCAAACTGGATTCTAGTTTGAGGTGTAAGGAATTGAGCTCTCCTTGCATGGGCTTTTATAGGGGAGAAGGTGGCACCGATGGGGCAACAAGGGATGGTCGGTCGACCCCCCTTGGGCATGCCCTTGGGTGCCATGATCACTAGCTTTAGGAGATGCCTTACACAAAGCAAAAGGAAAAGGAGGAGGTGACCAAAGGTGGTCGGCCGACCCCCTAAAGTGGGGATTCCACTCATACTTTTTCTAGTGCTTGGTGAAAGGTGAAGCATAAGGGATGTGATCAAAAGCTGAGCTAAAGTGCTCAAGATTCTCCTCTTTAAACAAAGAGTAGTAGGAGACAAAGGTATGTCATGCTTTGATCAAAAGTGATTGATGTGTTTTCTTTTTCAAAGCATGACAAAGTGAAAGTGAAAGGTGTCATGATTCCCCACTTTGAACAAGGAGTAGTGGGAGACAAGGATATGTCATGCCTTATCCAAAAGTTATTGATGTACTTTAAAGCATTACAAAGCAAAAAGAGATGTCCCCCCTAAAGCAAATCTGAATTTTGAATTTTTCCACTACTCAAATCATGAGATGCTTGGACAAAGGAAGGTGGGGAAGAGGGATGATCAAGGGACAACTAGGGTGGTCAACCAACCCCCGTCCTCCATTTTTTCTTTTATAAAGGTCAAAAAGTATTCCCTAATTAAATAAGCCAAGGTAGGGTGCATATGGGTGGTCGGCCGACCCCCCTATTGCCCTACATTTTGTCAATTTTAATGCTAAACTAATTCCAAGTTTTATTTAATCTAAGACTTTATTTTTCTAAATTTTTAAGCATGATGAAAATTAATAAGAGAAATATAAGATAACTACTGACTTAACTTTCGGCGAAGGCTCCTTGATTTTAAATCCTCAGAGTAGGACTCTCCTTCTGATTCATTCCTCGGGTGCACTTGATGGCTCCGAAGACGGAGACCGTGGAGTGTGCACTTCCTTTGCTTTCCAAACCTGCCTTGGATTGGCAGGTTCATCCTCCTTGAGTTCATTGATCTTGGCCTCCGGGTATTGCTTCTTTTGACGCGGGGCTCGAACTCTTCTTCTTGGTTGGTGTGCCTTAACCTGTTTGTTAAGTTTATAACCCATTGAAAGCACATTTTACCTTATGACTTGGGAACTGGAAGTGGATCTGGCCCGATCCCACATAGATGACTGCATTGGTAGTGTTGAGGAAGGGCCTTCCTAGGATGACGGGGACGTCTACGTTGGCTCCCATGTCCAAGATGATGCAATCGGTGGGGATCTACTCGTCTTGGATGTTTACCAAGATATCCCTCGCGAGTCCCTCGGGAAACCTCATTGTTTGATCCGCCATCTGTAAACGAACACCTGTAGGGAGCAAAGGTCCCCTTAACAAGTTATCGTATGTTACCTTGGACATGATGTTGACGCCCGATCCAAGGTCGCAGAAAGTGTTGTGGAAGATCTGTTGTCCGATTGAGCACTTGATCGTCAGGTGGCTTGGATCTTCCTTCTTCCTGATGAAGGGAGGATCGAGAAGATAGCCCCAATAGGAGCGAAGTGGAGGCTTACCGAACCTCGTTGTTACCATATTAACATGCTCAATTGAATCTTCTGGTTTCCTAGGAATCTTACCCTGTTCTAGGGATGGCATAGGTGCTGCTAATTGAGCTAATTGTGTTTCTAGCATTTTATTAAAACTCAATTGATTTTTCATGGCAGTGGCAAAGCTATCCATTTTATCACCAAGAGTTTCAAGATCTTTATCATTGGCAATCATCTTTTTGTTTATACCATCATTAATCTTAGATTGACCAAGAACAACATCTTTCAATGAATGTTGATTATTATAAGAATTGTAATTATTGTAATTGCTATTACCTCCATTACCTTGGTAGAAGGGGCGTGAATTCCAGTTTCCTTGTTGTTGGGGTCAATACCCGTTGTTGTTGTTGCTGATGAAGTTCACATCCTCCTTTGATGTCTCGGGGCAATTGTTGCCCGAGTGATCATTTCCTCCGCACACCTCGCACCATGGGTCAGCTTCAATGGCTTGTGCGGCGGCAATGGGGTAGATGGCCTCTCGTTCCTTCTTGGAACCTTCTTCTATCTTCTTCATCAGGAGGTCCATCTTGGCAGAGAGCATGTCAACCTCATTGACGGTGTGCATACCTCTCCTCTTTGGCTGGAGACGTTCCTCACCCCCATCCTTGGTTGATCACCATTTTCTCGATGAGGTCCTTGGCATTCCTCACTATGTGTTGGAGGAACGCCCCTCCAGCGGCAGCATCAAGGTGACTACGGGCCATGCTAGAAAGCCCGTGGTAGAATCCTTGAATCAAGAGCCAATCGTCTATCCCATGATGAGGACAGGCACGAATGTACTCTTGGAGATGCTCCCATGCTTTGGGAATCGTCTCATCGGACTGTTGTTGGAAGCTTGAGATGTTTCCACGAAGAGCATTGGTTTTGCCCATCGGGAAGAACTTCTTGAGGAAAGCGTTAGGACACCTCTCCCATGTAGTGGATTCTTCTTTGTGGGCATAGAACCACTGCTTCGCCTTCCCCAATAGCGAGAATAGGAAAAGGCGAAGGCGAATGGTGTCAGACGCCACTCTCTTGATGGTAAATGTGCCACATAACTCCATGAAGTGCTGGAGAAGAGCATTGACATCCTCATGGGGCTTCCCGCAAGATAGATTGGCTTTCACCATGTGGATCAAGGCTGGCTTTAGCTCAAAGGTGGCATCCCCGAATTTGACCTCGGGACCCTGAGCTACGTGGGTAGCGGACGAAGCCCAGAAGTCAGAGATCGCCTTCTGGGCCATAACTTCCTTGAGTGGTGGTGTAGAGCCTCCTTCCTCGAACGGATTCAGGGTTGAGATGAACCTATGAGGTGGAACTTGACGACGTCCAGTTCTCCTCAACAGTTGCTCGGGATCTTCTAGATAATTTCGCGGCAGTTGGAAACAGATCATACACTGTCTGCCTTCACAAGAAAGGAAGATACAGACAGGGGTAGGCCCCTATGACTAATTGATAACTAGGTTAACGAGAATCACTAGATTCAATCTAATTAAAATTTCTAGGCTAAGCTTTCCCCGATAACGGCGCCAGAAATGCTTGTTGGTATTTCTTATGACTATTGGATAAATCTGCAAGCGTACTGTTGGTATTTCTTATGACTATTGGATAAATCCGCAAGCGCACAGATTATACCGTTGTAGCACTTCATCGGGAGTATTCCATGAATCATATTTTCCTCAGGGAACGATAAGTGAGTTAACTAGGAATATGGATATGTCCTATGATGGATCAAGGGAGACTATGATAACTGGGTTGAGAGGTTCGATATAGCTAAGATATCTAACAAGGTATAGCTGGTTATACTAGCTTTATCAGCCCTTCTCTTGCAGGGGGCGACAGGATAGATCAGAAAGAGGGCAAACTCTAACCGGACCGCGCCATCAAGTTGTATTGAAGCCCTACCTTTTAAGAACTTATCTGACACGCGTGGTGGATTACAATGACTAGATAGAGCTGTCACCTTCTACTAGCTACCACAAACAATCTGCGCGATAAGTGGTTTACAAAGGTAAGATTTAGCTTAGACACCACATCTACACTTATCTTACTACTTTAACCTTGGCCTAAGATTAAAGTACTTTACTCAGAGAAAAGCGATGATCAAGCAGGCAAAGTTGTATAACAACTAAACCAGATTTAGATTTTTGAATACTATAAAGAACTTAGAAGAATTCACTTACAAGTTCTAAACTTACAAGAGACTCGCATCCGATGAGGAAGAACTCCAGAGAAGATTCCCGACAGGCCTGGGGCTTTCTCCAGAAGACTTCCTTCACTCTTCTCCAACCAGCATAACACTACTAGAGAGCTCCACTAAGAGACTAAGGAGTAGTGTTTCTCCAATGAGGCATGAATGAGAAGGGAGCTCTAGGGTTCTATTTATAGCTAGAGGTGGAGTAGGGGCTACTCCGGTGCCACGTCAGCGATCCGCATCATCTTCATCAATCACCGTTGGATCCAACCGACTTCAGAACCGCCTAAGGATCAAGGGTGATGATTTCCATCATGTGAGGAGTGAGTGAGGCGGTTGAGGGAGGTGAAACCGCCATATGGGTGGTTAGCCGACCACCCATGCTGCCATGTGGGCCCTCCTGCACCTTCTAGATGGTGGCCCACTGGTCAGGGACCAAGTGGGGGCCTGTGGGGCCCACCTATAGGTCAGCCGATCCCCCTTTGGGGTCCTTGGCCCACCTTTGTCTCTTGGCTGCTGGTCCCACCTATCATATGTGTTGGATACTTGTTCTGAGTTGATTTGTCACGCTGATCTTATTGATGTGGGCCCATGGATCCTCGTGATGTGAATCTTGACCATTGAGAGGAAACACACTTTGATCCAAGGGGTAGAGAGTACTCTAGAGGGTGGTTCTTGGATCATGGGGGCATGGGATGCCTAGTGGCCCCATAGGGTGGTTGGCCGACCACCAAAGTGGGCCCACTAGCTCCCAAAAGTCCCCATTTTTCATTACCTGCATCAAATAGTCAAGGGACATGTGGAACTAGTTATTTAGCACAATATGTTCAGGCTATGCTTGTTTTCCTTCAAATATGAGGATGTTGACGGTATTTTGATAGTGATAAAATGGCTCGTAATTACCGTCAATAAGATCCCCCATACTTACCTCTTTGCTCGTCCTCGAGTAAAGGATAAAAGATAACAAGACTATGTTATTCAAAGTATAAAACAAGCATAAAGATTCACTCAAGACATTTTGTCATACCAATGGGATATGTGGTAGTGGCTAACATATATTCTTGAGAAGTTGAGAAATGGAACAGTTCTCAAGGCAAAGTCATCTTTCCCAAATCATATTTTAGTACTTGGAGTTTTTGATAAATTTTTCAAAAGAAAATCTCATAAGTCAACTTACTCCTCTTATAGCACTGTAAGTCACTCAAAGTATATGATTCCTTACCAAGGCATAAAGAGGTTGCCTTCTTTGTATCTCCCTATTTCTTAAAGGCTTATCTAGAGCTTAGGTAGGGATAAACAGTGTAGCAAACTTGCATTACTTATATTGTAAAGTCAAAACAAGGATCCAAGGAGAAGAATGTCATAATCCTAGATCAAGATGTGCATGTGTGTGGAGAAATGGTAGATGGCTAACATGTACTCCTTAACTATGTTATGATTTCTCTAACTTTAGGATTACTTGAGACATGGCTATCATCATTGATTTTTTTTAGAATAAAGAGATTTTCTCATTATCATTTTTCATTTATGATAGCCATATCCCTTTTCGGAAGAATTTAGAGAGAGATCATAACATTTATTTCTAGAGTATTTATTGGATGAACATGGATCATGTGAATGAAAGGCATGTTTTACGTACTTCCAGTGTAGAAGCAGCGAAAAGTATGTGGCATGTATGTGATCTTGATCTTTGAACTATGACATAATTCTCAACAAGGGTCACAAGGTTTGACAAAACTCAAAGTAATTACAAGAAGCATATGAGGAAGGTTTTGAACTTGCATAAGCATTTATGGCTTTGGTAGGATTTTTCTCACTATAGAAGAGTAGTGACATTATGGTTTTATGACATTTTCAAAAATTAATCTCCAAGAACTTTAAATAGAAAGGGTATGAATCATGAGCCGAGACTATATCACATTAATCAAGAACTTAGTCCATATGATCTTCCTTTCAAAGTAATTTCCCACTAGCATAAGCAAAAAGCAAGAATTTGTCTTTATGACGCTTTTGCCCTTTAAATGTCATAGATCATGTCACTTTTCAAAATTTTAATTTTGGATGCGATTTTCTTGTTTTATTCAATATTAAAAGGAAATTAAACTAAGTGATGAATTTCATGAAAAAATTATTTTTATTTCATTTTTATTTTTGAAGGGAAAGTGAATAAACAAAAGAAAAAGTATAGAGGAAAGGGGAGAGACGTGGCAAACCGTCAGATTAGTCGTTTGAAGTTGAAAGGATGCTGGCTGGTGGGTGCAGGCCCTATAAGTGCTGTCGGCCGACCGCACCTTGGGGCCGTTTGGCCACTTCGAACTCTACATTCAGATCCCTTACCTCTGAATACTGCTTTGCTTTGCCTTTTCTGAATGTTGGCCTCCAAAGTGCATCGGCCGATGCACAAAAGTGGCCATTTTGGTCCAATTTTTTTCTGGAACATGTCATGGATGCGTACAACATGATTCGGTGGTCATTCTGGTATTTTGACATGTTGGGTGTCAACCGACCTCCCCCATACTTGTTTCGGGCATGCTGAATTCAGTGACAGAAACAAGTCAAGTGCAGGGGTTCTGCTGGGCAAAATACCAGCAGAACCAAACTTTTTATTCAAAACAAATTTCTTAGGCACAAATTACATTGATGAAAAGGAAATGAACAAAAAGATTGGAAAATAAACCTAAGTGCCTATCTTATTTGTGGATTAGTGATCTATGGAGATGGAGGGGCAAAGAGATCCTCTCTCTTGATTGCTTGGGATAGACGCTTGATCTTCGCATTAGTGCTAATGCGAAGATCATTGAAGCTGTCCTCTAGATCCAATCGGGCCATCCTCTCCTCTGCTGCCCGCTCTGCCAGCTTAGTGTTGCTTTCCCTAAGTTTGGCGACTATGCGAAGCATCTTCTCTATGTCACTTTCTTCATCTTCATCCTCGAACTGGCCTGGAGGGCCGGAGATGGACGGTGGGTTGCTAGTTCGCCAGACGGACTTGCGAGACTCCTCTGTGTCGAGGGATCTGTGCACCCCCTCCATCCGCTCCTCGGAGGTGAGAGGAGGGATAAGCACCTTGCCTCTCCCCGGTCCACCATGAGCCCTCTAGAGGCGCATCCATGGCGGTGTCGATGGCGAGTAGGAGTGGGTGTAGCCGGTGCTCATGTCGCCGTCGGTGGAGGAGACGGGGGCCTTCTTCACCCCCAATTGGCCAGTGGTCGGCCTTTTGGGCGTCACTGGTTGCATCGCTGGTTTGTTGAGGTTGCGGCGCGGAGACATCGATCGGGCGATGCTCCGCATCCGCTCCGAGCTCCACTGCCCGGTCGGTTGACCCCCCCTAGGGGTGGTTGGCAGTGCCGGCGGCGGTGCCATGGCCAGGGGAGTCACATCGAGGATCTCAACGGCCATGGCGTCGGCGTTGATGGGATCTTGAGCCTTGGAAGGGCTTCCACCGAATGGAACGACTGGTGCGTTGCCATTGTTTCTTGGTGGACCCATAGTGGGATCAAGATGGATGTGAGGGGTTGCAAGGAGTGGTGTGGTGCTGCTGGTTGTGAATGAAAGCAAGGTGGAAGGAGGAAGAAGGAGAGGGGGTTAAGAAGGAAAAACCCAACGTGCAGGGCCTTCGTTCTCGCTCGGATCACGATGAAACCGAAGGGGAACGTTGGCCCAACGTTCCTGTGCAACGGGACTTTTGAACGAGTTCGAACCATGATCGGTCGATCGCTTTTTGAAAGCTATGGTCCGATCGAGCCAGGTTCTGAACTTGTTCGGGTCAGGTGAGTCGTGTCGTGAAGCCTCGGGCTGTTTGGCCCAAAAACACGGTCGGCCGATCGCCTTTAGAGGCCAAATGGGCCGACCTTTCATGAGGGGGGAGTCAAGGCTAAGTCTAGGCTTTCTAAGGTCATTTTTGAAATTTGAACAAAAAAGTTAAAACATGTAGATTTTAGTTCTAATTTGGATTGAGAACAAAATCTATCATATAGATTTCTTGTTCAGGAGTTTCATGCTCATGGAAAATTTTAAGACGTTGGCCATTTACCTTAAAGATTTTGTCGTCATCGTCCTGGAGTGTGATAGCTCCGTGAGTTGCGGCGTTAATGACGTGGTATGACCCTTCCCATTTGCTTTTCAGTTTCCCATGATCGAAGAGCTTGAATCTTGAGTTGAATAACAGGACCTTGTCGCCTGGATTGAACTCCTTGACCTTGATTCTCTTGTCATGCCATTTCTGGGTTCTCTCCTTGTATATTCTGGCATTGTGATATGCTTTTTCTCTCCACTCTTCTAATTCAAAGATTTGCATCTTCCTGAATTTTCCAGCAACTGGTAAATCCATGTTCCATTTCTTGATTGCCCAATGTGCTTTGAACTCTAATTCCATAGGCAAATGGCATGTCTTCCCGTATACAAGTTGGTATGGTGTCATACCAATTGGGGTCTTGTCTGCGGTTCGATATGCCCAAAGTGCTTCTGGTAGCCTGTGGTTCCAAGCCGTACCCATCTCTTCTACAGTCTTCTGCAGAATCTTCTTGATCTGTTTGTTGGATGTTTCTGCTTGACCACTTGTTTGAGGATGGTATGGAGTTGCAACATTGTGCCGGATTCCTTGATTAGTGAAGAACTGGCGGAAGCCTTTGTCAATGAAGTGAGATCCCCCGTCACTTATGACTAATTTTGGGGTTCCAAATCTGGGGAATATCACTTCATGGAACATTCTCTTTGAATTGGCTGCATCAGCTTTGCAGCAGGGTAATGCTTCTACCCATTTGGACACATAGTCCACCGCTACTAAGATATACTCATACCCTTTCGATGGAGGAAAAGGCCCCATGTAGTCGATGCCCCATACGTTAAAGAGCTCGACTTGTAGGTTGTTGGTGAGTGGCATGGCGTCACAGGCATTAATGTTCCCGTGCTTCTGGCACCTTGCACATCTTTTGATATAGTCATGGGTGTCCTTGTACATGGATGGCCAGAAAAACCCACTTTGCCAAATCTTAGCATGAGTTCTGAATGCCCCATAGTGACCTCCGTATTCTGCTCCATGGCATCTTTCCATGATCTTGATCACCTCCTCCATAGGTACACATCTTCTTAGCAATCCATCATTGCATACTCTATAGAGGTATGACTCATCCCAGAGATGCACTCAACTCTCCTGGTGGGACGTGGCCTGCAACCATAAAGTTGACTATATTTGCATACTAGGGGTTGGAGTTGGTTATCTTGAGGAGTGTGTCATCTCTAAGGAAATCGTCGATGGGCAAATTCTGTGCTTCTTTGAATTGCATTCTAAACAAATGATCGGCAGCAGAATTTTCTACTCCCTTTTTATCTTTTATTTCAAGATCAAATTCTTGGAGTAGCAAGATCCATCTTATTAGATGGGTTTACCATCTTTCTTAGTGAGCAAGTTCTTAAGAGCAGCATGATCTATGTAGACAATAACTTTTGCTCCTACTAAGTAAGATCTAAACTTGTCTATAGCAAATACCACGACCAACATATCTTTTTCAGTTGTTGCATAGTTTAGCTATGGCCCTGTCAAGGTTTTGCTAGCGTATGAAATAGCATGATGCTTCTTATCTTTGGTTTGGCCTAATACCACACCGATAGCATAGTCACTAGCATCACACATTATTTCAAAGGGGAGCTTCCAATCAGGGGGTTGGATGATTGGAGCTTAGATGAGTGCTTTCTTGAGGATGTAGAAAGAATCTAAGCACTCATTATTGAAGTCAAAGGGTGCATCTTTGGCTAGAAGGCTTGTTAACGGATGGGCAATTTGAGAGAAATCTCATATAAACCATCTATAAAAGCTAGCATGGCCAAGGAAGCTACCAATTACCTTGAGATTAGTGGGCGGTGGAAGCTGTTCTATAACTTCTATCTTAGCTCTATCCACTACTATCCCACGTTTGGACACTCTATGTCCTAGCACTATGCCTTCGCGAACCATGAAGTGGCATTTCTCCCAGTTTAGGACTAAGTGCTTTTCTTCACATCTCTGTAAGACTCTATCCAGATTCTCCAGGCAATCATCGAAAGTCTTTCCATAGACGGAGAAATCATCCATGAAAACTTCCATAATTTCTTTGATCATGTCGGAGAAAATGGACATCATGCACCTCTGGAAAGAAGCAGGAGCATTGCATAGGCCAAAAGACATTCACCTATATGCATATGTTCCATAGGGGCATGTGAAGGTGGTCTTACTTTGATCATCAGGGTGGATTGGTATTTGATGATATCCCGAATAACCATCAAGGAAACAAAAGAAAGAATGCTTTGCAAGCCGTTCCAACATCTCATCGATAAAGGGTAACAGGAAGTGATCTTTCTTTGTAGCCTTATTAAGTTTTCGGTAATCTATGCACATTCTCCAACCCGTGACGGTTCATTGAGGAATCAACTCGTTCTTGTCATTTTGAACAAACATCATACCTCCCTTCTTAGGCACAATTTGCACAGGGCTAACCCATTCATTGTGAGGAACGGGGTAGATGATCCCCGCGTGCAAGAGTTTCAAGACTTCCTTCTTCACTACTTTTCTCATCGCATTATTCAATCTACACTGGGGCTCTCTGGACGGAAGGGCCTCAGGTTCTATGGGGATGTGATGAGTGCAAAGTGCGGGACTAATGCCCTTGAGATCTTGAAGAGAATAGCCTAAGACTGACTGATGCTTTTCTAAGACGATGAGGAGTTTGAAGGACTCTTCAGGAGAGAGTTTGTCACTGATGATTACAGGGGCCTCACGATCGTCATTTAGAAAGGCATACTCTAAACCAGCTGGATCGTAAAGAGAGTCTAATTTTACTCTATTGATTTGACAAGGAATGGTGGTAGAAGAAGAAAGGATTCGAATTGGCTCGAATGAAGATTCGGCCTCTTCTAACCACTCATTGCTCATGATAGAAGCTAGCTCTTAAACCATCTCCTGAATATAGGCGTCCTCTATGCGACTAGGAATGTGAAGGTTCGGAGCTTTTCGAGCTGACGACTTCTTCTGCACAAATTGATTCAAGGCATTTCCAAAATTGGAAAACAAATCAGCCTCGATATCAAGGGGGAATTCCAAGGGATGAATTTCTTCTTCCCTTGGTGGTTCAGGTTCGATAGTAGGATCTTGAGATGTAAAAGGAAGAGTTTCGGCTATCGATGTTGTTTCTGTTCTGGGGGCTAGTTTTGTTTTTCCGAGGGTTCTTCATAATATACGTTAGTATAGGGGGTGTTATCAAGAATCTTTGTGAGAAGACTCTTCCCTGCACTAACGGGTAAACACAGGAAGGCTCCCCCAGAAGATATGTCAAGGAGTTGCGCAGAAACTCTGCTAAGACCGCCATAAAAATGTTGTAACATTGTAGGCTCGGTTATAGCAAGATCAGGGCCTGAAGATACTAGATCTAAAAGATGGGTCCATGCGTCACCTAGAGATTCTTTCTCTCTTTGAGAGAAATTGATGATCTCTTTTCGAAGACGAATGACGCAAGGGATAGGGAAGAATGCCAAACAGAATTTAGGCATCAATTTTTCCCAGTTTCCTTTTGCGTCATCTATGTGGCAAGTGTACCATCGTTTGGCTATTCCCGTTAAAGAGAACAGAAATAACTTCCACTTAAGGGTACCTGGCCTCATCCCTTGGATGTGGACACATGAACAAAGTTGTTCAAAGTAACGAATATGAGTATAGGGATTCTCGTCTTCGTCCCCAGAAAATGGTTTTTCCTGAACCATCTCTATGAGACTCGGGCCAAGCTCATAATGAACGGCCAAAACGGCATAAGATGATTTAGGTGGCTCCAAGCTAGTGCCCGTTGGAGCACCATATTCGAAAAGGGGTGTTTGATCCATATGTGTATGTAGAATGAAAGGTGAAATCAAACAAAGATAAAATAGGACCAAAGGGTTCTAGTTAAAACAGCTACCGATCCCTGGCAACGGTGCCAGAAATGCTTGTTGGTATTTCTTATGACTATTGGATAAATCCGCAAGCGCACAGATTATACCGTTGTAGCACTTCACCGGGAGTATTCCAGGTATCGTATTTTCCTCAGGGAACGATAAGTGAGTTAACTAGGAATATGGATATGTCCTATGATGGATCAAGGGAGACTATGATAACTGGGTTGAGAGGTTCGATATAGCTAAGATATCTAACAAGGTATAGCTGGTTATACTAGCTTTATCAGCCCTTCTCTTGCAAGGGGCGACGGGATAGATCAGAAAGAGGGCAAAACTCTAACCAGACTGCGCCGTCAAGTTGTATTGAAGCCCTACCTTTTAAGAACTTATTTGACACGCGTGGTGGATTACAATGACTAGATAGAGCTGTCACCTTCTACTAGCTACCACAAACAATCCGCGCGATAAGCGGTTTACAAAGGTAAGATTAAGCTTAGACACCACGTCTACACTTATCTTACTACTTTAACCTTGGCCTAAGATTAAAGTACTTGACTCAGAGCAAAGCGATGATCAAGCAGGCAAAGTTGTATAACAGCTAAACCATATTTAGAATACTGAATACTGAATACTATAAAGAACTCAGAAGAAGTCACTTACAAGTGCTAAACTTACAAGAGACTTGCATCCGCTGAGGAAGAACTCCGGAGAAGATTCCCGACAGGCCCGGGGCTTTCTCCAGAAGACTTCCTTCACTCTTCTCCAACCATCATAGCACTACTAGAGAGCTCCGCTAAGAGACTAAGGAGTAGTGTTTCTCCAATGAGGCATGAATGAGAAGGGAGCTCTAGGGGTCTATTTATAGCTAGAGGTGGAGTAGGGGCTACTCCGGTGCCACGTCAGCGATCCGCGTCATCTTCATCAACCACCGTTGGATCCAACCGACTTCAAAACCGCCTAAGGATCAAGGGTGATGATTTCCATCATGTGGGGAGTGAGTGAGGCAGTTGAGGGAGGTGAAACCACCATATGGGTGGTCGGCCGACCACCCATGCTGCCATGTGGGCCCTCCTGCACCTTCTAGATAGTGGCCCACTGGTCAGGGACCAAGTGGGGGCCTGTGGGGCCCACCTATAGGTCGGCCGATCCCCCTATGGGGTCCTTGGCCCACCTTTGTCTCTTGGCTGCTGGTCCCACCTGTCATATGTGTTGGATACTTGTTCTGAGTTGATTTGTCATGCTGATCTTATTGATGTGGGCCCATTGATCCTCGTGATGTGAATCTGGACTGTGGAGAGGAAACACACTTTGATCCAAGGGGTATAGAGTGCTCTAGAGGGTGGTTCTTGGATCATGGGGGCTTGGGATGTCTTGTGGCCCCACAGGGTGGTCGGGCGACCACCAAAGTGGGCCCACTAGCTCCCAAAAGCCCCCATTTGTCATTACCTACATCAAATAGTCAAGGGACATATGGAACTAGTTATTTGGCATAATATGTTCAGGATATGCTTGTTTTCCTTCAAATATGAGGATGTTGACGGTATTTTGATAGTGATAAAATGGCTCGTAATTACCGTCAACAAGCACAGATTATACCGTTGTAGCACTTCACCTAGGAGTATTCCAAGGTATCATAATTTATATTGTCCCAAGGGAAAGTTGGGCTAGAAATGATAATCAGAGAGAGATCCTAGAGTGCAACTCAACTTAGTACCAACTAGTATAGGGGGTTAAACGATATATGTGATAGGAAGGGTTGATGAATGAATAAGCCAAGGTAAATGATAACTTAGATGTAACTAGATAGAATAGCTAGGTGGGAGGACAACGAGAGAGTAAAGGGATTCCTGTGCAATTCACTCTACTTCAATATACTTAGCCAATTAACCAGTCTAAACACTATAGTTTTTATCATCAATACAAGTATGCTAGGCAAAGGGATAGATCAGGAGGAGGACAAAACTCCTACCGAACCGCGCCCTCTTATTACGGGGGCCTTACCTTTTACGAACTTGCATAAGAACACGTGGTGGAATACAAAGACTAGACAAGGCTGTCACTCTCTTGCTAGCTACCACAAACAATCCGTGCAACAAGCGGTAACCAAGGATAAGGTGATGTATAAGCACCACACTTACACACAACTTATTACTTTGACTACGATCTATAATCAAAGCACCCTATGACAGGCAATGATCGCATACGGGAAAGGTACAAGGATCACAGACTATTGATGTAAAGGCTATTAAAGAGCAAAAGCATATAACAATACTATATCTAGTATAGTAATGCTCAAAGAAAATACTAAGTAAAGTAGAGAGAAAAGTAATATATTGAATAAGATAAAGTCTTACAAAGAAGGAAATATACAAGAACTATACCAAACTTTCCAGAAGACGACTCTAGAAATCCCGAGCACAACTCGACTCAACTCTAACTCCCACTCTAGACTAACTACCAGAACAATCTAAGGAATAGAGCTTGTAGGCTTGTGTAGAGAGGGGGGCATATATGAGCCACTATTTATAGTGAGAGGTGGAGTAGGGGCTACTCCATCTCCACGTCAGCGATCCAGGGGGCTTCAATCCTCCACCCTTGGATCCAACCGACCTTGAACCGCCTTTGGATGAATGGTTGTGATTTCCAACATGTGTGAGTGAGTATGGCGGTTGGCAGGAGGTGAACCGACCTAGGGGGTGGTCGTCCAACCCCCTATGGCCTGTGGGCCCTCCTCTGGTCTTCTAGATGCAACCCCACTGGTCAGGGACCAAGTGGGGGCCTAGTGGGCCCAGGTGAAGGTCGGCCGACCCCCCCTTGGGGTGTCTGGCCCACCTCGGCTTTTAGGTGCTGGTCCCACTTGTCATTGATTTTGGATGTTGGTCCTGAGGTAGTTGTCATGTTTATCTGCTTGGTGTGGGCCCATGAATCCATGTGCTTTCCTTGTGAGCCGTTGGGAGAAAGCACAGAGTGATCCAGAGGTTGGAAATCACTCTAAGGTGCTTCGCCTGGATCATGGCCGAGAGGGGAGAGCTGGTGAGCCCATAGGGTGGTTGGCCGACCCCCTATGTGGGTGTTGACGGTCCTTAAGTACCAATTTTAACCATCAACTAAACATGAAAAAGGATCCATATGCAATTCACATCTAGATATAGGGGGTTTACTAATGAAATTCTACAAGTTTTGGTGGATGTCTGTTTCTGTAGGGGGTTATCAGGAAATACCAAGGAATGGCCCACATGTCATGTTTTCATAGAGATAATTATCAACCGCACAATTTTCTATAATCTAGAAGGTACCAGAAGACACGAGAACGAACGGGAGGCGAAACGGGCCTGGAGCCAGGGCGCCTGCCCTAACCCCTTTGGCGCCCGCCCTGACCAGACAGCCAATCAAGCTCAACCACGCGGATCGCGCTCCACCGCCTTTGAGGATGAATCTAAACCCTTCATATCGGTTGGTTTGATCAAACGGCCCACATTCATTTGAGGAGGCTATATAAGCAAGGCCCCTGACCCCTGAGGGAGAGCCCCCATCATCATAATTCATAGAGAGAGCAAAAGCTAGGGTTTGGAGATGAGAGGTGTCCCTCCAATGGATATCCTCTCTTCTCTAAACTAGAATAGATCTAGATAATAGAGAGATGGAGAGCGAGGGAAGATTAGAGGAGATGTCGGCCTGTCGGTGCCTCCTCCGGTTGCACTTCGACATGATCAAGCTCTAATCAAGCTTGCTCCTGAGATCACTCTGGTAATCTACTTCTTATTTCATTCAGCAATTACTATTATGGTTTGCATCTCTTCCGAGTACTTTAATCTATAGGACCCTATAGGTTAGAGGAGTAGTATAGGTGTAAGAGTGGTGCTTAGATCTATATTACTTGTGAATGTCTCCTAACATTTCGGACCCGTGGTAGTCGTGCGGAAAGTGACAGTTCCGTCGTTACCTTTGTATTCCACACCCCATTTGTAGGACTCGCACGACTGGCATACCTATGGTTAAGCATCCTCTGTGGTGTCTCTTTTCACGTGGTACGTCCCCAGATATAGATATATCTCCTTGAGATCATAAGTAGAGAAACCCTGGTTATCCTCTCTTTTCTCCTATTATTGCCCCTACATTAGATTGTTCTCCCTTACCTTTAACCTTGTTTTCACCTTATCTTGTTCTTACCATATACTTATTTTCACCCACTTAACTTTTCTGGTTAAGTTAGAGCGTAGATGATTCTCCCGTTTCCCTGTGGATACGATATTTAAAACCCATCCCGGATGAAAGCTACAACGGTATCCGTGCGCTTGTGGATTTATCTGTGTGCGTCTAAAATACCCAACAAGCTTTCTGGCGCCATTGCTGGGGAAACGGTTGCTGAGTTAACTATGAACTAGCTTAATCATTTATTTTCTAAAATAAAAAAATATATCTTTATCTTTCCTTTTCTTTATCCTTTTCCTCTATCCTTTACTTTTATTCTTGATCTCTTGTCTATCATGGAGGATAACATTCCTATCTATCAATATGGTAGACCCACGGGCACATACCTCAAACCAATAGGATCTTCAAAGCCTATCATGACATCTAGTTTTGAGATAAGCCCGAAATACATATAATTTTTTCAAAAACAACCTTTCTCGGGAGAAGATGAGGAAAACCCATACACACACCTAGAAGAGTTTGGACGAGTCTGTGACCTCCTTCGCATAGAAGGCATATCCAATGAGACCATTCAATGGAAGCTCTTTCCGTACTCCTTAACGGGAAGAGCTAAACATTGGTACAAAATCAACATAGGAAGTGTTCAAGGAGATTGGAAGGTGCTATCCAATAATTTCCTTAGAAAATATTTTCCAATCACCAAAGAGGTTCATCTTCGGAATGAGATTCTTACTTATAGACAACTAGAAAAAGAATCTCTTGACGAATCATGGGATCGCTTTATTAACCTTACTCTCACTGGCCCAAATCTTCGTATTCCAGAACCTATTCTTCTGCAACACTTTTTATGGGCCTTAGTAGGGATGATAAGGAATCCCTTAATATAGCCTCTTGAGGGTCTTTCCTTTGCCTGTCTGCTAGTAAAGCAAGGAATTTGATTGATTTAATGAGTGGAAAGACTCCTTGCCCTAGCATTCAGAAGCCAATCCCTGAGAATGAAAAGGAATCAGTTCCTGGATAAGAAGAGGAGGTTTCGTTAGCCAAATCACAACCATTCCAATCCCAAGACTTAGATATCGATCCTAAACCATCAATACCCCAAAATTCTCCAAGGGAAGAAGAAATTCCAAACTTGGATCTTTCAGATGTTGATGGTTTAGACTTCTGGTTTCATAAGAGACCTTCAAGCGGAGATAATTCAAATTCTTGCAAGAAGGGTTCTCTTAAAGAGTGTCCTGATTCCTACTACAAAGAAGTCAAGGATGGCATGTCAAGTGATGCCATAGAAGGAGAGCTAAGCCATATAGAAAATTCTATCTTCTTCCCTGCTATGTCCACAAATCATGAACCCATCTCTAAACCCATCCTTGACCTCGTAGATTCCTCCTATCCCTTTCCTTCCCAGTCTCATGATGATCCTAGAAATTCACCAAGACAGCCGGAGCATAGGAGTCATGAAGACCACGAGGATGACCAAGAGATGCTACGATAATGGTTGGAATGTGTAGAATGGATATACAAGGAAGAAGCCTTAATGGATTCCAACCTTGGCTCAATTTCAAATGGTGAGCCTTTAACTCCCTTTGAAGATGGGATTCATCCATCTATGAAAGAGAACCTAGATGAGACCAATCCAGGTGAAATTCCGAACATTCAGATTGGAGACAAAGATGACATCAGTGAGCATGGGATCTATCCCATAACCACTTCATTAACTCCATGCTCATATAAAACATCTCCCCAATCAGTTGGTCTCTACAATCTCACCACATTCAAGATCTCCAACCCCCTTCCTTTGTATTTATAAAAACTTTAAAAGGGTGGTTGTCGATGCATATGTCTATAATAAATATTGTAGATCTCGTTGAGTTGATCTTGATATAGGTACACATAGGTTGGTGTTGGAGGGGAAACCACTTCACCAACATAATAGTAATTTGATGGTTTCCCAAGGACAAGCTTAGCGTCCTAAAATAAGCACTTACCAGATCATAACATGAGTTTCCACTTGTTTGCAATAATGCCTTGTGTAATGAGCATAGAAATATAATTGTAAAAATATTCCTTCGGGTATTCTTGTCACTAACCTTTTTAGGATTGGAGCAAAAAGATCAAAGGGAAAACAAGCACAAGGTATGTCCAACCAATCATCATGCAACATTGAATTAAATTCATCCAAACTTGATTTTTTGCAAAATTCAAGCTTGGGGGAGTAAATTACATAAAAACATCCTTTGCCATATTGCTATCTTGGTTGTCCCTACCTTTTAAAGGCATGCTCAATTTATTAAACACTAATCATTCTCTCCATATGAGTAGATCTCTATAGTGCCTTCATGCTACCTTTGTCTATCCTAGTAAGTGTTAGTTTGGAAGTACTGCACATACTTCTATTGGCTTTTAAATTAAGCATGGTGCTTAGGTTAAATAGCCTTCCTTAATCTGATTAGACATGGAGTCTAGTTTGGTTATTGAACTAAAAACTGCTTGTATAGACATTGGCATATTTTGTCAGACTAACCCCTGTAGGAAAAACTTTCAATATCAAAATGGGAAGTCCTGAGATAAACTTACACTGGAGATAAAGAGAGAGACACATGAAGTTTAATGATGTGCACAAGGAAAGACATAGCTCATTCATCATAGAGGGATGATCCATGGAACAAGAAGAAGAGTGCCACAACAAGATATAATCAAAAGCACTCACTCCATGGAAGAGGTTGGGCAAAATTCCACCAAGCCCCCTTAAGACAAAGAACATCATGGGAATTCAAGACAGTGAAGGAGTGCAACAAGGAGACAAAAGTACATGAACAAGATGCACAACCACTAAGAAAGGAAAGCTTCCATAAGGTGATACTGTACCATCACTCCTCAATAATTAATGTAACATCTCAAGGTAAGTGACTATCACTTTTATAAGCTTCTCCTTGATTCTAGCATGCACATAAATAAAGAGACAAACATGTATGAGTTACAACTCCAATTAATCCAACCTGATTAATTCAACATGTCTATTCCTTTAATCTTTTTTTTCTAGTACAACTATCATGATCTCGTTGTCTTAACCATATATGTTGCACATCCAATCTTTAGAAGATGATAGTCATAAAGAAAGATATATACACAGATATACTATCCTTCTATAGGTTGAGCAATCTGATCTAACAAATGTTTTTAAATGCTATACTCATGCTCATCTTCTGCTCTTATCATCCATCAACTTTATCTTGCTCACTATGCTTAAGGTTAGAGAAGAATGAATAGACTTTTGGTTCTGTTAGTGTTTTCCACCAACAGGGCCCATGCACTTGATCTCTGCCTTGTCTCTATGAGCAGGACACATTTTGAGCAACATGGAGGAGTTTTCTAACTCCCAAATTCAACCAAGTAAAGGACCTAGATCTATGAGAACATACACATTGAGCAAGATGTTGTCAGCTTCCATACTTAACGCTTCACTTTGAACTGTTGAGCAAACGGAGAACATGGGTGACACCGTATCGAGAGGTGCAATTATCAAGGTCTCCACCTGAAATCAAATGATGCACCTAAAGAATGAACAGTTGAGAAGTCTTGTTTAGAGGACTCAAAACACTGAACCTTCGTCAGGAGGTAAAATCGGTAGTTATCTATATTTGTCTTTTCTACATCCGTTTTCCTTTTTCCATCATTTGCATAATCATTTTTCCTTGTCATATTTACTTTTCTGCATTAGCATTGCAAATATTTGTTTGTTGCATGGCATCATAAAATCTAAAGCCCCATGTGAGTAGACTTGTGGCTTAAAACCCATAGGTATATTCATTGTGGTGGCATAAAAAATTATTATTAAATAAATATGTTTTCATCTTATAATAAAAATAAAAATAGTAAGTGTATGATCCTGCTAAATAAATGAAATTCATTAGAAGAAGCTCGATAGATCAAAGCTAAAGATTTATGGCTAACACTTAATCAGTTCCACAAGCTTTGTTGTCTATTTGAGCTCCACAGAATTTAAGGATCAAAGGAGGCTAGCAAACAGAGGTCACCCTACCAGCTGTCAGAGTGCTGTCTCAACAGTCACTCCGACGAATACACCTCTGCTACCTACCAGCCACATCAAAATAAATTATGTCAAAATCTAGCTTCGGGGAGAGCACCTCCATTTATCCAGGTAAGTATCTTTATCCTCTCATGTTCGCTTTTATTAGTTGCATAAATTAATTCAAAAAAAATCTGAGCACATGAAGGTTCACACTTAAATATTTATGAATTACAAAAGTTACAATTTAGATACTTTTTATATTTATGGATTTATTATTGTCTACTTTATCCTTAAGAGAGTTTTCTATCTAGTAATAATAATAGGTGTGTTTAGAAGCTACTAATAATAAAAAGAACTCTGGAGATAACTCTATGGAAATGACGACTAGTTGCTCTGCCGTAATTCCTTTCAAGTACCTAGTTTTCAACCTTGAATTCTCTCAAGTTTTAGATATAACTGTTTTGACATAAGATTTGCTCTGAACCTAAAACTTGTGGGTTGCAAATGCTTGAGCTAAGTCTAGGTAGTTGATAGGTATGATATGAGAAAGTTGAGCTACTATTTATCTTGTTCCTAGCAATACTAGAGTTCTGGAGAATTTATCTTTCGAAAATTGAAAATATTACATGATGAGTTTCTGTATGACGAGAGCTTGAATTCCTACCACAGCCATATATACATGCTTGGTAGATTAGGAAAACATTCACTATCATATTTACTACTTGTATTTGCATTGAGTTTTGTCAAGCTGTGTTGACCATTAGAGACTTGTCATGCTTTTAAAATCCAGATCACGTACACTCCACTCATATATGCTACTTCTATCCTGGAAGTACGCATCCACATATATGCCATTCAGATCCACCAGAAAAAATGCTCTACTCCTACCTTGGAAGTAAGCAACCAAAAATATCTTATGTTCTCCACCTATCCATATATTCCATTGCCCCAGTTATAGCTGCTCCAAGAAAAAACATTTCCTTGTTATCATCTCTCAAAAGCTTTATTATAGAAAGAGGCTTGGGGTTGTGAAAAATATATATATAAAAAAATAAAAAAATAAAGAGAGTAAAACATGGACAAGTGTCCTATCAAAACAATGGGTACTTAGATGCCCGCATCTCTAAAAAAAGCAAGCATGCCCAAGTTCTCTCAAAAATTCCAAGTTCCAAAAAAAAGAGATGTATATATATATATATATATTCAAGGAGCAGAATAGAATCAGGTTTCCACCATACACCTCCATATATCCCTCATACACCATTATATATCCACCACATATCCACCCTCATACATCTACCATATATCCCATACACATGCACATCTTGATTTGATTGTATGCCCTGTTTCTCTGGATCTATTGTTTGACTTTACAATATATGCTTTGCAAGTATGTATGCGTTGTTTCTCCCCACCTATGAACTCCATATATTACCTATTAGTTATAGGGTGAGAGAGAGAAGACACTTTGTTACTTTGCCTGTTCCAAAAATAATACATATTCTGAGAAAAGGCATAACACCATTGTTGCCTTGGTGAGGATCCAAAAATACCAGATATTGAGAGACTTGAGAGGGTCATACAAAAGAGACTTTGAGTTTTATTTTGAAAACTTTGCAAAACTCTAGGATGAAGGTAAAGTGAAGAGCTTGAGACATAGTGCTTGGCTTGATCTATCTACTTTTCAATTGCTCAAGACCCAAGTGATGGCTATAAGCCACATGGTTAAAGGTAATATGGGTAAGTTTGAAAGTCAGAATAGTCTACTCTAATCCAGAGGAGAATTCTTGTTTGAACGCATGTGTACCTTTAAGGCGTGAAAGCATTGTAGCAACTCCTGATCCATCATTGAGTTAATCTTTGCTCAGGGACGAGCAAAAGGTAAGCTTGGGGGAGTTGTTGACGGTCCTTAAGTACCAATTTTAACCGTCAACTAAACATGAAAAAGGATACATATACAATTCTCATCTAGATATAGGGGGGTTTACTAATGAAATTCCACAAGTTTTGGTGGATGTCTATTTCTGCAGGGGGTTATCAGGAAATACCAAGGAAAGGCCCACATGTCATGTTTTCATAGAGATAATTATCAACCGCACAATTTTCTATACTCTAGAAGGTACCAGAAGACACGAGAACGAACGGGAGGCGAAACGGGCCTAGAGCCAGGGCGCCCGCCCTAACCCCTACGGTGCCCGCCCTGACCAGACAGCCAATCAGGCTCAACCTCGCGGATCGCGCTCCATCGCCTTTGAGGATGAATCTAAACCCTTCATATAGATCGGTTTGATCAAACGGCCCACGTTCATTTGAGGAGGCTATATAAGCAAGGCCCCAGACCCCTGAGAGAGAGCCCCCATCATCATAATTCATAGAGAGAGCAAAAGCTAGGGTTTGGAGATGAGAGGTGTCCCTCCAATGGATATCCTCTCTTCTCTAAACTAGAATAGATCTAGATAGTAGAGAGATGGAGAGCGAGGGAAGATTAGAGGAGATGTCGTCCTGTCGGTGCCTCCTCTAGTTGCACTTCGACATGATCAAGCTCTAATCAAGCTTGCTCCTGAGATCACTTTGGTAATCTACTTCTTATTGCATTGAGCAATTACTATTATGGTTTGCAACTCTTCCGAGTACTTTAATCTATAGGACCCTATAGGTTAGAGGAGTAGTATAGGTGTAAGCGTGGTGCTTAGATCTATATTACTTGTGAATGTCTCCTAACATTCTGGACCCGTGGTAGTCGTGCGGAAAGTGACAGTTCCGTCGTTACCTTTGTATTCCACACCCCATTTGTAGGACTCGCACGACTGGCATACCTATGGTTAAGCATCCTCTGTGGTGTCTCTTTTCACGTGGTACGTCCCCAGATATAGATATATCTCCTTGAGATCATAAGTAGAGAAACCCTGGTTATCCTCTCTATTCTCCTATTATCGCCCCTACATTAGATTGTTCTCCCTTACCTTTAACCTTGTTTTCACCTTATCTTGTTCTTACCATATACTTATTTTCACCCACTTAACTTTTCTGGTTAAGTTAGACCGTAGATGATTCTCCCGTTTCCCTATGGATACAATATTTAAAACCCATCATGGGTGAAAGCTACAACGGTATCCGTGCGCTTGCGGATTTATCTGTGTGCGTCTAAAATACCAAACAGTGGGCCCCACTGGCTCTCCTTTGCTCCATTTCTTCAATGGACATGTGGAACTTGTTATTTGATAAAGTATGCTCATGATGTGTTTGTTTATCCTTGATCCTGAGGTTGTTGGCAGCATTTTGGTTAAGTAAAAATTTTTCATTCTTGGTTCCAACAAGGAACTCCTGTGTAATTCACTCTACTTCAATATACTTAGCCAATTAATTAGCCTAAACACTATAGTTTGTTTCCTCAATACAAGTATGCTAGGCGAGGAGATAGATCAGTAGGAGGACAAAACTCCTACCGGACCGCGCCCTCTTCTTATGGGGGCCTTACCTTTTAAGAACTTGCCTAAGAATACATGGTGGAATACAAAGACTAGATAAGGTTGTCACTCTCTTGCTAGCTACCATAAACAATCCATGCAACAAGCGGTAACCAATGATAAGGTGATGTATAAGCACCACGTTTACACACAACTTATTACTTTGACTACGATCTATAATCAAAGCACCCTATGACAGACAATGATCACATACGGGAAAGGCCACAAGGATCAAAGACTATTGATGTAAAGGCTAGTAATAAGCAAAAGCATATAGCAAGACTATATCTAGTATAGAAATGCTCGAAGTAAATACTAAGTAAAGTAGAGGAAAAGTAATATATTGAATGAAGATAAAGTCTTACAAAGAAGGAAAGATACAAGAGCTATACCAGACTCTCCAGAAGATGACTCTAGAAATCTCGAGCGCAGCTTGACTCAAATCTAACTCCCACTCTAGACTAACTACTAGAACAATCTAAGGAATAGAGCGTGTAGGCTTCTTCACCATGTGTAGAGAGGGGGGGTATGAGCCTCTATTTATAGTGGGAGGTGGAGTAGGGGCTACTCCATCTCCATGTCATCGATCCAGGAGGCTTCAAATCTCCACCCTTGGATCCAACCGCCTCTAAACCGACTTGGAGTGGATGGATGTGATCTTCAACATGTGATAAACATGTATGGCGGTTGCCAGGGCTGGAACCGACCTAGGGGGAGGTCGGCCGACCCCCCCTTGGCCTGTGGGCCATCCTTTGGTCTTCTACATGCAGCCCCATTGGTCAGGGACCAAGTGTGGGCTATGAGGGCCACTTGGGAGGTCGACCGACCCCCTCCTGGGGTCTCTGGCCCACCTCGGCCTTCCAGGTGTTGGTCCCACTTGTCATTGGTGTTGGTTGTTTGTTCTGAGGTAATTTTCACGTTGATCTCCTTGGTGTGGGCCCATGGATCCATGTGCTTTGCATGTGAGCCGTTGGGAGAGAGCACAGAGTTATCCAAGGGTTGGAATTCACTCTAAGAAGCTTCTCCTGGATCATGGCCAGGGGGAGAGCTAGTGGGCCCATAGGGAGGTCGGCCGACCCCCTATGTGGGTCCCACTGGCTCTCCTTTGCTCCATTTCTTCATTCCTGTAATCAAATACTCATGGACATGTGGAACTTATTATTTGATAAAGTATGCTCATAATGTGATTGTTTTATCCTTGATCCTGAAGTTGTTGGCAGCATTTTAGTTATATAAAAGTGTATCATTCTTGGTGCCAACAAGATCCCCCAAGTTTAACCTTTGCTCGTCCCGAGCAAACAATTGAACTTAGCTCGATGGATCAGGAGTTGCTACTATGCTTCATATTTCAAGAGTACTAAATCTACAACAAGCATACTTCTCTTTTGAATGGAAAAGTTAGCAATAAAGACTCACCCATATTACCTTAGTCCTTCATGGATCTTATGGCTTCATCCTTTGTCTTGGGCAGTTGAGAGACAGAACAACTTGACTTGACCACTAGTTTTCTCATTCTTTCACAAGTTTCATATCGGAGGTTTTGCAAAGTTTTGTAAAGAAATACTTAGTGTTCCTCAAATGGTACTCTCGAGTCGCTCATAAGGTGTATGATTCCTCACCAAGGCACATATTGAAGTTTGCCTTCTTTTTTCATCCTACTCTAAAGGCTTATGTGGAGCTTATAGGTAGGGATCAAAGATGTAGCAAACTTACCTTGCATATATTGTAAAGTCAAATTCTGGATCCAAAGAGAGAAATGTCATACTCTTAGATCAAGATGTGCAAGTGTGTGGAAACATGGCAAATGATCAATACTCCTCTATATGATCTCTCTTTCCTAACTTATTATTTTGAGACATAGCTATCTTTTTATTTTTCTACGAGCTTTGAGAATGTTCATCATTTTTTTTCCGTGAGCTTTGATGTGATCATCATTTTTCTAAAACTTGGGACTTTTAGAATGCCCCTGAATTTTTCATATTTTATGTCTCATTTACTAGCAACATACTAGAGAGAGATTTTCTATTAAAACATGGAGCATGAACTATGTGGAAAATGTAAGGCATGTTTCTGCGTACTTCCAGTGTAGAAGCAGCATGTATATGTGGCGTGTACGTGATCTTGATCTTGGGAGCATGATAAATCTCCCAACAAGGGTCACAAAACTTGACCAAACTCAACACAAAGCAAGCAGCTTATGTAGAAAGCTTATATCATGAAAGAGCATATATGGCTTTGGTAGTAATTTTCACCATTGAGGAACAAAAAGTGTTTTTATCATTTTAATAAATAAAACTCTGATAGTCATTCTTGCTTAGAACAATATTATAGCAGCTCTTATCTTGTTATATCATGTCTCACAACAACTTAGACTTAGTTACAGCATTTGCAACCCACAAAAGTTTCAGGTTCATGATGGTTTCTTTTAAGCCAAGTAATCCATGCCTAGAGAAATATCAAGTTGTAAACTATGTACTAGAGAAACATTTAGCAGAGCAACTATTCATCATTTCCATAGGAGATATTAATATTCATGGAACAAGTGAGAGTAGAGAGAACTCTTTTTATTCGTTTTATCATATTTTTTATTTTTTTATTTAGAAGCAAGCAAAGATAAGCAAGAAAATGCATGAAGATATATACTGAAATTCAAAACTTACCTTAGTGGGGGAGGGAACCTCTCCCAAGATTATCCTTTGCTCAATATGGTGGTGGCGGATATGGATGTTGTTGCCACCATAATGTCCACTGCTGGTCTTGTTCTTCTTGCAGTGCTTGGATTTGTTCGGCGGTTTGCTGGACAATGCGTGATGTCTCACCATGCTCAACGCGCAGCTCACCAAAAGCATTGGTGAGATGATCCATTTGTTGCCGCCGTTCGTGATGCTCCCTATCTCATGTGGACGAGAAGGATGCTCTTGGTCCTTGCGGACGTGGTGGTCGAGGAGGCATGCCACTG
The DNA here is from genome assembly GCA_022036555.1 of Microstegium vimineum. Lineage (NCBI taxonomy): Eukaryota > Viridiplantae > Streptophyta > Magnoliopsida > Poales > Poaceae > Microstegium > Microstegium vimineum. The sequence continues at coordinate 22,286,235 of CM039136.1, forward strand.
GAAGTGTCCATGGAAGTCGCATCATCATCCTCCTCGCCATCAAATCCATGGGAAGGACCACCTTGCTCAAGATGAACAAAGTATAGCCCTTCCTGAGTTCTCCTATCTGAACCTGCAAAACCTCTTTGCCCATTTCCTTGATCCAAATCAAGGGTTAGCTTACAGGTCCTATACAAATGACGTTGCCTATTTGGAATAGAAACTTCAGTTGTATGGTCACTATAAATCATTTTAAGTCTACCCCTCGGACCTCTTTTTAGCATTTGGGCATGTGTAAGATATTCTTCTGAAATTATTGCTCTAGGTGAAGAGAGATATTCAAAAGCATATGTTCCATCTAGCAAGTTCATAGATTCAACAAGACGAGTGATTAAAGATGTGAATTGTATGGGTTCATTGCTTTCAATCAAACTTTGCCAAAATTCTATTAAGCATTTCACAGGAGAAACTTGGATCTTGTTAACCATGGCATAAAGCAATTGTAATTCTATGTTGCTTAACATGCTAGCATTACTTCCAGGAAACAAAGTCATGCTCATCCAAAGGTGCATAAAACGAAGGGTTGGATTATGAATTTCCTCAGGTTTGGGATTTGAGCACTCATTCAAAGCAGAGATAGACAACCAAATTTTCTTTTATTGAATCTATGCATGGTAGGGTCTAAGTCAAGCAAGCATGAATCATCAAGGCCAAGAGAAACATTTAGATGACTTCAAGTGAGGCTAAAGCTTTGATTAAGCATGTGGAAAGATATTTCGTCATTAGAGACTTGTAAGGAGCATAAGAACTCTATGGTGAGCAATTTTATTCCTAGTTCTCCTACTTGCCAAAAGCTAGACCAACCAATAGTGGAAAAGATAGTATCAAACTCAGTGTTCATACCTCATTGGAGAGAAGAGTTGGATTTAATATCCTTGTGTGCTCGAAAGATCGATCCCGAAGAGAGAGAAATTTCTAGTAGTCTAGTTGATCAAACCAGAGACCACTTTGTTGATCATAGGTCCTCATCGGGGGTACCATGAATTCCCCAATATGAGGTACCTCCATCGGTGGTTCTTCCTCCTCCTGAGGTTGTTCTTCAGTTTGGATGTTCTCCCAAGTATATGAGGCAGAACCTCCCCTTCTTCTTCCTTGGGAAGTATCCTCGGATTGGTGGGAGCATCGAGATGAGCTCCCACTCAGGAATTGCTTTGTTTTCTTGAATGCGGATCTCAGTGGGTTCTTCATCTTTTAGAGAGGAAGAGAGACACAAGGACAAGACTAGGACAAGATTTTGTGTAGAGAGAGTTTCCTAGTTTGCCTTGCGAGGATAGGCTTGAGCTAAGAGAAGCTTGATGAAGACAAGGTATTGTTGTGGACTTGAGAGAGAGTAGAACTACTTCTCTTGAGAGCTAAGAACTTCTCTTGAGAGAGGAGAGGAGAGAGCAAGGCAAGGAATGGTTTAAGCTGGAACTGGATTCTGGTTGAGGTGTGAGGAATTGAGCTCTCATTGCATGGGCTTTTATAGGGGAAGGAGATGGCACCAAGGGGCACCATGGGGTGGTCGGCCGACCCCCCTTGGGTATGCCCTTGGATTCTATGATCACTATCTTTAGGAGATGTCTTACACAAAGCAAAAGGAAAAGGAGGAGGTGACCAAAGGTGGTTGGCCGACCCCCTAAAGTGGAGACTCCACTCACACTTTTTCTAGTGCTTTGTGAAAGGTGAAGCATAATTTGTGATGTGATCAAAGCTGAGCTAAAGTGCTCAAGATTCTCCTCTTTAAACAAAGAGTAGTGGAGGACAAAGGTATGTCATGCTTTGATCAAAGGTGATTGATGTGTTTTATTTTTCAAAGCATGACAAAGAAAAAGTGAAAGTGAAAGTGAAAGTGGTTCCCCACTTTGAACATGGAGTAGTGGGAGACAAGGATGTGTCATGCTTTAACCAAAAGTGATTGATGCACTTTAAAGCATGATAAAGTTAAAGAGATGTCTCCTAAAGCAAAATCTGAATTTTGGATGTCTCTCTACTCAAATCATGAGATGCTTGGACAAAGGGAGATGGGGAGAAAGAGAGATATGACCAAGGGGCACTAGGGGTGGTCGGCCGACCCCCTAGTCCTCCATTTTTTTTCTTTTATAAAGGTCACAAGCATTTCCCAATTAAACAAGCCAAGATAGGGTGCATAGGGTTGGTCGGCCGACCCCCTATGGACCTACCTTTTGTTAATTTGTAGTGCTAAACTAATCTCAAGTTTTATTTAATCTGAAACTTTATTTTTCTAAATTGTAAGCATGATGAAAATTAAAGAAACTAAATAAGGGAAATAAAAGATAACTACCGACTTACCTTTCGGCGAAGGCTCCTTGGTTTTAAGTCCTCGGAGTAGGACTCTCCTTCTGGTTCATTCCTCGGGTGCACTTGATGGCTCCGGAGACGGAGACCGCGGAGTGTGCACCTCCTTCACTTTCCAAGCCTGCCTTGAATTAGCAGGTTCATCCTCCTTGAGTTCGTTGATCTTGGTCTTCGGGTACTGCTTCTTTTGGCATGGAGCTCGAACTCTTCTTCTTGGTGGGTGTGCCTTAACCTATATGTTAAGTTTATAACCATTGAAAGCACACTTTACCTTGTGACTTGGGAACTGGAAGTGGATCTGGCCCAGTCCCACATAGATGACCGCGTTGGTGGTGTTGAGGAAGGGCCTTCCCAAGATGACGGGGACTTCCAAGTTGGCTCCCATGTCCAGGATGAAGAAGTCGGTGGGTATATACTCATCTTGGATGTTCACCAAGATGTCCCTCGCGAGTCCCTCGGGAACCCGCAATGTTTGATATGATCCGCCATCTGCAGACGAACACATGTAGGGATCGAGGCCCCCCCTAATAGATTATCATATGTTACCTTGGACATGATGTTGACACCTGATCCAAGGTCGCAGAAGGCGTTGTGGAAGGTTTATTGTCCAATTGAGCACTTGATCATCGGGTGGTCTGGATCTTCCTTCTTCATGATGAAGGGAGGATCGAGAAGATAGCCCCAATAGGAGCGAAGCGGAGGCTTACCGAACCTCGTTGTTACCATATTAACATCCTCAATTGAATCCTTTGATTTCCCAGGAATCTTACCTTGTTCTAGAGATGGCATTGCTGCTGCTAATTGAGCTAATTGTGTTTCTAGCATTTTATTAAAACTCAATTGATTTTTCATGGCAGTGGCAAAGCTATCCATTTTCCCACAAAGAGTTTCAAGAACATTATTATTGGCAATCATCTTTTTGTTAATACCATCATTAATCTTAGATTGACCAAGAACAAAATCTTTCAATGAAGGATGATTATTATAAGAATTGTAATTATTGTAATTGCTATTACCTCCATTACCTTGGTAGAAGGGGCGTGAATTCCAATTTCCTTGTTGTTGGGGTCGATACCCGTTGTTGTTGTTGTTGTTGTTGTTGCTGATGAAGTTCACGTCCTCCTTCGATGTCTCAGGGCAATTGTTGCCCGAGTGATCGTTTCCTCCACACACCTCGCACCATGGATTGGCTTCAATAGCTCGTGCGGTGGCAGTGGGGTAGACGGCCTCTTGTTCCTTCTTGGAACCTTCTTCTAGATTCTTTATTAAGAGGTCCATCTTGGCAGAGAGCATGTCCACCTCATTGATGGTGTGCATACCTCTCCTCTTCAGCTGGAGACGTTCCTCACCCCATCCTTGGTTGATCACCATCTTCTCGATGAGGTCCTTGGCATTTCTCACTGTATGTTGGAGGAATGCCCCTCCAGCGGCAGCGTCAAGGTGACTACGGGCCATACTAGATAGCCCATGGTAGAATCCTTGAATCAAGAGCCAATCGTCTATCCCATGATGAGGACAGGCACGAATGTACTCCTGGAGATGCTCCCATGCTTCGGGAATCGTCTCGTCAGACTGTTGTTGGAAGCTTGAAATCTTTCCACGAAGGGCATTGGTTTTGCCTGTCGGGAAGAACTTCTTGAGGAATGCGTTAGCACACCTCTATCATGTAGTGGATTCTTCTTTGTGGGAGTAGAACCATTGCTTCGCCTTTCCCAATAACGAGAATGGGAAAAGACAAAGGCGAATGGCATCAGACGCGACTCCCTTGATGGTAAAGGTGCCACATAACTCCATGAAGTGCTGGAGATGAGCATTGGCATCCTCATGGGGCTTCCCGCAAAATGGATTGGCTTGCACCATGTGGATCAAGGCGGGCTTCGGCTCGAAGGTGGCATCCCCAAAGTTGACCTCGGGACCCTGAGCTACTTGGGTAGCGGACGGAGCCGAGAAGTCAGAGATCGCCTTCTGGGCCATAGCTTCCTTGAGTGGTGGTGTAGAGCCTCCTTCCTTGAATGGATTCAGGGTCGAGTTGAACCTCTGAGGGGGAACTTGACGACGTCTAGTCCTCCTCAACAACTTCTCTGGATCTTCTAGATAATTTCCTGGTAGATGGAAACCGCTCATACACTGTCTAGCTTCACAAAAAAGGAAGACACAGACAGGGGTAAGCCCCTATGACTAATTGATAACTAAGTTAACGAGAATCTCTGGATTCAATGTAATTAAAATTTCTAGGCTATGCTTTCCCCGGCAACGGCGCCAGAAATGCTTGTTGGTATTTCGTATGACTATTGGCTAAATCCGCAAGCGCACAGATTATACCGCTGTAGCACTTCACCCAGGAGTATTCCGGGGTATCGTAATTTATATTTTCCCAAGGGAAAGCTGAGCTAGAAATGATAATTAGAGAGAGATCCTAGAGAGCACCTCAACTTAGTACCAACTAGTATAGGGGGTAAACAATATATGTGATAGGAAGGGATGATGAATGAATAAGCCAAGGTAAATGATACTTACAAAGAACTAGATAGTATAGCTAGGTGGGAGGACAACGAGGGAGTAAAGGGACTCCTGTGTAATTCACTCTACTTCAATAAAGAACACGTGCAAGGCTGTCACTCTCTTGCTAGCTACCACAATCAATCCGTGCAACAAGCGGTAACCAAGGATAAGGTGATGTATAAGCACCACGCTTACACACAACTTATTACTTTGACTACGATCTATAATCAAAGCACCCTATGACAGGCAATGATCGCATACGGGAAAGGCCACAAGGATCATAGACTATTGATGTAAAGGCTAGTAATAAGCAAAAGCATATAGCAAGACTATATCTAGTATAGAAATGCTCGAAGTAAATACTATGTAAAGTAGAGGAAAAGTAATATATTGAATAAAGATAAAGTCTTACAAAGAAGGAAAGATACCAGAGCTATACTAGACTCTCTAGAAGACGACTCCGGAAATCCCGAGCGCAGCTCGACTCAACTCTAACTCCCACTCTAGACTAACTACTAGAACAATCTAAGGAATAAAGCTTGTAGGCTTCTTCACCATGTGTAGAGAGGGGGGTATGAGCCTCTATTTATAGTGGGAGGCGGAGTAGGGGCTACTCCATTGTTACGTCATCGATCCAGGAGGCTTCAAATCTCCACCCTTGGATCCAACTGCCTCTAAACCGACTTGGAGTGGATTGATGTTATCTTCAACATGTGCTAAACATGTATGGCGGTTGCTAGGGCTGGAACCGACCTAGGGGGAGATCGGCCGACCCCCCTATGGCCTGTGGGCCATCCTTTGGTCTTCTAGATGCAGCCCCACTGGTCAGGGACCAAGTGGGGGCCAGGAGGGCCACTTGGGAGGTCAGCCGACACCCTCCTGGGGTCTCTGGCCCACCTCGGACTTCCAGGTGTTGGTCCCACTTGTCATTGGTGTTGGTTGTTTGTTCTGAGGTAATTGTCACGTTGATCTCCTTGGTGTGGGCCCATGGATCCATGTGCTTTGCATGTGAGCCGTTGGGAGAGAGCACAGAGTGATCCAAGGGTTGGAATTCACTCTAAGGTGCTTCTCCTGGATCATGGCCAGGGGGAGAGCTAGTGGGCCATAGGGAGGTCGGCCGACCCCCTATGTGGGTCCCACTGGCTCTCCTTTGCTCTATTTCTTCATTCTTGTAATCAAATACTCATGGACATGTGGAACTTGTTATTTTATAAGGTATGCTCTTGATGTGATTGTTTTATCCTTGATCCTAAGGTTGTTTGCAACATTTTAGTTATATAAAAGTGTATCGATCTTGGTGCCAACAGCAGGGGGTAAGCCATAATAATAATGATAATTAATTGAAGCTCAAAGATAAATAACACAGATATTAGAGATAGACTACTCCATATAAATGTAACGTGACGTCGGACTAGTGAGAGAATAACTTCTAAGTATGTTCTAATCTACTAAGTCATAATCTACTCTAGCACATATAAGATCATATATAGCATAAAAGACTCTTCATCTATGTATAAGGAACATCTCTAAAGAAAGCCAGAACATAGCATGACTTACTCCGCAATACCAATTCTGCCTGTCCTACCAACGGGGGGTGGACTATATAAGAATCAATGGAACTATCACTTCCATGAACTACCACGCGACCCGACCAATAGGATACATTTGCAGGTAAATAGCATCTAAGCACCACGCTTACATGTGATCTACCACCTAACTCCCTCGAGATTAGAGCTAAGCGCTTTGCAAACTTATACATAAACTCATTACCAATCATAACTATATCAAATATAGAACTAGAATAAACTAAGAACATAATAAGTAGAAACATAATGATATTTAGAATAAAGTCGTAGAGAGAGATACAAGATAATACCAATCTTTATGATGAAGATCCGAAATCCAGAGCGCAATGCTCTACTCCTCTAAATCTATCTAATCAATCCTATAGAACTTGAAGGAATTGGGAGTAGCTATTCTAATTCTCTGGTGGAGAGAGGGATATGAAACCCTTGCGAACACATGGTGGATAAGTACCCATGATGTTCAGTTTTGGGATGAGTCATTGACCAACACTTGGGTGTTTCATCTTGAGTGTTTTCTACTAATCTTTGCGAAAGCAATTGTGTGCCTGTCTATCGGCTTGTGGTGTGTAGGTACTATGCCTAGTGACAGTGGTCAATGGCGTGGAGAAGGTGGAGTAGAGGCTTACTGTGCCGATGGACTGAGAGTGGTGAAGGGCGGAAGCGGGGCTCAGATAGAGGGACCATGGGCGCCGGCGGACTAGCTGTGGTGGCTAGGACTTGGCACCGGCGAGCGCAACAAGACATGGAGGTAGACCGAGTCGACCGAGTCAAGATGGCGGACGAGCGGGTTGAGCGGAGGCTCATGGGACTCGGAGTCCGACAGGGAGAGGACAAGGTGGCTCGAGTAGAGTGGTTTGGTGGTTTGGGCCTCAAAACCATCGGTGGACGGTTTCTGAGTTTGGGCCTCAAAACTCGGGATTCGGTAGTTGAGCCCAAAGCTACCAGTGGCGGGTTTCGCGGATTTGGGCCTCAAAACCCGGGCGGAGCTTCCGAGGAAGCGGGGATGGCATGTGGCGGAATCCTAGAGGTTGCGTCGAGGCGACGGCAACTCTTGGCAAGAAGCGGGGCCGTCCATTCAAAATTGCGGGAGATGTTTTCCGGAGCTTGGACTGCAATGCTTAGGCTAGGTAGTTCACTCATGTATCTAGGGGGTCTTTGGGAAATAACCAAAGCCCATTGGGTAGGGGATGAAAGGGTATCCCTCATCTCACCTCTTGAACACTTGATCCCCAACTCTCTCTCTCTAACCTCTCTAGCTCATGAGGGCCCTAGGTTGATTTCTCCAACCTTTGTAAGAACTCGCGAATCTTTTGGTGGGAATCGAAGGTCTTACCCTCCGTAAGACATGGTTGGTTCGATTTCTTGATCGTGTCCCGAGTTTGCTTTTTTCCCCTCTTTGATTCCGAGATGAAATCTTTCTGTAGGAGTAGTTCATGCAAATCCGTTTGAACCAAGTTGTTCATAATCGAGAGGAGCTTCTTTGCACCGAAGGATCTCTCCTCAAACCTCTCAAGTACGCAGATCGGGCAAGTTCTTTGTGGTGTTCTCCGTTCTTGAGTTTTTCCCCAAATTCCTTCTCTTCCCTTTGATCGAAACCAAATTGAGCGATGATTCTCTCGGGATAGCTCCCCAACTGCACTAGGATCATGCCTACAAAGTTTGGTTGTAGTTGGAGATCGTTTGGTTAGGTTTTGGAAATATTTGGTGAAGAGAAAATCGGTTTTCGCGTTCCTGCACTCTGTTCGTGAGCGTCGGACGCTAGGGCCTGAGTCACCCAGCCTCCGTCGCGATCGTCTATCTGCGCGAGGGTTTCCAGCGTTGGACGCTCCCCAGCGTCCGTTGGTGTTTGTGTTTAGCAGGCTCTCTGTTCGTTTTGCGTTGGACCCTCCGCAGTGTCCGTCGACGTGCGTCGGACGCGTCCGTCGGCTTGGTGTCGGATTTTCCTCTCTGCGGTGCTCTCTGGAAGGCCGACGGACGCTCTCCTAAGCGTCCGTCGCTCAGCGTCCGACGTCCTCTACCAGAGCGTCCGTCGCCCTGCTTCTCAGCGTCCGTCGCCTCTGCTGTTTTCTGTTTTGCCTCGGGTTCTTGCCTCTTTTCCCTAGAGGTTGAGAACTTGGTTTTCGGGGTTTCTGGTGAGTTTTCCTCCACTTCCGGTGAGCACCCATCAACTGGGTTTGGTTTTTGGGAAGAGTGGCCTGAATATTTCAAGAGAAATTTGAGGCTCCCATTCACCCCCCCCCCTCTGGTCGCCGTTCTCGGTCCTTCAACCCTAGTTTTGATGGCTTCCTCTAATAATGATTTCTCCTCCCCGTCAGGGGTGGTAGGGCCTTCCTTATATAGCCCCCTCAAATGAACATGAACCATCGGATCAAACCGACCTTAAGCGAGTGGTTTAGATTCATCCTCAAAGGCGGTGGATCATGATCCGCGAAGTCGAAGGCCATTGGCCACAGGGTAGGGCGGGTGCCCTAGGGGTGGCCCCTCTCGGCTTTCGGCTTGGTCCAGTTCCTTCTAGAGCCTTCCTAAGTATTCTTGTTTGTGTGGAGGTCCTTTCTCTCTATGTAAACATGACATGTGGACCTTCTTTGGCTCTTTTCCTGATAACTCCCTGTAAAAACATAAACTCACCAAAACTTGTGGAAATCTGTCAGTTGGACCCCCTAAGTCTATGGTGGTGATTCAATTAAGCCCTTTTAAGTTCTTGTTGACATATAGAAATTGATACTTAACGACCATCAACAGTGTCCGTTGCAAAGTCTGCGTTGAGGCTGAGTTAGGGTTTGCCCGACGGACGCGCTGATGCTTTGAGCCAGCGTTCGTCGTATATAAGTTGTTCCTTTCTTGTTTCTATCTCTTCAAGCCTTGCTCCAATGTGCCAAACACTTAGAGTACTTCCTTAGAGCAGGTGTTTAACATATTTTACAATTCTTTTAAGCAAGGTTATGTTACTAGGTTGATTAATGCACATGCATGAATGACCACACCTAGTAACACTTGATAACCACAATCACAACACGTTTTTTCCCTTCTTGATAGTACGGCTATGTATCCTAAATGTGATCATACTCTCTATAGTGTCTTGATCACCAAAACAAAAATAGCTCTATGATAAACCTTTGCCTTGGGCCCTTTTTGTTTTTCTCTTTCTTCTTTTCTTTGTCCATGGAGCCCTTGATCAATCCACCATGATCATCCACAATACTCCATCTCATGTTGGATCACCCTAGCTAGATCAACCACTTAACAATAGGGTTAGTCCATAGGTTTCATCAATTAACGAAAACCAAACTTGGGTTTTCAATCTCCCCCTTTTTGGTAATTGATGACAACTTCTCACAAATGAATATATTGGATGATTATTTCAACTTTGGTAGTATTAGCCCCCCCCCCTACGTATGTGATATATGAGTTTGGTTCATTTTGATCACATATGCATGAATAGGAATTGTGGGAGAGTGAATGCTACCAAATGATGCTAAGATATTAGGGATGGACCTTTGAAGCGTGATACCAATCGTAGTGCAATTTTATACCATCCTTAGCACCATGAATGCCTAGAAACCACTTGAAAGCAAACTTGAAATACCACTTGAAAACTAAGATCAAGACCTATGCAGACTAGTACTTCAAGCATTAAGTCAATCATGTTTCTAGCATTCACCACACAATCATGAATATTTCAAAATAAGTACATATGCAAGCAAATATTTATGAATGCACATATAAATGCAACAACTTGATTCATAGGCTTGCTCCCCCTACTTGTGTGCTTATATTTTCCAAAATATTTCAAAATATTTCTTTGTGATCTACTTACTTCTCCCCCTTTGTCATCTATTATCATAAAAGATGTGTTCAAAGAGTTGTGGTTCAATCTAGATTACTTGCCCCAAAATATTTAACTCGGTTTAAACTATGGACAAGCTTGTTCACACATCCTAGAATGGTTATCTTGCCCATTTGAGCTAAACACTTGAAGTTCATATTCTAGATCAAGCACTAGGATTGCAAGCCCACAAATGTCATATGCTACCACTAGATCATATCATCATAGAAGCAATAGAGGTACCATATAAGCATCAAATTCATTGGTTTTCATGAATGATCCTAATGAATTGATGTCTAGATGCACTAACAAGTCCTAATAGTGGATGAATGAAATGGCAATCAACTTTTACCTTGCATTGCTCGAAGAAGAGGCATGTCATATATGGGGTGCATCAACACATATTTGAGAAGTCAAGAATGTTCAATTCATTCCTTAGCTTGCAAAATCTCTTCTCATCAAGTGGCTTGGTGAATATATCGACAAGTTGATCATCAGTGCCAACACTTGTAATTGTAATATCACCCTTTTATTGATGATCCCTTATGAAGTGGTGCCTTATGTCAATGTGCTTGGTTCTTGAATGTTGAACCGGGTTGTTGGTTAGCTTCACCGCACTTTCATTGTCACATAGCAATGGCTCTTGCTTGAATTTGATTCTAAAATCATCCAAAGTTGCTTTCATCCAAAGCAATTGAGCACAACAACTACCCGCACTTATATATTCGGCTTCGGCAGTAGAGTGTGCAACACTATTTTGCTTCTTTGATGACCAAGATACAAGTGACATGCCTAGCAATTGACATGTGCCTAATGTGCTCTTTCTATCAACCTTGCATCCCACATAGTCGGAGTCCGAATATTCAATCAATTCAAAGTTTGACCCCTAGGATACCACAATCCAACATCTTGTGTATGCTTCAAGTACCTCAATATTCTCTTTATAGCCTTCAAGTGACTTTCTCTTGGTGAGGCTTGGAATCTTGCACACATGCATACACTAAACATGACATCCGACCTTGAAGCGTTCACATAGAGTAAGCTTCGAATCATAGACTGTTAGGGATATTACCTCGGCATATCCCCAGGGACCTTATGGGCCTGCCGACCAGAAGACGGCCCAGCCCACGAGGCCCAGCGGCACGCGACCAGCCCGTCGTGCTCGCCAGGGACTCTCAAGAGCCTTGCTCACCAAGGAAGATCCTAGTAGATAGACTCGGATCCCTTACCTTAAGGGACCGATCGTAATCTATTAGGATATGGAAACTGTAACCCTACTCCCCGGCTATATAAGGCGAGCAGGGACCCCCTCGAAACATCTCATCAACACCTCGTGTAACCTAATACTCATATCAATCTAGCCACCAAAACACAGGACATAGGGTATTATGGTGATTTGCTGGCCTGAACCTGTATAATTCGCCGTGTCTACACTCTCTGTGTTATGCTTGATCGTCGTCGCCACACCTCTGTCTACAATCTACTATCGTAGGGTACCCCCTAGGTAGACTGCGACACATATTTCATTGACAGTTGGCGCGCCAGGTAGGGGGTGTGTGCAACGACTTCATGGCTCATCAATCGGTTAACTTCCCCGGATCCATAATCATCCCTGCAAGCGGCGCCACCCTCCAGATCGGATCTATGATCTGGACCATTGATGGCACTGTCTCCATCTGAGAGATCATGGAACCCACTCGGCCCCTCACGCCGAACCCTTCTCCGATTGAGGATTCAACCTCCGAGGCGGCGCGGAATTGTCCAGATTGCATCGCCCTCAACGACCTCGAAGAATCCATCAACCGTGCTGATGAACACCTCGCCGACTGCGTCAAACTCATCGATGCTTCTCGGCGCCAACTTCGCCCTCGTACGCCGACCACGGGCACCTTCAAGAAGACTTCTTCATAATCCCTACGACGTCGAGCGGCACCCGGCCCCGCTGGTTCCGGAAACAGACTGAAGCACTCGCGCGTCCACAGGACCACATCATCAAGGAGATCCTCGACAGCCCATGCCCGCTCCATAGAAAGGGAAAACACACCATGTGGGAGTGCATCGCCCTCAAGGAGGCTATTCAAAACAAGACGGAAGAGAAGCGACCAGACGACGATCCCCCGAGAGATGAAGCGGCAGAGGGAGCGACCACCGATTTCACGAAGGCCACGCGCATCTTCCCCATATTCGGTGGGTACCCAAGCAGTACCAACAAGCGACGCCGCAGAGCGACCATCGACGGGGACAACGCCAGCGTCTCTCCTCCAGACTGGACAAAGCACCAGATTGACTTCTCCAGAAATGACCAGTGGGAGCATCATGACTACCCTGGTCGCTTCCCCTGGTCGTCAGTGCGGCTGTTTCGACTAGTCTTTTCAAGAAAATACTCGTCGGCGGAGGCATCTTCCTAAACATTACTTCCCCAACGTGCTTCAATGACTCGAGTATCGAAAGAGCGGCCTCTGTCCGGTGAACTTCTCATTCTACGGCATTATCCCAGATGGAGCTTCAAGGCCCTCCGGGCAGGTCACTCTTCCAGTACGATTCGGATCTGCTCGCCATGCTCATAAAGAACCCACAACTTCATCATCATTGACTTGGACACACCATACGACGCCATCCTAGGCCGACCGACGCTCTCAAGACTCATGGCGATACCGCACTACACCTATCTAGTGCTCAAGATGCCAACACCATAATGCGTCCTCAGCCTCCGCTTAGACCTCCCGGTGGCCTACGAGTGCGAGCAACAGACGGTTCACGATGCGACCAGACGTGAACACCAATACGGCGCTCAAATCTCCTCTCCAATGCGGCCAAGCCCCACGCAAAGGACTTCGACATCCCAAAGCCTCCGACCACGCGCGCGTCAAAGAAATCCAGGGAGACCAAGGCGGTGGCGCTAGTCGACGGCGACCCCGAAAAGACTGCCATGATCGGTGCCAACCTCGATCCTGAACAAGAAAGCGCGCTCGTCAGTTTTCTGCGCAGCAACATCGACATCTTCGCCTGGAAACCATCAGACATGCCTGGAGTCCCCGGGGACCGCGCCAAGCACTCGCTAAATGTGGTCGAAGGGGCCAAGCCGACTCGCCAGAAGCTCAGAAGGTTCACACCTAATCGTAAAGAGGCCATTAAGGCAGAAATAACTCGGCTCCTAGCGGCGGGGTTCATTAGGGAAGTAAATCACCCCGATTGGCTTACCAATCCGGTACTTGTAAGGAAAAAGAACAATGAATGGAGAATGTGCGTTGACTACACGAGTCTCAACAAGCATTGCCCTCCTAACCCTTTCCCTCTCCCGCGCATTGACGAAGTTGTTTACTCCACCGCCGGATGCGAGCTACTCTCCTTCCTCGACTGTTATTCCGGCTACCACCAAATCGCGTTAAAGGTAGAAGACCAAATCAAAACCTCGTTCATAACCCCTTTCGGCGCCTACTGCTACACGACAATGTCCTTTGGGCTCAAGGACACCGGCGCTACCTATCAGCGCGCTATCCAAGAATGCTTGAAGGACCTCATCCTAGGGAAGGTCGAGGCCTACATGGATGATGTAGTCATAAAAACACACTCCGCAGAGACGCTAATCGCCGACGTTGAGGCAACCTTCAAGGCCCTCAGCAAGTTCAGATGGAAACCAAACCCAAAGAATTGCATTTTCGGGGCATCATCGGAAAACTTGCTCGGCAATATTGTCAGTCGATCCAGCATCTGAGCTAATCCCGAGAAGACCGCCGCGGTTCTCCAAATGAAGCCTCCATCTAACTTCAAGGATGTACAGAAACTCGCCGGGTGCATGGCCGTCCTAAACCGCTTCATCTCTCGCCTTCGCGAAAAAGGCCTCCCGTTCTTTGGACTTTTGAAAGTAGGACAGAAATTCGTATGGAATGATGAGGCAGACCGCGCATTTGCCGACCTGAAGAAGTACCTCATAGAACCTCCTATTCTTACTGCCCCAAAGGACGATGAACCGATGTTGCTCTACATCGCCGCCACCAACCGAGTAGTCAGTACCGTCATGGTAGTCGAACGCGAGGAAAGCGGACGCGCATACCCAGTCCAGCGACCATGTTACTTCGCGAGTGAGGTGCTCAATGAATCCAGGACAAGATATCCCCACGTGCAGAAGCTATTATATGCAGTCCTCGTTACTGCACGCAAGCTCCGACACTATTTTCAACAACCATCGAAGGTGACCGTCGTCACCAAATTTCCGCTGGGCGACATCCTACGTAACAAGGACGCCACCGCACGAATAATTAAATGGGTGGTCGAGCTGCGAACATTCAACATCGCTTTCCAGGGGCATCATATGATCAAATCCCAAGCACTCGCCGACTTCATTGCCGAATGGACTGATATCCAGGCCCTAGTAACCACTGAAGCTCCCGAGCATTGGACCTTGTTTTTCGACGGATCCCTTTCCATCCATGGAGTAGGGACCGGTCTCCTATTCATATCACCGTCCGGAGATAAGCTTTGCTACGTCGTACGACTACTATTCCCGGCATCCAACAACGCCACCGAATACAAGGCAGCACTCCATGGGCTCCGCATCGCCAGTGAACTCGGCGTAAAACGTATCATCATCAACGGCGACTTGGCTCTGGTCATCAATCAGCTCAACAAAGAATGGAATTGCTCCAATGAGAAGATGGATGCTTATTGAGCCACCATCCGAAAACTAGAAGGTTAATTTTTCGGGATTGAATATCACCACATCCTCAATGACCGCAATCAGGCAGCCGACGAGATGTCGAAGCTAGGGTCATCGCGATCCCCTGTCCTGGTAGGAGTCTTCATTCAAGACCTACTTGAGCCATCAATCGCCGATAAATATGAAGCCCCGCCAGCTGATCGACATTACTACTGCCCGACCAGTCGACTGGCGTGATGATTTCATTCAGTACCTCTCCAATAACCCGGTGCCATCAGATGAAACAGAAGCAGAATGGTTTACCCGCCGAGCTCACAACTACATCCTCGTCGACGGAGCGCTGATGAGGAGGAACTCCAAGTTTGAAGCACTGCAAAAATGCGTCTCCAAGGAAAATGGTGCCCCAATTCTACACGACATCCACGCTGGCACATGTGGGAACCACGCTGCCGCAAAGACGCTGGTGCGAAAAGCTTTCCGAGTAGGTTTTTATTGGCCCACGGCGGTCGCCGACGCGGAGCAAATGGTGTGCACCTGCAAAGGATGCCAGTTCTTCGCCAAGCAAACTCACCTCCTGGCTCAGGAACTTCAAGCAATACCAGCTTCCTGGCCCTTTCCCTGTTGGGGCCTCGGCATGCTCGGCCCCTGCCGACCAGCGCCGGCAAACTTCAAGTGGATCTTCGTCGCCGTCGACAAGTTCTCCAAATGGATCGAGGTCAAGCCGATCACCAAAGCCTCTGCCGGAAACGCAGTCGCGTTCATCAACGAAATCATACATCGTTTCGGCGTACCAAATTCCATCATCAACGACCTGGGGTCAAATTTCACCAGAAATCTCTTCTATGATTTTTGCGAGGAAAACGAAATACTGGTCAAATACGTTTCTGTTGCCGATCCTAGAGCAAACGGCTAGGCCAAACGTGCCAACGGAATGATATTAGATGCACTCAAGAAGCGCTTATACCAGGAGGAAGAGAAGAACCCAGGTCGCTGGCTACGAGAACTTCTCGCGGTATTATGGGGACTATGCACTCAGCCCAGCCGCAACACCGGCGTCTCCCCGTACTTCGTGATCTTCGGCTCCAAGGCTGTAATTCCAACGGACATCGCCTTTGGCTCCCCAAGGGTCGAACATTACGACAAAGAAAAATCCGGTCAAGCATGGGTCGACGACCTAGACTGCCTTGAAGAGCAGCGATTAGCTTCGTGCATACGAACGGCCAAATACCTCGAAGGCGTTCATCGCTACTACAACCGCAACATTAGCCATAGATCTTTTACCACAAGAGAACTCATCCTCAAAAGGAAGCTCAAGCCCGATGGACTGCACAACCTTTCTTCTCACTGGGAAGACCCCTACATCGTGAAATAAGTCACCCGACCAGGATCATACCGGCTCGCAGACCAGGAGGAATTGATGTCCCAAATTCTTGGAGCATAGAGCACCTCAGGTGATTCTACGCCTAAAAATTGTACTATGTACCATGAGATATAAATAAAGATTCGCAACTTGCATCTCGACTCCTATTTCTTCCACAACGTCATACCAATAAACCCTACAAAATGCTCACGGCGTTCGGCGACCTCTACAAAAATGCTCACAAGCGTTCGGCGACCTCTACAAAACGCTCACGGTGTTCGGCGACCTCTACAAAATGCTCACGGCGTTCGGCGACCTCTCCGAAACACTCTCACAGTGTTCGATGACCTCTCCAAAACGCATTAGGGAGTTCTCGCCAAACAGCCTGGCCATAACCAGAAAGCCTCCAAAGCTGGCCTATCGATTAACCATGGTACGTAGAAGTAGCTACCCCACGCTATGGCTACATCGACAGGCCTCCCAAGTGATGCTTCCCCAACAACCGGGAGACGTTGCTTGGGTCGGAGGCCATGAGGTTATGCACCCAGGATCTGTACACGACCACGATACGATCGATGACTCTACAAGCAGCATGGTTATTCGCCCAGCGTCTGCAGGAACGGTCTCCACAGGCCCTGGTCACGCCACGATCGAGCCTCTCGAAAAAGGGCCCTGTCCCTGGCATCTCCCTAAGCGTGCATGAGCTGCTCGCCCTCTGCGCCGCAGGTTGTCAGCAGCGTGCCTCCTTAGGAGTCCCTATGGCTCCTACGCATGCAGCGGCGCCAGCCCTACGATGCGGACCATAGGAGACCCAAGGCCGAACGATTCATCGCTACGGCTCATGACTTAGCTGGCACGAGAGGACATACAAGTGAAATAAAAGCTCACCGCCTCGATAATTGATACATTTCACTTACAGGTCCATACAAATCTTGTATTTTATATACAAACAACAGCTATCCCATAGCAAAAAAACTCCATATCAGCCAGAAGATCTCCAGCAGCAGCGCCTGACTCCGCTTCCACGCGACTCATATCCGCCTCAGAAGTATCAGTTGTATAACCACTTCGCACCCTTCGCAGATCAACTCGCGGGTAGTGCGACAGCAGTATGGCGAGCCCATGGGCAAGCATCTCCTTTGCTGCCAACGACGCGAATGACTTGAAGAGGTCCAAGAAGCCCCGCGCCCTCGACAAAACATCAACAATGGCCGCCTTCAATGGAGGAACAGGAACGAAGGCAACGTTGTCGACACAAGCCATCACTGGGCCAACCTCTTTAACCAGGCTCCAGAAACGATCACGCCTAGCGACGACTTCGGCCTCCAGCTCTAAAAACAGCCAAACAAATCAGCACCTAAGCAAGCCAGGGTATCGACACAAGCGACCAGGAAAGTCATCAAAGCAAACCTTTCTGCGCCTTCGTCAACTGGTCACGAAACCTTGAATTATCATGTTCCCTCTCCAAAAGAGCCTCTTCCAATTCGCGTGCCCGCGCGTAAGCCTCCTCCAAGACGCCTCCAGAGCTACAACCCGAAGCTTACGCTCCCGATTTATCTTCAAAAGGACCTACAACACGATGGCCTGACAACCATCTTAAGAATAGTTTGCCCCACAGTTAACCAAGGAGAAGGAAGCCGGTCACTCACCTTCACACGGTCAAGCACATCTCGAGCGCCATCAGAGTCACCATCGTCAGCAACAACACCCTCCCTCGAACGAGGCAATTCACCAAGGTCATCTTCAATGACAACCGGAGCCTGCCTCTTCCTCAAATGGGAACCAAAAGACAATGGCACCTCATCATCGTTATTCGACCCTGTCCCAATGCCAGCTCCAGAAGGGACCCCATCGACAGGAACTCCCGGGTCTCCAGAAGAGCCCAGGTTGTCGCCGACTCCGGGGTCATTCACAGCCCAGGGCTTCGACCTCAATGGCTTCGGCTCAGCAATGGTCGCCTCCGCCCCATGCAAATCTTCGCCGACCAGACCCTGATCAGCAGTCTCCGGTACGACACTATACAAAAAAACCCCATCAAACGCCGCCGCATCACATACCGTAAGTCATTAACAAAACAACAAATCAGGAAAAGCAAAAGAACTCACTAAGGAGATGCCTTTCGCCGAGAACTCCTGGCCGCCCTCAGAGGAACCGACGAACCAGCCAGATCTGAAACCCTTAGCTTAGCATATGCACTAAGAGGAACATCTACGTCCCCCAGATTGACTCCATCACCATCCTGCAAACTAAATGGTGGATTAGGCGGAACCTTGCCTAAGTGATCGGCGTCGTCGGACCCAGTCACGCCAACAGCAGTAACAGCCGCCGACGGCGTCCAGAATTTTGGAAGCAGCCCAGAGGACGGCGGCAAACCGAAATAAGTAGCATGATCCTCGCCATGGACCTAACACATCGAGACATACAAATAAAGGAGACGAATGCGACGCGAAAACATGACACAAGCTACAAAAACACCAACCTGAGGAGGAGGAGGACGATGAAGACAAAAATCCTTCCTAAGTCGCTTGGGTGCAGAGCGCTTCCTGAGATCGAAGATGTAATTTAATCGCTTGTCAGCAACGGCCGGTTCCATACTCTCAGGCGCCTCCCAAGAACTATCATCCCCACCAGAATACTCAAAAGACGAATGCGCCCTCTCCTTACAAGGTTGGCAACGCCTCGCAATGAAGCTACAAACTACCCGCACTCCGTCAAGAGTATCGCGATCGAGCAACTTCAACAGCAACTTCACCTTCTCCAAACCGGCCCCAGAAGGCGGCTCCGACCAGCTCGCCAGGGCCGTGGGCACCAGCACAGGGTCACATGGCGCACAGGCCTCCTCCTGGTGAATATAAAACCATGAAGATTTGTGCCCAGCAAACTTGGAATGTAGCGGCATTGAGACATACTCACTAGCCATGCCATCCCAGAGTTGAAGATACACAGATCTAATAACGCCGAAAGATCCAGTCCCATTTGGTTTCAGGCGAAAGAAATATCGGAACATATCAAAATGGGGATAAATCCCAATAAAAATCTCCGCACATGTGAATGAAGGTCGCAATGTGTACAATTGAGTTGGGATTCAGATTGCAGAGCGAGATCTCATAATAACGCAACAGCCTGCGCAAAAAGGGATGCACTAGAACCCCAAGACCACACCGAAAGAACAGTTCGAACACCACAAGCTCACCGGTGTCCGGGGTCGGAAACTCCTCGCCAGTCGCCGATCGCCATCCGCTAACCGCCATCCACCAACCTCCTTGTCCAGAAGGAGACCACCGAATACAAGAGCATTGATATCGTCCTCTCTCAAGGTACTTCGCATCCAGTGCTTCGCCCAGGGCGGCACCACCAGCTCCTCAACACCAACATTTGGCGCTGGCGACGTGGTAGATCTCCTAACCGCCGCCACTGCCCTTGTCGCCGCCGCCGTGGTTAGCTTCACAACACCACCCCTCTTTGGCGCCATCGCACCAATATAGAGCGCAGGGAACTCAAACGACGCGACAAAGCAAATGGATGAAAAGAGGGCGAAAGAAGAGCAAGGAAGACGATGGCGGAAGACAGAGAGTTCTGCAGCAGGAGCTAGCACGAAAGCCACCGCTGCCGCTAAATCTCCCTTTTATACCAAGGGGCATGACGCTCCGCCTCCTAGGGTTTTTGGGAAACCGTAACGGCCAAACACGGAACCGCCATGATGCCCACTTTCAGCGCCCCAACATGGGCCGCTAACCGAGCGGTTAATTCGGCCCACTTACGAATTTTTATCTAATTATTCCTTATTCCTCCCAAATAATCTCCTTGTTTTACGGTTCATAATTTTCTATATCTCGCTAACTCCACAGTCCCAGGGACTGGATATACAAATTTTTCGAAAGTTTTCTTCGCAGATACAATACTTCGGCTATAGTAATCAGGTCGCCAGACTTCATCAGCCACCAGAAGCGATAATACTCAGGGACTCCCCCGACCAAGGCCACATCTCCCGCAGTTGGCCGCCACTTCCCGACCAGGCTCGGGGACTCCGTCAACTATGCGACCCGACCAGGCTCGGAGACTGCGACCAGCGTGTAAATGTCAAGCAAAAACCAGTATTCTATAGAAGAAACTCGGGGACTGCGAAAAGATCTAATCCTGATACAAGAACCATCGCGCTCCTTACATCAGACTCGGGGACTACGGGTATTCGTAGTCGTTTTTTGCAAAACTTATGTTTCACTCTTCTAGCTACATTATTATGCATTCTTTATCTTTTATAAAGCTTAGTACCATTGGCATACTTCACCTACTACCAAGATCGAGGACTAAGTGGGTACACTTCACCTTGCGGTGAATGTACTAATTTTCTTCTCGACAAACTCTGTTGTTTCAATGTGTTTTTGCAGAGTCTTCTCGACAAACTAAGTGGGTACACTTCACCTTGTGGGTACACTTCACTTCACCAGGAAAGGACTTTCAAAAATTTCTTCTTCAGCACGTCACATTCTTCCGACAAGTAGCCGCAACCTTCGACGAGGCGACCTGTTCGCAGATCACGCTACAACGCTCTCGACTAGCCCGACCTGGTCGGGAGGCTTCTCCGAGTAGTATCTCGACCAGGTATCCTGGTCGAGACTCTACAACGACATTTACACACGAAGGCGACCAGCCAAACGCCTCCAAGGACGATGTTGTGGGCTCGCCAGAAGAATGCAACGTGCTCGGGGACTTATTGGGGATATTACCTCAGCATATCCCCAGGGACCTTATGGGCCTGCCGACAAGAAGACGGCCCATCCCGCGAGGCCCTGTGGCACGCGACGAGCCCGTCGTGCTCGCCAGGGACTCTGAAGAGCCTTGCTCACCAAGGAAGATCCTAGCAGATAGACTCGGATCCCTTACCTTAAGGGACCGATCGTAATCTATTAGGATATGGAAACTGTAACCCTGCTCCCCGGCTATATAAGGCGAGCAGGGACCCCCTCGAAACATCTCATCTGCACCTTGTGTAACCTTATACTCATATCAATCCAGCCACCAAAACACAGGACGTAGGGTATTACGGCGATTTGCCGGCCTGAACCTGTATAAATCATCGTGTCTACGCTCTCTGTGTTACGCTTGATCGTCGTCGCCACACCTCCGCCTACAATCTACTACCGTAGGGTACCCCTAGGTAGACTGCGACGCATATTTCATCGACATAGACCGATATAACTTTTGATCCACCATGTTGCCACTAGCATCACTATCCAAGTGTCCATTTGTTCCCATTGGTGTGCTAATGCCTTTTGAATCTTCTAGGCCAAACTTCTTCATCATATCCTTGATGTACTTGCCATGACTAACAAATGTGCCATTCTTTAATTGTTTGATTTGAAGTCCAAGGAAGTAGCTAAGTTCACCAATCATTGACATTTCAAACTCATTTGCCATCATCTTGCCAAACTCTTCACAAAATTTTTGATTGGTTGAACCAAATATGATGTCATCAACATAGATTTGGAGCACAAATAAATCCTTGCCAAGCTTCTTGGTGAAGAGAGTAGTATCAACCTTCCCCATGATGAACCCTTTTGATAGAAGGAAATCCCTCAATCTTTCATAACATGCTCTAGGTGCTTGTTTCAATCCATATAAAGCCTTCCTCAACTTGTACACATAGTTGGGCTTCTTGTCATCTTCAAAACCGAGAGGTTGCTCAACATATAATAGCTCATTGATATATCCATTCAAGAAAGCACTCTTCACATCCATTTGGTATAGCTTGATGTTGTGTGCACATGCATAGGCCAATAAGATTCTTCTTGCCTCTAATCTTGCAACCGGTGCATAAGTTTCTCCAAAGTCAAGACCTTCAACTTGTGTGTGGCAAATGTATCACTCTTGTCATTGAGAAAGAATACCCATGTATATCTTGTAAGATCATCAACTATTACAAATCCATACTTGTTGCCTCCAATACTAGTGTATGTTGTTGGTCCAAATAAGTCCATGTGCAACAACTCAAAAGCTCTACTAGTGCTCATCATGCTCTTCTTGGGATGGGTGTTGTCAACTTGTTTGCGGCTTGACAAGAGCTACAAAGTTTATCCTTCTCAAATACAACATCTTTTAAGCCTCTTACTAAGTCATGCTTAATCAATCTATTCAATTGCTTCATTCCAACATGACCAAGCCTTCTATGCCATAACCAACCCATACTTGATTTAGTGAGCAAACAAGTTGACAATTGAGACTCACTAGCATTGAAATCAACAAGGTATAGGTTCTCATATCTAAAGCCTTTGAAGATCAACTTTGAACCATCTACACTAATGATCTCAACATCATCTACTCCAAATATGCATTTGAATCCAAGATCACACAATTGAGCCACGGATAGCAAATTGAAGTTCAAGCTCTCGACTAGCAAAACATTTGATATACTCAAATCATTGGATATTGCAATCTTACCAAGCCCTTTGACCTTTCCCTTGCCATTATCACCAAAAGTAATACTATCAATGCCATCATTGATGTTGGAGTTGATTGATTGAACAATCTAGAATCCCCGGTCATGTGTTGAGTGCACCCACTATCAAGCACCCAATGTCTTCCTCTGGCTTTGTAATTGACCTACAAAACAAATTAGTTCTTCTTAGGTACCCACACTTGTTTGGGTCCTCTAAAGTTAGTGACCAAGGATTTTGGCACCCAAATTGCCTTCTTCTTTGGGCCAACAATGGGTGTACCAACATACTTAGCCATGATACCATCTCTATCCTTGGTAAGCATATAACATGAATCAAAGTGAATAGAGGTGGCTTTAGCAAACTTGGTTTGACTCATGTTAAGTTTGCAATATTGGTCAACATGCCCCACTTGCTTGCAACTTTTGCAAGAACAACCATTGCTCCTCACAAAGCTAGGCTTTGGAGTTGCAAAGGCATCCTTGCCTTTCTTGAGGGTATAGCCTAATCCCTCTTTGCTAAGGGAGAACCTTTGGCTACCCAAGCACTTTAGCAAGCGGGCATCTCCACCATATGCCTTACTCAAAGCATGAGTGAGTTCATTAACATCATTTTTCAATTTTCATTTTCACTCACTAGTGTAGCATCAACCTTTGAGCTCTCCCTAGTGGATGCGCATGTGGAAGTGCTAGTGTCGGTTGGTGCAACAATGATAGGAGTGAAAAATGATTCATCTAGAATATCACAAGTTACTCCAATATCACATGATGCAACAACATTATCCTTGTTTTGATCAAGGAGGGAGGAGTGAGCCTTTTCAAGCTTCTTGTGAGTCCTCTCAAGCTTCTCATGAGCTTCCATTAGCCTCTCATGAGAGCCATTGAGCTCATCAAAGTATTGTTCAAGAGCCTTAAGCTTCTTCAATTCTTTGCACTCCTTCCTCTTTGTCTCAAAGCAAGGATAAGTTTGCTTCATCATATCCATGAGTTACTCCTTCGAGTACTCCTCATCATCACTACTATCATCATCACTCTCATCACAAGATTGTACCTTAGTTGGCTTAGACATGAAGCATGATGGAGTGTCAAAGATAGATGGCTTGATGTTGATAGCAATGATAGCCAATGTCTTCTTCTTGGACTTCTTCCTCTCATCATCACTAGAATCATCATCAGAGGAATCATCACTATCCCAATTCACCATATATGATTCACCCTTCTTCTTCTTGGTGAATGATAGCTTCTTCTTCTTGTCATGCTTGCCTTTATTCTTCTCATCATCATCACTATGATTGGGGCGATCCGCAATCATATCGGTGCTCTTGCACTTGTAGCATCTCCTCACATATTCCTTGCTCTTGAAGTTGTCTCTTCTCTTTCTAGCACCATAGCCCTTCTTCTTCATGAATTTTCCAAACTTGCGTACAAAGAGGGCCATCATCTCATCATCAATGTCACTTGCATCTTCATCATCACTTGAGTCTTGCTTTCTTGCTTTGCCCTTGCTCTTGGATGATGATGCCTTGAATGCTAAGCTTTTCTTCTTCTTCTATTCTTCCTTGACTTCTTCTTCTTCACTTTCTTCATTGTATTGCTCGTCGGTCACGATCTCACTACACACTTCATTTGGAGTGATTTTGGTCAAACCATCTCTCCTAATTATTTTCCTCTTGTATTTCTTGGGCAAACAACCAAGAAAGCGATTTGAGAAGTCTTCATCCTAACCTTCTCACCCAATCTCTTGAGATCATTGATGATCACTTGGAGCCTATGAAACATCTCCAGGATTGATTCATCTTCCTTCATCTTGAAATGACATAGCTTGTCCTTGAGCATGTATAGCTTTGAACTCTTTACTTTGGCGGTGCCCTCATATGTATCCTCCAATCTCTTCCATACTTCACTTGCTCTATCAAGATCCTTGAATTGCTCAAACACTTTTGAGTCAATGCCATTGTAAATGACATTGAGAGCCATAGTGTTACATTGCTTCTTTTCTTGCTCTCTAGGTGTCATGCTATTGGTGTCAAGAATGACAAATTCTATTTCGATCACATCCCACACCTTCTCATGAATTGAGCCTAGATGCATCTTCATCTTTCTCTTCCAATAATCAAATGATGTGCCATCAAACATTGGTGGTTTGCTCCCCACATGGTTGAATGATATTTGAGCCATCACTAACACCAAAGGTTGTTAAGCCTTGATAATAGAGGTGACCACGGCTCGGATACCACTTAAAAAGTCCTAGATGGCTAGAGAGGGGTGAATAGCCTATTAAAAATTCTAATAGCAAGAACCTAAGGCACTCAACACAAGCTAGTAATAACTACTAACAAGAAAAACTAACTAGCAAGAGAGCTAACTACACAAGGTATATCAAAAGTAAGTACAAAGAGGATAGAGGTGATTATACCGAAGTCTTGTGATGAATGGATGTCACTATGGAGAATCAATCATAATGAATACCAAAGAGTAGCCAGGAGACAAGATGACACAAAGATTTTCTCCCGAGGTTCACTTGGTTGCCACCAAGCTAGTCCCCGTTGTGTCGACTACTCAAATGGTGATTCGATGGCTAATAGGCAATCACAAGCCTAGCCCACTACTCGGGTGCCACAAGAATCCACCCAAATGAGAGTAACTCAAAGACACGAGAAATTCACTAGAGTTACCCTTTGGCGCTCCACCGAGGTGGGTACAAGTCCTCTCACAATCGTCGAAGCCGGCCACGAACAATCACCAATCGTGTCGAAGCTTCCTCAATCGCCCAAGCCGCCTAGGTGTTGGCAAACACCAAGAATAATAAGAAAATCGCGGCGATGACAAACACCAAGTGCTACTAGATGCAAATCACTAAGCAAATGCACTTGGATGCACTCTATATCTTTTGGGATGAACAAATGGTCAAAGAGATGAGTGGGAGAGCTTCTCAAGAGCTCACAAGAGTATGCAAGAATGGAATGAAGCAAGAGAGTGAGCTAGAACCGGCCATGGGCCTTAAATAGGCTGCCCTCAAAAAACCTAGTCGTTATTGTCTGCGTCGCGCCCGACGGACGCTCTTCAATGTTGCATCGGACGCTCTGTCGCCAGCGTCCGTCGCGTGTCCAGAGAGTGTCCAGAGAGCTCTAGTGTCCATCGGACGCGTCCGTTGCCTTGTCGTCGGACGCTCCAGAGCGTCCCTCACCTTTGTGTCAGTGAGTTTTCAATCCATCGAATGCTCGTCTGTGTCTAGCCCAGCGTCCGTTGACAGCGTCCGTCGTGAGTACAGAGAGCATCCAGAGAGCTCCCCAAGCCATCAGACGCGTCCGTTGCGTAGTCATCAGACGCTCGCCAGCGTCCGTTGCAAAGTCTGCGCTGAGGCTGAGTTAGGGTTTGCCAGACGGACGCGCTAATGCTTTGAGCCAATGCCCGTTGCCAACGTACGTCGCCTATAACTTGTCCCTTTCTTGTTTCTATCTCTTCAAACCTTGCTCCAATGTGCCAAACACTTAGAGTACTTCCTTAGAGCAGATGTTTAGAATATTTTATAATTCTTTTAAGCAAGGTTATGTTACTAGGTTGATTAATGCACATGCATGAATGACCACACCTAGTAGCACTTGATAACCGCAATCACAACACGTTTTTCCCTTCTTGATAGTACGGCTATCTATCCTAAATGTGATCACACTCTCTATACTGTCTTGATCACCAAAACAAAAATAGCCCTATGATATACCTTTACCTTGAGCCCTTTTTGTTTTTCTCTTTCTTCTTTTCTTTGTCCATGGAGCTCTTGATCAATCCACCATGATCATCCACAATACTCCATCTCATGTTGGATCACCCTAACTAGATCAACCACTTAGCAATTTGGTTAGTCCATAGGTTTCATCAATTAACCAAAACCAAACTTGGGCTTTTAGAAGCTATCTAAAGTATCGGGGAAAATATCCCTGATGCGGGCGTTGACGAAGCAGGAGGTTATCAGATCATAGAACTCCACGCCGGTGACCTCTGCTACAGCCAAGGCGAAGGAAGCTCCATGGGCAACCGAGTAGAAGACCAGCTCCCGAATATGCATCGGCATGTCTTCCAGACGCTCCTCCAGCATCAACCCACGAGCATGGATGAGATCCGCCACTGCGTTGATGGCCGACGCCAGTTCTGCCATGCGTAAAGGGATCAATAAGCGGAAGAAGAAATCATAAAGCGGCATGTTAGGATGGCCGAGATAAGCAAAGGGCTTAATTGGCTAATCAGTCCAAAGCAGTTAGATCTAAAGTCAAGGGGCGTACCATCGGCTCTGACTAAAGATGACCCGAGGAGCATTTTAGCATGATGGAGCAAAGCCTTCGCCTCCACCAACTCCTCTTCCAGGCGAGAGCGCTCTCAGCGTCTCTCCGAAGGGAGATGACTATTTTTCCCTGCGGCTTGAGAAGTGCTCCACAAGTCATCATTCATGGCCGGAGAGTTGACACTTGGCTCGGCCGCCCTGGAAGAAATGAAGAAGACTGGTTAGGGTTCTCCCTGCAGGCTAATCAGATAGGTGGGAGGAGTCGAGGTGGCCATTTACCCCAAGGATCAGTGTCACGGCAGCTGGGGGATGTTACCGGCGGAGCTAAGCACGGAGTGATGCCCGAGATTCGCCATGGATTGGGATGCTACTATAGCCAAGGGGGCAATTCGGCGGAGTATCAGAGAAGATGAGTTGCGAGACACACTGACTATCGTTTCAGAGGCCCCGATCGCTACTTAAAGCACTGATGTGAACAAGCGAGGGGGTGGTGGTTTGGTACACTGAAGTAAAGTATGCTACAGTGTGAATCGGCTAAGGCAGACGATTGAAGTCCGGCATTTATGAATGAACGACTAAGCAGTTAGTCAGCATTTCAAAGGGACGGTATAGTCAGGCAAACAGGTACCATGAAAGGCAGTCAACATTAGCCAAGAGTCATCACAGTCACGAGGTACGATTGTTACAAAACAAGATCATAAGTTCAAGGCCAGTTGGACAGGGTCCAAAGCATTCAGGCAGAATTGTTCCACCTCAGCCAGCACTCGACGGCCATCTTCTGTGGAGCCTGGTATTGGGCGTTGCTTGGCTCGGAAAGTTTGAAGCCTCGAAGCAAGGAGCGTCATCTTCTACCGATGATCATGCAGATCGGTAGGAATCTTGTTCAAATCATTCTCCTCTCGAGCGATGGTGTCATCAACGACTTTTAGTTGGGATAACAGTCGTTCCCGTTTGGCCTTCACCCTTGCCAAGATGCGATTGATATTGTCACAAAGGGCCCTGAGCTGGTCTATCGTCCTCTTCGCCTCAGCCATGTCAGAGAGGCAACACTGCTCTTCTTTGGGTAACCTAGTTTGAGCCTCGCGATCTGCGAGTCTGTATTGAGCTCTGAGCAAAGCCGGCTTACATTGCTCTATGTAAGCAATGGCGATTAAAGTGTCCCTCAGGTCTGTGTTGACGCTAAGAATGGCATACTTTTACATACTCAAAATACCGTCAACAACTCTGGTTTTAAGGGTAGAATAACACTTCATGAGCATATTTATCACTAATAAGTTCCACATGTACTTGGATAACCTTTGTTTGCAGGGAATGACATTTCCGGACAATTAAGGGTGCTGGAAGCTCCATTTGCAGTTCGGCCGACGTGTGACTGGAGCCAAACTCCAGAACCTCTGCACCATTAGACTCCTAGCACGTCCAGGAGCTCCCACAAGGAAGCTTGGCTCCAAAGGAGCAAAACTCAAGTCAGCCGACCTGGGTATGGGGCCTCCTTGTCAGCCAAGCTACCACGATCCATGCCAAAACCATTTCAACCCTTGGATGTAACTTATGCTTTCATTCAATGCTCCAGATCAAGTGCATAAGGATCCATGGGCCCACATCAAGAGAATCAATGTGATAAACACCTCAGAAGAGTCACCCACGCTCCACGACAGGTGGGGCCACCTTCTGGAAGGTGGTGGTGGGCCCAAGACTCCTAGGGGTGGTCGGCCGACCCCCCCTAAGAGGCCCACATCGCCCCAGCTCTTCCTTGAGTTATGGGGCCTCCGTCTAGAAACCTTGGGTAGGACCCACCTGTCATAGGGGAGGTTGGCCGACCCCCTAAGGACCCACGAAGAGCTTGGTGACTCCCCATCACATTTACCACATGATGGAAATCAAAACCGTCCAATCTGAGGCGGTTTGGAGGCAGTGGATCCAAGGGTTCAAGGTGGAGCTCTCCTGGATCAATGATGTGGTGGTGGAGTAGCCCTACTCCACCTCCCACTATAAATAGATGCTCACACCCCCCACTTCACACATGGTGGACAAGCCTACAATCTCAATCACTTAGAATTATCTTAGTAGTTAATCTAGTGTGGGAGTTAGAGTAGAGTTGAGTTGTGCTTGGGATTTCTGTAATTGTCTCCTGGAGAGTCTGGTATAGCTCTTGTACCTTTCCTTTTCTGTAAGACTTATCTTATTTAATATATTACTTTTTCTCTACTTTACTTAGTATTTACTTTGAGCATTACTATACTTGTTATAGTATTGTTATGCGCTTTTGCTTATTACTAGCCTTTATATCAAGAGTTTCTGATCCTTCGTGGCCATTCCTATATGTGATCATTGCCTGTCATAGGGTGCTTTGGTTGTAGATCACAATTAAAGTAGTGAGTTGTGTGTAAGCGTGGTGCTTATACATCATCTTACCCTTGGTTACTGCTGGCTGCACGGATTGTTTGTGGTAGCTAGCAAGAGAGTGACATCCTTGTCTAGTCTTAAGCAAGTTCTTAAAACGTAAGGCCCCCATACAAAGAGAGCGCGGTCCGGTAGGAGTTTTGTCCTCCTACTAATCTATCCTCTCGCCTAGCATACTTGTTTTGAGGAGGCAAACTGTTGTGTTTAGACTAATTAATTTGCTAAGTACATTGAAGTAGAGTGAATCACATAGGAGTCCTTATCTCTCTCGTTGTCCTCCCACCTAGCTATACTTACTAGTTATTCTTAGTTATCTTTTACCTTAGCTTGTTCATTCATCACCTTCCTATCACATTATACATTACCCATCTATACTAGTTGGTACTAAGTTGAGGTGCTCTTTAGGATCTCTCTCTAATTATCATTTCTAGCTACCGCTTTCCCTTGGGAAAATATAAATTACGATACCTTGGAATACTCCTAGGTGAAGTGCTACAACGGTATAATTTGTGCGCTTGCGGATTTATCCAATAGTCATAAGAAATACCAACAAGCATTTTTGGCGCCGTTGCCGAGGAAAGCATAGCCTAGAAATTTTAATTAGAATGAATCCAGAGATTCTCGTTAACTTAGTTATCAATTAGTTGTAGGGGCATTACCCCTTACCTTTGTTTCTCTTAATTGTGAAGCAAGGCATTGTATGAGTGAGTTCCCCTTTCAAGCAACCACATTAGAAAATCTTGAGAGCTTCCAAAGGAACTCTAGACATCGTATAGTGTCCCCTTGAAAGTTCACCTCAAAATTGGATCCACTCAAGGAAGGAGGCTCCACTCCGTTTATCGAGCAAGCTATGGCTCAAGAGGCTATTTCCGACTTTTCTGTCCTGTTAGTCACTCACATGGCGCGAGGACCTGAAGTTAATACAGGGGGTGCTATCTTCGAGCTAAAGCTAAACTTGATTAACCTAGTGCACGCCAACCCATTTAGTGGGAAGTCCCACAAGGATGTTACTACACATCTCCAACATTTCTTGGAGGTGAGTGGTACCGCAAAGATGGACATCTTGTGGAAGAAAATAGAAGAAGGTTCCAATAAGGAACAAGAGGCCATCTACCCCATTGCCGCCACACGAGGTATCGAAGCCAATCCATGGTGCAAGGTGTGCGAGGGGAATGATCACTTGGACAACAATTGTCCCGAGACGACGAAGGAGGAAGTGAACTTCATCATCATCAACAACAACAACAGGTATCGGACCCAACAACAAGGAAATTGGAATTCACACCCCTTGTACCAAGGTAATGGAGGAAATAGTTATAACAACAATTACAATTCTTACAATAATTAGCATTCATTGAAAGATCTTGTTCTTGGCCAATCAAAAATTAATGATGGTATAAATAAAAAGATGATAACCAATGATAAAGTTCTTGAAAACCTTAGTGAGAAAATGGATAGCTTTGCCTATGAAAAATCACTTGAGCTTTAACAAAATGTTAGAAACACAACTAGCTCAATTAGCTACAGCTATGTCATCTATAGAACAAGGTAAGATTCCTGGGAAGCCAGAGGATCCAATTGAAAATGTTAACATGGTCACAACGAGGTTCGGTAATCCTCCACTACGCTCCAATTGGGGCTATCTTCTTGATCCTCCCTTCATCATGAAGAAAGAAAATACAGGCCATCCAACAATCAAGTGCTCAATTGGACAACAAACCTTCCACAACACCTTCTACGACCTTGGATCGGGTGTCAACATCATGTCCAAGGTAACTTATGATAATCTGCTAGGGGGACCTTTGTTCCCTACATGTGTTTGTTTGTAGATGGTGGATCAAACCATGCGGTTTCCAGAAGGACTTGTGAGAGATCTCTAAGTGTTTTGGGTTATTTATGAAACCTAAGTACTAACCTAGCTCTAAGTGCTTGAGTAGGTCTAGTACACTAAGAAGAAGTGAAGATGACAAGTGATGGAGCAAGGTGGTGGCTAGGAGAAAGCTAATCTAAAGCTCACACTTAAAGAAGAAAAGAAGAGTAGGAGACCCTAAGAGCTATTCAAGGCAAAGGTATAAGCTAGGGCTTTTCATTTTGGTGATCAAGACACCTAGTGGGTGAGATCACATTTAGGATGGGTAACCGTACTATTAAGAGGGGAAAATAGTATGTGGTTACAACTATCAAGTGCCATTAGGTGTTCATTACATGCATTGCATCTAAAACCTAATGAGCAACCCTTGTAAAACTTGCTAAAATATGCCAACACACGAGCACAAGTCAGTGATACACTTGGTGGTGGCACATGAGATCAAGGGGTGAAGACAGAAGACAATTCTGAGCTGAACAGAGGCTCCGGACTAGTTGCTTGGGAAGCTCCGGACCATTCGAGGAAGTCCGGAGGCTAGCCCAAGATCTGGCTGCTTCACTGAGAAGCTCTGGACCAGTGGACTGGTGATGCTCCGGACCATTATTCATTGGTCCTGTGGCTAGGTCCCAGGAAGCCGAAGACCAAGAGGATTGGTCCGACGGCTGAGCTCTGGACTTGAGTCTAGAGCCCTGGAGCTCCCTGCATAAACTTGATCGAAGCTCAGCAGAAGCTCCGGACCAGAAGATATGGTCCGGTGGTGACCGTCGGACCAGTTGTCCGAAGCATGGGTGCTCACTGCATAGATTTGGAGCTGAAGGCAAAAGCGTCGGACCAGAGGCTCCGGATTATGGTAAGTAGTCCGGAGGTTAGCTGTTTTGAAACTCCAACGGTCGACTTCAGATGTCAGTGGACACGTGGCGATCCCAGAAGGCGTCGGACCAGGCGTCGGACTTGGCTCCGGACTAAGCGTCGGACTAGGTGTATTGGTCCAGAGGTTGCGCAAAGTAGTTCGGTGCTTTACTTTTCAGCAGCCCCAAGTGCATAACGGCTAGTTTCTTTGAGGGAGCTATTTAAGGGTGTGTGGCTGGTTCAAGGAGTCTCTCTTGCACATTTGGCTATTGCATACTCTTGTGAGCTTGTGACACACACTCCCACTCATCATTGATTGATCATCCATTTGAGAGATTTGAGTGCATCAAGTGCATTGCATGAAGTGAGTTCATCTAGTGGAACTTGGGAGTCGACACCGCTGCTAGTTTCTTGTTACTCTTGGTGATTGCCATCACCTAGATGGTTGGAGCAGCGGTGTGGATTCGAGAAGCTTGGTGATTGTGCTTCGTCAACTAAAAGTGATTGTAAGGGGTTCTTGTGCCTTCCCCGCGGGAGATTGCAAAGGTAACTCTAGTGGATTGCGCGTGTCGTTGAGTGCCCTCATCTTGTGTTGGTTGTGCGGCACCCGGTGACGTGTTTGGCGTGTGATGCCAATTAGCGCGAGAACCTCCAAGTGAGTGAGCCGACACAACGAGGACGTAGCCAGTTGGCAAACTAGTGAACCTCGGGAGAAAAATCAAGTGTCAACCTTGTCTCCCTCTTGTGATTGATTGGCTTCATCGGAGTTCTCCAAGTTGATTGGATCAATCCTCTACACGGCGGTATAATCACTCTTCCTATCCCTTTCATACATGCAATTAGTATATTAGGTTGTGCTAGGTAGCTTAGTAGCTTGTGTAGGCATTGAGTGATCCTAGAGCTATATTAGGATAGAATTTGTGGTTAGGAGGCTTCGCATCCCTTAGTAGGCTAGTGCAATCATAGCTTCACCATCTTGTGATCTAACTTGTTGTTGAGATTTGTTTAGAATTTTAGTTTAGGCTATTGACCCCCCTCTAGCCTTGGATTAGGACCTTTCAAGTGGTATCAGAGCGAGTACACCGTTGATTTGAGGCTTAACAACCTATGGTGTGGTCATGGCTCATATCAACAACATGAAGAAACCACCAAGATTTGATGGTTCCAACTATGGCTATTGGAAGGTTAAGATGACCGCACACATCAAGTCAATTAGCCAGAAGGTGTGGCTTGTGGTGGACAAGAAGTTTGAGGTTGTGAATGTGGAGGCTCCAACTCCACAAGAGGAAGAGAAGTTGAAACACAATGGCATTGCTCTTAGTGCCATCCATGAGGCTCTTGATGAGAAAGTCTTTGAGCAAATCAAGAATCTAGAGAGTGCTCATGAGGCATGGAAGAAGCTTGAGGAATCATTTGAAGGCACTCAAGCCGTCAAAGGAGCAAAGGCATATATTCTCAAGGAGAAGTTTGCAAGCTTCAAGATGAAGGATGATGAAAATGTGCCGGAGATGTTTCATAGGCTCCAAGTGCTAGTCAATGATCTCACGGCTCTTGGTGAGAAGGTTGAGGACAAGGACTTCTCTCACAAGTTCTTGAGGTGTCTTCCATCCCGGTTTGACACACTTGTGACTTTGATTATGAGGAGTGGGCTAGACACCATGACTCCAAATCAAGTCTTGGGGGATGTGATGACTCAAAATGCATATCGGGAGAACAAGGAAGAAGATGTCAAGAAGGAAGACAAGAAGGATGAGAATAAGAAGAGCATAGCCTTCAAGGCTACTTCATCACACAAGAGCAAGGGCAAGAGCAAAATTGAAGAATCTAGTGAAAGTGAAGACCAAAGTGCTAGTGATCTTGATGAAGAGGAAATGGCTCTCTTTGTGAGGAAATTTGGCAAGTTCATGAAGAAGGGCTATGGTGCAAGAAGGAAGAGGACTTCCACCAAGAACTATGATGAACCAAGGAAGTTCTTCAAGTGTGGAAGCTTTGATCATCTCATTGCTCATTGTCCTTACAATAGTGACAAGGATGATGATGATCACAAGAAGAGAGGCAAGAAAGAGAAGAAGCCCACATTTGATAAAACGAAGAAGAAGGGCTACTCTCATATTGTCACTTGGGATAGTGATTCTTATTCATGTGATGATGATGATCAAGAGAAGAAGACCACTACCAAGAAGAAGGTTTTTGCAAGCATTGCAATGAGGGACAAGATTTCTCTATTTGACACTCCATCATCATGCTTCATGGTTAAGTCCACTAAGGTACTTTCTCATGATGAGAGTGAGAGTGAGAGTGAGAGTGAGAGTGAGGAGCCCTAAAAGGAGGAACTCATGGACATGCTTGAACAAGCTAAGGAATACATTGACAAGAAGAGGAAGGAATGCAAGGAATTGCACAAGGCCAATGAGGCTCTTGAGCAAAACCTTGATGAGGCCATAGCATCTCATGAGAGGCTAATGGAAGCCCATGAGAAGCTAGTGAAGTCTCACACTAAGCTTGAAAGAGCTCAGTCCTCTCTCTTAGATCAAAGTAAGAAAGAGATTGTTCAAACATGTGACATGGGAGTGACTTGTGATATTCTTGATGAATCATTCTATACTCCTATCATTGTTGCTCCCATAACCCCTCTTGTAGCACTACCACTTCTACTTCATCTACTAGTGATGGCTCTACTTGTGATGCCTCACTTATGGTGGAAAATGAAACCCTCAAGAAGGAGGTTACAAAGCTCAATCACTCCTTAGCTAAGGCTTATGGAGGTGAGGACCGCTTGCTTATGTTCTTGGGTAGCCAAAGAGCATCTCTCTACAAAGAGGGATTGGGCTATACTCCCAAGAAAGGCAAGGCCGCCTTTGCCCCTCACAAGATTCGTTTTGTGAAGGACACTAGTAGGTATTGCAAGAGTTGCAAACAAGTTGGTCACCTTGAGCAACAATGCAAGAACAAGAAGGCTAACCAAGATGTATCCTCAATGAGAGTAGATTCATTCTATGTTCTTTCCAAGGGTACTAATGGAGTTCATGCCAAGTTTGTTGGTGCACCATGGATGGCTTCAAAGAAGACCATTTGAGTACCAAAAGCTTTGGTAACTAACCTTGGAGGACCCAAGCAAGTTTGGGTGCCTAAAAAGAATTGATCTCTCTTATAGGTCAATTACAAAGCTGGAGGGAGGCATTGGGTGCTTGATAGTGGGTGCACTCAACACATGACCGGTGATGGAAGGATGTTCAACTCAATCAACCAAGATAGTGATCATGGCTTTGATAGTATCACATTTGGTGACAATTGCAAAGGCAAGGTGAAAGGGCTTGGAAAGATTGCCATCTCCAATGATCTTAGTATTAGCAATGTGCTTCTAGTGGAAAGGCTTGAGTTCAATCTTTTGTCGGTTGCCCAATTGTGTGATCTCGGTTTCAAGTGCATCTTTGGAGTGGAGGATGTGGAAATCATTAGTGTAGATGGTTCTAACATGATCTTCAAGGGATTTCGATATGAGAACCTCTACCTAGTGGATTTCAATGCTAGTGAGACTCAACTATCGACATGTCTCATCTCAAGATCTAGCATGGGTTGGCTATGGCATAGAAGGCTTGGACATGTTGGCATGAAGCAATTGAAGAACCTAGTCAAGCATGATCTAGTGAGAGACTTGAAGGATGTCACATTTGAGAAGGACAAACTATGTAGCTCATGTCAAGCCGGCAAGCAAGTTGGAAACACTCATCCAAAGAAGAGCATCATGAGTAAAAGCAAAGCTTTTGAGTTATTGCACATGGATCTCTTTGGACCAACTACTTATGCAAGCATTGGTGGAAACAAGTATGGTTTTGTGATAGTGGATGAGTTCACAAGATACATATGGGTATTCTTCTTAAGTGACAAGAGTGACACTTTTGATATCTTCAAGACATTTGTCAAGAGGTGCCAAAATGAGTTTGAAACAACTATCAAGAGAGTTAGAAGTGACGATGGGATTGAGTTCAAGAACACAAGAGTTGATGAACTATGTGATGACTTTGGAATCAACCATCAATTCTCTCCAAAGTACACTCCTCAATCCAATGGGATAGTTGAAAGGAAGAATATAACCTTGATTGACATGGCAAGATCAATGCTAAGTGAGTACAATGTTAGTCATTCCTTTTGGGCCGAAGCTATCAACATGGCTTGCTACTCTAGCAATCATCTCTATTGTCATGGAATGCTTGAGAAGACCTCATATGAGTTATTGAATGGAAGAAAGCCAAATATTGCATACTTTAGAGTATTTGGGTGCAAATGCTACATCTTGAAGAAGGGAACAAGGCTAAGCAAGTTTGATAAGAAATGTGATGAAGGCTTCTTACTTGGCTACTCTACATCTAGCAAAGCTTATAGAGTGTGGAACTTATCTAGTGGGATTCTTGAGGAAGTGCATGATGTGGAATTTGATGAAACACAAGGCTCTCAAGATGAACAAGAAAACTTGGATGATGTGGGAGGTGACAAGTTGGTCAATGAAATGAAAGATATAGATATTGGTGACATTAGACCAAGACTAGTCCAAGATGAAGATGAAGATCGAGTAACCATTCCAAGTGAGCAAGCTAGTGGTTCTCCAACTCAAGATCAAGCAAGAATTAGTGAAGATCAAGTGCAAGATCAAAATCAAGCTAGTCCATCATCTCAACCGATTGCTCAAGATATTCACATGCAAGTACTTCAACCTACCAATATTGCAAGAGATCATCCTTTGGATCAAGTTATTGGTAGCATTCAAAGTGGTGTTCAAACAAGATCAAGATTGGCTTCATTTTGTGAGCATTACTCTTTTGTCTCATCAATTGAGCCAACCAAGATTGATGAAGCTTTGAAGGATGTGGATTGGATAAATGCTATGCATGAAGAGTTTAACAACTTCACAAGAAATCAAGTTTGGGAACTAGTGGAAAGACTAAAGAATCACAATGTCATTGGAACTAAATGGGTATTCAAGAACAAGCAACATCAAGATGGAATAGTGGTGAGTAACAAAGCAAGACTTGTAGCCCAAGGTTACTCTCAAGTTGAAGGTCTTGACTTTGGTGAAACATATGCTCCGGTGGCAAGATTAGAGGCAATTAGAATTCTGTTGGCCTATGTTTGTGCTCACAACATCAAGCTCTATCAAATGGATGTGAAGAGTGCTTTTCTCAATGGTTACATCAATGAGGAGGTGTATGTTAAGCAACCACCCGGATTTGAAGATTCAAAGAAGCCCAACCATGTCTACAAGCTCAAGAAGGCTCTCTATGGATTGAAGCAAGCACCTAGAGCATGGTATGAGAGATTGAGAAGCTTTCTCCTCTCCAAGGGATTCAAAATTGGATTGGTTGACACCACCCTATTCACAAAGAAGATTGGAAATGACTTGTTTGTCTTGCAAATCTATGTGGATGACATTATCTTTGGGTCTACAAATCAGGATCTTTGTGAAGAATTTGGGGGAGATGATGGCTAATGAATTTGAAATGTCAATGATTGGTGAACTTAGTTACTTTCTTGGACTCCAAATCAAGCAAATGGAGAATGGTACATTTGTGAGTCAAGGCAAGTACATCAAAGATATGATGAAGAAGTTTAGACTAGAAGATGCAAAGGGCATTAGTACTCCTATGGGGACTAATGGACATTTGGACAATGATACAAGTGGCATGATGGTTGATCAAACACTATATCGGTCAATGATTGGAAGTCTACTCTATGTAACCGCATCAAGACCAGATGTCATGTTTAGTGTATGCATTGTGCTAGATTTCAAGCATCTCCTAGAGAGAGTCATGTGAAAGCCACAAAGAGGATATTGAGATATCTAAAGCATACACAAGAGATTGGATTGTGGTATCCAAAAGGGTCAAGATTTGAAGTGATTGGATATTTGGACTCCGACTATGTGGGATGCAAGGTTGATAGAAAGAGCACTAGTGGAACGTGTCAATTATTGGAAAGATCACTAGTCTCATGATCATCCAAGAAGCAAAATAGTGTGGCACTCTCAACCGCCGAAGCCGAATACATTAGTGCGGGGAGTTGTTGTGCACAACTATTATGGATGAAGGCTCTTTGAATGATTATGGAATCAAATTCAAGAAGGTTCCCTTGCTATGTGACAATGAAAGTACGGTGAAGCTTACAAGCAATCCCATCCAACACTCTAGAACAAAGCACATAGATGTAAGACACCATTTCATAAGAGATCATCAACAAAAGGTTGACATTTACATTGACAATGTGGGCACCGATGATCAATTAGCCGACATATTCACCAAGCCACTTGATGAGAAGAGGTTTTGCAAGTTGAGGAATGAGTTGAATATCTTGGATTTCTCCAACATGAGTTGATGCACCCCACTTATGACATGCCTCTACTCCAAGATAGCAAGGTACAATTGTGTGACATATGCATTCATCCTTTGCTAGACTTGTGTAGATCATATAGACATCACTCATTTAGGATCATTCATGAAAACCAAATGATTTGTATGTACATATGGTACCACTTTTGCTTCTTTGAATTATTTGTTCAAGTGGTAGCATATGACATGTTGATAAGCTTGCAACCTCACATGTTTAGTCTAGAACATTTGCTCTTGTATTTAACCAACATGGACAAGATAACCATTACAAGATGTGTAAAGAAGCTTGTCCATGGTTTAAACCGTGTTAAATATATAGGACAAGTGATCTAGAATGAACTAAAATTGAATAAGATTCATCCCACTCCTTTTATAAATTGACTTGATGAAACTTTAACAAGTAGACCCTTTGTGGTAATATGTGACAAAGGGGGAGAAGTTTGTGAGATATAAAATGTGAAATGAAATAAGTATAGTGTAAGGGGGAGATTTTGATTGAAAATGAAAAATTAAAATTTGAGCACACAAGTAGGGGGAGCAAGCCTATGAACAATTTGTTGCATTTGAATGTGCATTCACACATATGCTTGCTTGCATTGTCTATTCATTTATATGACTTTCTTGTGTGGTAGTTTTCAAGTGGTTCATGACTAGTTATAATCTTGATTGATGTTTTTTATCACTAGCATGAATAGGAGTTAGCTAGAACCCTAGAGCTTTGTATGTGTTTGTTTCAATTGGTATCGAGCTAACCATGTTGCTAAGGGATGATTTGAATGACGCACTCTCGATTGGTATCACGCTTCAAAGGTCTATCTCTTATACCTTAGCATCATGTCATAGTTTCCTAGTTGTTCACCCCTCCCAAAGTTCAATCTAAGCATGTGTGCAAAGTTTGATTCATATTCATAGAAGTGCACACATGTAGGGGGAGTTAACACTATCAAACCAACTTTGAAATGATTGGCCACTTTCCATATATTTTCATATATTCCTAAATAGTTCCAAGTGGTATCAAGCATTTCGGGTTGAATATCAAAATCATATTTCAATACATTTTATATTGGATTGTCATCAATTACCAAAAAGTGGGAGATTGAGAAATCTCTAAGTGTTTTGGGTAATTGATGAAACCTAAGTACTAACCTAGCTCTAAGTGCTTGAGTAGGTCTAGTGTACTAAGAAGAAGTGAAGATGACAAGTGATGGATCAAGGAGGTGGCTAGGAGAAAGCTAATCTAAAGCTCACACTTGAAGAAGAAAAGAAAAGTAGGAGACCCTAAGAGCTATTCAAGGCAAAGGTATAAGCTAGGGTTTTTCATTTTGGTGATCAAGACACCTAGTGGGTGTGATCACATTTAGGATAGGTAACTGTACTATTAAGAGGGGAAAATAGTATGTGGTTACAACTATCAAGTGCCATTAGGTGTTCATTACATGCATTGCATCTAAAACCTAATGAGAAACCCTTGTAAAACTTGCTAAAATATGCCAACACACGAGCACAAGTCAGTGATACACTTGGTGGTGGCACATGAGATCAAGGGGTGAAGACAGAAGAGATTTCTAAGTTGAAGAGAGGCTCTGGACCAGTTGCTTGGGAAGCTACGGACCATTGGAGGAAGTCCGGAGGCTAGCCCAAGATCTGGCTGCTTCACTGAGAAGCTCCGGACCAGTGGACCGGCGATGTTCCGGACCATTATTCATTGGTCCGATGGCTAGGTCCCAGGAAGCCGAAGACAGAGACAGGCGTCGAACCAGGAGGATTGGTCCGACGGCTGAGCTCTGGACTTGAGTCCGGAGCCCTGGAACTCCCTGCGTAAACTTGATCGAAGCTCAGCAGAAGCTCCGAACCAGATGATATGGTCCGGTGGTGACCGTCGGACCAGTTGTCCGAAGCATGGGTGCTCACTGCATAGATTTGGAGCTGAAGGCAAAAGCGTCGGACCAGAGGCTCCGTACTATGGTAAGTAGTCCGGAGGTCAGCTGTTTTGAAACTCCAACGGTCGACTTTAGATGTCAGTGGACACGTGGTGATCCCAGAAGGCGTCGGACTAGGCGTCGGACTAGGCTCCGGACTAAGTGTCGGACTAGGTGTATTGGTCCGGAGGTTGCGCAAAGTAGTTCGGTGCTTTACTTTTCAGCAGCCCCAAGTGCATAACGGCTAGTTTCTTTGAGGGAGCTATTTAAGGGTGTGTGGCTGGTTCAAGGAGTCTCTCTTGCACATTTGGCTATGGCATACTCTTGTGAGCTTGTGACACACACTCCCACTCATCTCATCATTGATTGATCATCCATTTGAGAGATTTGAGTGCATCAAGTGCATTGCATGAAGTGAGTTCATCTAGTGGCACTTGGGAGATGATACCGCTGCTAGTTTCTTGTTACTTTTGGTGATTGCCATCACCTAGACGGTTGGAGCAGCGGTGTGGATTCGAGAAGCTTGGTGATTGTGCTTCATCGACTACAAGTGATTGTAAGGGGTTCTTGTGCCTTCCCCGTGGGAGATCGCAAAGGTAACTCTAGTGGATTGTGCGTGTCATTGAGTGCCCTCATCTTGTGTTGGTTGTGCGGCACCCGGTGATGGGTTTGGCGTGTGATGCCAATTAGTGCATGAACCTCCAAGTGAGTGAAAAATCAACGAGGACGTAGCTAGTTGGCAAACTAGTGAACTTCGGGAGAAAAATCAAGTGTCAACCTTGTCTCCCTCTTGTGATTGATTGGCTTCATCGGAGTTCTCCAAGTTGATTGGATCAATCCTCTACACGGTGGTATAATCACTCTTCCTATCCCTTTCATACTTGCAATTAGTATATTAGGTTGTGCTAGGTAGCTTAGTAGATTGTTGAAAGCCCAAGTTTGGTTTTGGTTAATTGATGACACTTATGGACTAACCCTATTGTTAAGTGAATGATCAAGATAGGGTGAACCACCTTGACACATGAAGCTAGAAGGATGACAATGGTGCATTGATCAAGTGCTTCATGGACTAAGGAAAAGAAGAAAGAGAAAAACAAAAATGGGCTCAAGGCAAAGGTATATCATAGGGCCATTTTTGGTTTAGTGATCAAGACACTATAGAGAGTGTGATCACATTTAGGATAGATAGCCGTACTATCAAGAAGGGAAAACTCGTTTCGATTGCGGTTATCATGTTCCACTAGGTTTGCATTGCATATATATAAAATGAACCTACGTGACATAAAATGTGAAACAAATCCAAGAAAATATTATGTGAAGGCTAACATGTGAGCACAAGGACTGGATCATATCATGTTGGCATATGGAAGCTTGGAGAAGAAGAAGCAACTCATTTGGACACGAGACAGTGGTCCGGACACTAGGGATGCTCGGTCCGGACTAACGCAGATGCGTCCGGTAGCATACCCTAGACTTAGCTGGCAGCGCACACGACCACCGGACGTGTTGTGCGTCCGGACACAGGACTCCGGTCATGAGTCCGGAGCCACAGAGCTCTCTGTTCCCCTCTGGTGGAGTTATCCGGACGCTAAGCTTAGTCCGAACTATGGACTCCGGATGTGCGTCTGGGCATTTGGAGCTCTCTGGAATCTCTCTGCTGAGGTCCGGACGC
This sequence comes from Microstegium vimineum, assembly GCA_022036555.1. NCBI lineage: Eukaryota > Viridiplantae > Streptophyta > Magnoliopsida > Poales > Poaceae > Microstegium > Microstegium vimineum. The sequence goes on from CM039136.1 coordinate 22,328,305, forward strand.
AGGAAACATGCAGTCCGGATGCTACTATTCCCCGAGTCCGGAGGCGACGTGGCAGCAGCAGAGCAAGGCGGGAACAGGCGGATTCAAATGACAGGCTGACCGGATGCAAGCGCATTGGTCCGGATCCCAAGCTTCGCGCGTCCGGATGATGCGTCCGGACTAGAAAGCACAGGCGCTGCAGCTCGGTCAGAGAAGGGTCCGGACGCTACCTTTAGTCTGGACCCCCCATGCAAAGTGCGTCCGGACTGGCGCAGACAGTGGAGAAAAGAGGAGAAAACGGCTAGTCTTTTGGTGGTGGCTATTTATATGTTTTGGCCGGCTCCTAGGGCTCTCTCTTGCACCTCCCATTCATTCTAACACTTTGTGCTTGCTTGAGATAGCCCCCAACTCACTCTCTTCACTCTTGATTGCATACTTGTGAGAGTTTGAGTGATCCAAGTGCTTTGATCATTGCATTGCATCTTAGTGGCACTTGGTCATCATCATCGCCGCGGGATTTCTTGTTATTCTTGGTGTTTGCCAACACCTAGACGGCTTGGCGATTGTGGAGAAGCTTTGGTGCATGTTGGTGATTGTTCGTGGCCGGCTTCATCGACTTGTGAGAGGGCTTGTACCCACCTCGGCGGAGCGCCAAAGGGTAACTCTAGTGGATTGCTCGTGTCATTGAGTTACTCTCATTTGGGTGGTTTCTTGTGGCGCCCGGGTAGTGGGCTTGGCTTGTGAATTGTCAATTAGCCACCGAAACACCATTTGAGTAGTCGACACAACGGGGACTAGCTTGGTGGCAACCAAGTGAACCTCGGGAGAAAAATAGATTGTCATCTTGTCTCCCAGCTACTCATTGGTATTCTTGTGATTGGTTCTCTACATTGACATCCATACATCACAAGGCATCGGTATAACAATCATCACCTCTCTTGTATTTACCTTTTCTTATCTTGCCTAGTTAGCTTGCTAGTTAGTTCTTGTTTAGTTGTTCTAGCTTGCTTGAGCTAAGTGCCTTAGGTTCTTGCTATTGTGTGTAGGCACTTAGTTAACTAGAATTGCTTGGATAGGTGGCTTCGCACCCCTAGTAGAGCTAGAGCAAAAAGCTTCACTTAAGTGTTTTTCTAACCTTTGCTCTAGTGGTTTGTAGAGTTTTTATAGGCTATTCACCCCCCCCCCCCTCTAGCCATCTAGGACCTTTCACTTGTGTAGGTATTGAGTGATCCTAGAGCTATATTAGGATAGAATTTGTGGTTAGGAGGCTTCGCATCCCTTAGTAGGCTAGTGCAATCATAGCTTCGCCATCTTGTGATCTAACTTGTTGTTGAGATTTGTTTAGAATTTCAGTTTAGGCTATTCACCCCCCCCCCCTCTAGCCTTGGATTAGGACCTTTCAACTTGCTAGGGACATCTTGGTGAACATCCAAGATGAATACATCCCTACCGACTTTATCATCTTGGACATGGGAGCCAATGCGGATGCTCCCATTATTTTGGGAAGGCCGTTCCTCAACACCACCAACGCAATCATCTACGTGGGATCGGGTCAAATCCATTTCCAATTCCCAAGTCACAAGGTATAGTGTGCTTTCAATGGTTATAAAATTAACAAACAGGTCAAAGCACATCAACCAAGAAGAAGAGTTCAAGCTCCACGCAAAAAGAAGCTACACCGGAGGCCAAGATTAATGAACTCAAGAAGGACGAACCCGCCAAGCCAAGGCAGGATTGGCAAGAAAAGGAGGTGCACACCCCTCGGTCTCCATCTCTGGGACCCGAAAGTGCACCTGAAGAATGAACAAGAAGGAGAAGTCCTCCTCCAAGGACTTAAAATCAAGGAGCCCTCGCCGAAAGGTAAATCGGTAGTTATCTTTTATTTCCTTTATTTTTCTTTACATTTATTTTTTCATCATACTTAAAACTTAGCAAAATAAAGTTTAGACTGAATAAAACCTTGAGACTAGTTTAGCACGAAAACCTGACCAGGTTTAGGCCCTAGGTGGGGTCGGCCGACCCCGTAGGCACCCTAACCCTGTTTTCTTCAATGGGAAACAAGAGGTGACACTAGTGGAATAAAAAGAAAAACAAAAGAGGCCTAGGGTAGGTCGTCCGACCACCCTAAGGACCCTTTGGTCACATCCTCTTTCACCCCATATTCTTTTGTCTAAGAATCTCATGACTTGAGTAGTGTGAATTTCAAACTTCAGAATTTGCTTTTGGAGACAACTCTTTAGTTTTGTCATGCTTTAAAGTGAAAACATATCAATCATCTTTTGAATAAAGCATGAAACACTCTTGTCTCCCACTACTCTTTGTTCAAAGTGGGGAAGCATGAACACCCTAGCTCAGGCTTTAACTCACATCAAGTGGCTTGCTTTGCCTTTCACCAAGCACTAGGAGAGTTTCTGAGTGGAGTGGCCACTTGGGAGCCACCCAGGAAGGGTCGGCCGACTTGGCTAAGTGCCAAGCACCATACCCTTGTCTACCACTCACCTCTAGTGTTGCTTCCACCTTTCAAACTTTGATGGGGGACACAAAGGCTGGTCGGCCAACCACCTTTGGTCACCTCCAGCTCTACCTTTGCTTTGCTCAAAGCACCACACGATGTTTCATGCTCTTGGCACCCAAGGAGGGGCACATGGGGGGTCGACTGACCTACCCATGGAGCCTCCTGGCTACCACTTTCTCCCCCTATAAAAGGCCATGCAAGGAGAGCTCAAATCCTCACACTCCAACCAGATTTCGTTAGAGCTCAAACCACTTCTTCCTTGCTCTTGCCTTGCCTTCTCTCCATATCTCTCTCTCAAGAGAATTTCTTAGCTCCCCAATAAGTAGTTCTACTCTCTCTCAAGTCCACAAAAACAAAAACCCAAAAATATCTTCATCAAGCTTCTCTCTTAGCTCGAGATCCATCCCAAGGCAAACTAGGAGACTAACTTTAGCGCTAATCCTTGTCCTAGTCTTGTTCTTGTGTCTCTCTTTCCTTCTAGGAAATGAAGAACCTCTTTAGCTCCACAATCAAGAAGGTGAAGAGAGCTCTAAGTGGGAGCTCATCTCGATGCTCCCACCAATCCGATGACACTTCTCAAGGAAGGAGAAGGGGTGGTTCTGCCCGATACACTTGGGAGAACATACCAAGCGAAGAACAACCTCAAGAGGAGCAAGAATCGCTAATGGAGGTGCCTCATCTTGGTGCACTCATGGTGCCCCCGATGAGGTCATACGATCTAGAAAGTGGTCTCTAGTTTAACCAACCAGAGTATCAGAAGTACCTCTCCCTTCGGGAATGCTCCTTCGAGCATACAAGGATTTTGGATCCAACTCTCCTCTACAACGTAGGTATGGACATCGAATTTGACACTATCTTCTCTACCATTGGTTGGTCTAGTTTTTGGCAAGTAGCTGATGAACTAGGGATTAGATTGCTCACCATTGAGTTCTTGTGCTCTTTACAAGTTTCTCGTGATGAAATATCTTTCCACATGTTTAACCAAAGCTTTAATCTTACTTGGAGCCAACTAAATGTTGCTCTTGGTTTTGATGACACATGCTTGCTAAACTTAGACTCTGCCATGAGTAGAATTAACAAAAAAGAATTTTGGGTATCTATATCCGCTTTACATGATTGCTCCAACCCCAAACTTGAGGAAATTCATAATCCAACCCTTCGCTTTATTCACCTTTGGATGAACATGACTATGTTTCCTGGAAATCATGTTAACATGCTAAGAGCTATAGAGTTAAAATTGCTATATGGTATGGTTAATAAACTTCATGTCTCTCCTATCAAATTCTTAGTAGCTTTTTGGCAAAGATCAGTTGAAAGAAATGGACCCATACAATTTACATCCTTAATCACTCATCTTGCCGAATCTATGAACTTGCTAGATGGAACCTATCCTTTTGAATATATCACCTCACCTAGAGCAGTAATTCCTGAAGAATATCTTTCACTTGCTCAAATGCTAAAAAGAGGTCCTATAGGTGGACTCAAAATGATTTATCATGGCCATACAACTGAGGTTCCTCTCCCAAATGGGAAAAGGACCCACCAACTAACCCTTGATTTGGACCAAGGAAGTAGGCGAAGAGGTGTTGCAGGTTCCAGCAGGAGAGCACATGAGGGGCCACAGTTTGCTCATTTTGAGCAAGGTGGTCCTTCCCGATGAGTCGTGGGTGAGGAGGAAGAAGATGCAACTTTCGATGCCATGGACACTTCAAGTGGCATGCCTCCTCAAGCACCACGTCCTCAAGGACCAAGAGTATCCTTCTCGTCCTCACGAATAGGGAGCATCGCAGTCGGTGGCAACAGATGGACAATCTCACCAATGTCATAGGCGAGCTTCACGTTGAGCATGGTGTGACAGCAGGTATAGTTCAACAAACCACTGAACAACTCCAAGCACTCCAAGAAGAAGACACCCATCGATGGAGAATATGGTGGCAACAACATCCATATCAGCCACCACATTATTGAGCAAAAGTAAGCTTGGGGGAGGTTCCCTCCCCCACTAAGTTAAGTGTTTATTTTTAGCATTTACAATGATGCATTTTATTGCTTATCTTTGCTTGCATAAAAAAATCTGAATATGATAAAAAGAAACAAAAATATCTCCCTTCATATGCTTCATGAATGTTTATCTCCCTTATGGAAATGATGAATAGTTGCTCTGCTAAATGTTTCTTCAGTACTTAGTTTACAACTTGGTACTTTTCCATGTATGGATTACTTGGCTTAAATGAAACCATCATGAACCTGAAACTTTTGTGGGTTGCAAATGGTGTAACTAAGTCTAAGTTGTTGTGAGATATGATATAACAAGACAAGAGCTGCTATAATACTGTTCCAAACAAGAATGACTATCAGAGTTTTATTTCTTAAAAAGACAAAAACACTTTTTGTTCCTCAATGGTGAAAATTCCTACCAAATCCATATATGCTATTTCATGACATAAGCTTTCTACATAAGCTGCTTGCTTTGTATTGAGTTTGGTCAAGTTTTGTGACCCTTGTTGAGAGACTTATCATGCTCCCAAGATCAAGATCATGTACACACCACATTGATCAAGCACCATCACGGAAGTTTGGTTGGTTGGGATTTGGGCACGTGAAATTTTCAATATAGAAGATGAGAAATATGTAGGCTATTGTAGATATATTCTTCTTTTGAGGAGCTTTCTATTTTACAAAGTAGCTAAAATATGGAATTTGGCAAGTAATTTTAGATAATCTCTTGGAGATGCTTTAAAGATGGTGGATGTATAAAGTAGTATATATGTGTGCATGTTTTTAAGAGTTTACAATACCTGAATTTTTTACATAGTATATAGACCTTATGGCTGCTACCTTCTTTTACTGTTTTTATACTGACCATATATAGCCATACTATCATTGAGAAAATAACCATACTAGGTTTCGATTTTTTATAGGTCCCGATCAGATGATGTGCAAAATATGGAAAAAGTTGATTGGTCAGCATTAAAAATTGTGGAAACTCATGATGATGAAGGTCGAATTGAAATAATGAGTGAGAATCAGATGTGTGAGCTTTTAGGCTTGACAAATTAGGGCACATCAAATATACCTAGACATGGCTTTGATCGCCGAATGGATAAACAAGAGAATGGTAATGAGCTTGGGCAAGATATTGATGGTGCTGCCATTCCTACTAACGATGTCATACCAGGTGAGATGGTCATTACATATGATAAGAACAACCCATCCATGGAGGTTGGGACAATGTACCCTACAATGGAGGAGTTCAAGCTGGCAGTTCGGTAATTTGCCATCAACAAGGAGTTCAATTTAGGAGTGGAGAAGTTGGGTAAGAAGATATATAGGGCTTATTGCAAGTCGGGTGATGATGATAATCCTTGCCCTTGGAAGGTAAATGGCAGGAAACTGGATGGCAACGCAACTGTGGAGGTGAATAATGTTTTTATTATTTCATTCATTTATTCATTCATCTTGTTATGTAAATTAATATCAATTTTTTTTGTAGGTAACCGTTCTAGTTGACAAAGATGAATGTGTGTCTAGTATGAGGATGAGAACTACAACTCCAAGTTGCAAGTGGGTAGCTAGCAAAGTTATCCCCATCCTTAAAGTTGAACCAACTATTCGTGCCAAGGATCTAAAAAAGAGGTTGGACACAGATCACAAGTGTGACATTGCATATGACACTATATGGCGGGGTAAAGAAAGAGCTCTTGATGTGGTTTATGGCAAATGGTCAGATAGCTTTTAGCTGTTATGGTTCAGATAAGAGCAAACACTAGAGGTTTGGGTCACTTGAAAATTGTACCATGTTCTAATTGGTATGCAGAGGTGTGGGACCATAGCAGTGTTTCTGTGAGGCATATTATCAAGTTACATCAGAGGACATGTACTTGTCTTGAATGGCAACACACTGGTAAGCCATGTCAGCATGTGTTGGCATATGTAACCCGCGAAAGGGGAATTGACATAGAACAGTTTGTGCATGACTACTACTCGGTTAAAAAATTATGGGCTGCTTATGGAAGAGATATTGAGCCAATGACAGATAAAACACAATGGCCACAAGCGGACCTACCATTTTTAGTTGGTGCACCTCTTGCAAAATTATCTGCTAGAAGAATGAGGAAACTAAGAATGAAGGGATGGATGGAAGGTGGACACAGCAAGAAGAAAGGTTCCAAAGAATTTACAAATGAGGGTGAAGGTGCAGCGGGATGTGACAATGATATTGCTCCAACAAATGCAAAGGGTAAGAAGATTATCAGAGGACCTATGACCTGCAAAAAATGTAGAGAAAAAGGTCACAGGCAAGCTAGTGCCAAATGTCCATTCAATGGGACAGGAAAAAAGAGGTAAGACTAATTTTCCTCATCAACCAACATGAATAAAAATATTAATTTTAATTTATTTCATCACTTGTAGGAAGCGTAGGCTACCTAGGAAGAATGTTATAAAAGCAACTCCAGAACCTAGCACTCCACGGAGGCCGACTAGAGAAGAAATCCTACGGGATAGTGCAGGAAGGGTCACAAGTGCAGCTGTCGGCAAACCCTTTGCCGAGTGCAAAACCCTTTTTGCCAAGTACCCCTAGCACTTGGCAAATCCGCAGAACCCTGTAGTGAGGTAAGAATATTAACACATTTACTGTACACTAATTTTTCTATATATCTAATTGTCGATCGTATTTATGTGCAGCAAGCTAGCGATGTTACTAGAACAGGGCACGTCTTCACAAACTGAGAACACTAGCTCCCTGAGGATGCCTACTCCGGTGTCAGCAAAAAAAGATGACTCCAAAGAGAAAGCTAAATATTAGATATGTGCAGCAAGCTAGCGATGTTACTAGAACAGGGCACGTCTTCACAAACTGAGAACACTAGCTCCCTGAGGATGCCTACTCCGGTGTCAGCAAAAAAAGATGACTCCAAAGAGAAAGCTAAATATTAGATGATGAATTATTTTAGTTGTGATGAGATATAAACTCATGATTTATTTCGTACGACTTTGATCTCGTTTGGAACTATGTTATGGTCTTCTAAGATGAACATGTTTACGCTACAGACATGGTTTTATGAGATAAACTGATTTGTGTTAAATTCTTTGCTGTTATATATTATCTGTAATTGTGTATGACAACAACGAGCCCTTGCATATGACACTTTGCTATTGTCATTTTGTTGTTAGCTGTACAGACAAGTAATTATATATTACTTTGCCGTTGTCATTTTGTTCTTAGCTGTACATGGCGGCCAGCGAGCCCTTGCCAACTATGGCCAAGCTCCAGCTAGCTATGGCTACAGCCAGCAAGCTACGGCCAACCAGCCATGGCCATGGCCAGCAGTCAAGGCATGGCAGACGGCATGGCCACGGCCAGCCGTCAACAGCCAGCATCCAAGGCCACGGAAAGGCATGGCGGTATGGCTAAGCCAAAGCCACGGGCAGGGCACGCCCACGAACAGCCAGGCAGCAGTGTTTTTTTTAACCAAGGCAACAGTCACAGTGAAATCATGAAGGGTAAAATAGTCACTTCAGAAATACATACATGTATTTAGTTGAGAAAAGAGATTAAATGAATGAAAATCATATGTATTACGAAGCCACAACGTTTCAAGTTATATTTTAGCGAAGTCATTGTTAGGAGTCATATAATAGTGAAACCACACGATTCGGGTCATATAATAGCAATTCTCTCCCACCCGAGACATATATCCGAACTAACCATAAAAAGTTCGGTTAGTAAGAACTCAGGACCGAAAATTTTGGTCTCAGTCTCAGTTACTTCGGTTCGATCTTTGGTCTTCGGTCAGTTATGCCAGGGTTACTGCTCGCGGCGGATCTTGGGCTCGCTGCGAGGCAAAAAAAAACACGCCGGGAGCGACCGAGGGAGGACCTGTTGTTGGATCCCCGTTTGTAGGTGGCCGCATCCGCGTGGGCCTTGCCGGACCAGAGGGAGAAGCGGTGGCGGATCTAGGATGTGATCAAGTGGGGGCTAAGTAATGAAGATGATGATTGACAATGAAGCTTTAATGGTGACTAGCAAACATGCCCGTGTGTTGCAACGAGAGAAAAAACTGAACATTAATTAAAAATACACGGAGTATTGCATATTTATTTATATTTTCTATTTTTTCTATTTTTTTCATCATCAACTCATTAAATTGCTATTTTGTGAGCTAAATACATATTTTTTCTATTTAGATTCGGATTAGAATTAGGATCTATATTCATCCTGCTAGGAGGTATATCATCATGAGTCATGTTGGAATAAAAATTGTATGGAAAGTTGGTTGTTTTCGAGTTCAGATCATATATGCGACCTAATAGGTTTTGGAATGTATCATGCTAAACAAGAGCTATTGAAACTTGTATAAACACGAATTATATATATAGAATTAGAAATAAATTTCTGCTCTTGCTTTTTACTATTTATATTTGGATTATGATTAGAACTCCTATTCATCTTACTCGGGCGTATTTTATTTGAATTAAAATAGGATCCTTAAATATACTCGTGTCTAATTCCTATATATAAAAATAAGAGGTTGTAGTATACAAAGGATTAGAGACATTTGCATTCACGGAGTTAGTTAGGAAAGACTATACCATGGAGAAATTTTGCCTCTTTATTATTAGATATAGATTCAGAGATAATGTTACATGAATTCAATAGAAAATTGAGGCTCACGTGGGGGGCTACAACCACCTAGCCCCCTCCGCCAATGAGGGAGAAGCCGTCACACTCGCCGGCCGCCGATGTAGGAAGGGAGCACGCTGGTGGAGATCATCGCCGGAGGGAGGAAGCAAGGTTGACTGCCTGCGAATGTGGGGAGGAAACAATGCAGGATACTCTGTGCTATTGGGCGTTGTGGATCGTCCACTAGCCGCTAAGCTGGCCGCGAAGCTATTAAGCGGGCTATGCGGGAATCCGCAAGCCGCAAAACTATCATCACGAAAGGCCAGTGGAATTGGCGGACAATCCAGGAAGGACCACAAGCGCCCGCAAGCAAGATGACCACTTCCTAGAACAAGTTAATATTCTATTTTTTATGGGTGAAATAAAATCTTAAAAGAATTTGTAACTACTTTGCGGTCTTTTTGCGGTTCTTACGGGCTTATCGTCTTGTCCGATGGGCTTTGCGGACTAGACAACCTTAGGCATAAAAGATTTGCAGCTAGAGCACATCGGCCGTTAACAACACTCTCACAGGGCGGCTATGCGGTTCGCGGAAAAACCCGCCCCGCCTGCAAGCCTATGTGTCGAGCTATAGGGTCCGTAGTAGGTGCCTGTTCGAGTTATGTTTTTTTTTACTCAGCACGGCCCCACTGGAGAGGGACTCGACACAAAGGAGTGGGGAAAAAAATCGAGAGAACCCTAGCTAACATGGCGACCGGCGACGAGGCAAAGACGGCGTCGGAGGAGGTGAGGGACTGGTCCGACATGACGCCGGTGTGCCTTGGCGAAGCGTTCTCGCGGCTGGCGCTAGAGGACCTGTGGCGCGGCGCCATGGCGTGCTGCCGCTCCTGGCGGGACGCCGCGCGCTCAGGCCCGGGCCTCTTCGCGGTGCTTGACCTCGAGCCCGGGTTTGCTGAGTCCACGCCCGGCCCCGAGGGCGCAGCTTGGTGGATGCCCGCCTTCCAGCGCCGTGTCGACGCCATGCTACGTTCCGCCGCCACGCTCGCCGCGGGGGAGCTGTGTGAAATGCATGTCCGCCACTGCTCCGACGACGCGCTCGCATTCGCCGCCGAGAGGTGAGTTGGATCTTTGATTTGTCAGAATTGATGCCTGGAGGGTGTAGCGTGCCCCCGGCCTCACGCCCCACACAAAGGAAATGTTTTAGCAACATTGGTCGGTTTTTTTAGCATGTATATTGGTAGTTCTACTTAATTGAAGATCTACATGACTTTTTAAAAGAATCAGATTATCTGGAATGATGCATATCAGCATATGCGATTGGATGCGCCTCCCTGAGAAAAATTTCTGGTTAGGTTGTTTTAACCGTGGATGCAATTTTATGTGTTTATCTATGTGCTTTGAATCTGTGAAATCTTCCTTGGCTGCTGGTGTCTCCTACAAAGTAGTGGATTCTACAGAGAGCCAAAAATTCCAAGTTCTGGTCTTCATTCATGTGATGGTAATGGCTTGCTGCGTATTCTCATTTCATGACTTTTTAGGCAATGGCTTGCTAGGACTAATGAATTGACAGAAGAGGGATATCTATGAAATGGAATACAGAATACTTCAAAGATGCTGAGTTTATGGTTGGGTTTTGTTGCTCTAAGGATGGTGCTACAAATGTTTGTATGTTTTTCTGAACATATGACACATTTGAGATAGATGTGCACTGAAGATTCTAGTAATATTCTTCCTATGGAGAAAGGGGACCATCTTCTCCAAAATCTAGACATCCAAACCATGTTGGGTGTTGAGTTGCTATCATTTCAAGGAACTAAAAAGTTGGGTTTTGCCTGGGTTCTTATTTTGAAAAGCGTAGGAACTTAAACAAGAAAAAATAAGCATAATTTCTTCCAAGTAATGCATTTTCAGGTATAAACTCAAGAAACCAGCACATATAGTCAGTTTTATATAAGCTGATTGAAACATGTTTCTGGGAAAACGGTCCTCTGAACAGCCATCCAGAATGTATAACAGATTTTAGGATTTTTTTGTCTTCTGGGAAACAATTTTGGGATTGTATTCGACAATTACTAGCCTTATCACGACACAATAGTCACATATGTTCTTGATTTAAGGTTGCTAGGGTATTGCTCTTTTGTTTTATTCTTTGCTTGTTTTCCATGGTTGAGTTATGACACTTTGATCTGGTAGAGTCGGATTCATACAAGTCAACCCAATAGGGTCTCCCCTTCTTGAAGGATTCTATTAAATCTGGATTCATGCAAGACAACCCAATAGTCTCCATTGTTGAAGGTTTTGATAGATTGTGGCTAGCAAAGTCTCTTTTCCGGGCCTTCCCTTATACAACAAATTCAGGACTTGTATACAAGGCAACAAAGGATTTGGTGCTTTTTTTTGTGTGTGTGTTCTGGAAAAGACACTTCACCTCTTTCCTTTGAATTTCTCTCTTAATGACATGACATGCAGTTCTCCTGTGTAGTTTGAAAAAAAAAACTTGTATCAAGTCAACAGAATCAAATTGTAGCAGTGTGCACCTGAGCACATGTTTTTTGACTAAAAGAATTGAAATGCAGTATTAAACAGTGTTCAAAAAGGCGCCCTTCCACGCTCGCCTAGGGGCGCCTCTGCGCTGGGCAGAGGGGTACCGCCTTGTCTAGGAGGGTAGGTGGTGCCCTAGGCGTCGCCAGCCTGTTGGCGGCGGTAATTTGTTGCTGTTCTTGCCGTGCCAAGAACAAACCTTGAACCTGCAAGCAAATCGAAGAACAAGCGGACAAGCAAACAGCGCACAGACCTTGTCCATGGGATGGAATATGCAATTACGAATTTGGGGTTTTATTTAGATGAAAGTTTAGCTTCCAGCTACTTCCTTGCAACGCGTGTGTCGATTCAGACCACCCGGGAGGCAGGGAGGGAGGGAGGGAACAGAGTTGATGGGTGCGAGCCTGAATAGGGAGTGCTACCGGCTGGATGGAGGAGGCGGATGGATAAGTTTGCAGTATGTAGGATGGGCTGAGCTCTTAATGGTCCTTTCTATCTAATCTAAGCCCACTATTCTGCTGTTTATTTTTTCTTTTAGAATGTAATATATGTCTACTCTGTTGTTTATTTTTGGTTTTAGATGTAATATATGTATATATGTATAAAAACGCCTAGGCTCGCTTAGGCTCTAGGCAGTAGGTTACCGCCTAGAGAGTGCCTAGCGCCTAATGTAACCTTAGTATTAAAGAGTTTGTTTTGTTTCCTGTGGACCAAATTACAACTCAGGTCCAGTGTTCTTAAGTCATTGACTAGGTTAAAAGATGCTCGATGGGGGAAAGACATGGCCCACGTCTAGAGGGAGGAGGGCCAGCCATGGAGAAGAAGGAATAGGAGACGTACTAGCAGGATAGACAACTACCTTTCTTCCCGGTGCAGATCCACCCCTCCTCAATCATGGTGGTGACGATTTAGGGAGTCGCCACCTGGCCACCGAAGATGATTCGGGGTGGGCAGGCTCACCATTTCTCCTGTCAGGCGTGTCATCTGGGCAGTGGCGAATCTAGGATTTTAGCTTGTGGTATGCCTATCTAAAAATTTTCATATCCAATTCAGTAAATTTATTTTAGCAATTCAGTAATAATTATAAAATTAACAACATGATTCGGTTTATATAAATCCATACCGATATATAGGTATAAAAGAGCATCAGAGACTTACAATTCTATTTATCGGACTATTTTATTCAAGCTTAGAGCATCTCCAAGAGCCTTTGTAAAATATACTCTCCAAATCATCATTTAGAGAGTCATTTGAGTAAAAATCGTTTTCTGTATCTTTATACTCTCCAACAGTTTTTCTATATCTCATGCACAGTCTAGAGAGTCGTTCTCGTCTTCTATATTTGGCTAGCGAAAAACCTGGAATATAAGATAGCTATATTTGCATAGGCATTTAGAAAAGCTGTTGGAGTGTGTTTTTTCAACAGAATCTCTATTCCTAGTATTTAGGAACAATATAAAGAGTCTCTTGGAGATGCTCTTACAAAGAGACTTACGAAGAGACGTTGTCATCAACATCAAAGAAAATATCTCGCTCAATGAAATTGACTATACAGTCATATGAAAGACTATCTCTCATCTTATTTTGTAATTTTATTTTTACTAAAATCATTATAGAAAATATCTTTTCAACACTTAGTTGTTGCCGTGAGTATAGACTACAGAGATTATAATAGGGAAAACCAAAAGGAAACATGTGTATGCATTGATGTCTGAGGAGTGAGGACAGCCTTGCTGCGTGGGCCGTGTATTGGGCCTTGTGAATTCTCGCTTCCCTGATGGATGGAGTGATCGGTGGTGTTTTTTTCTTTTTTATTTGAAATACATGTATAATACGTATATTATATTGATTTCTTGCCGGACAGACAGGGTATGCTGGTGCATAAGGCTCCGCCACTGCATCTGGGAGAGAGCCAGAGAGAGTAGTGCACATGAGGGGCTTTTTTTCTTCTTATCTGATTTATTCACCTTCCTGCATCGCCTTAAGAGCCTAGGTCATAAGAGGGTGGTGGGTTTCCATACCTCAACTTAACGCTTTAAAAACATTGCTCAGGTCACTTGTATAGGTGGTTGTCATGCGTCTAATGAGAGGCCACCAGCCCAGAGCTAACTGGCCTAGCAAGGCCCAAAGGAGGGTGCTGGCCAGGATGAATTGGTTCCGGCGCACCTCATGTGGGGGCGTGCACGCCAGGAGTGGCGGCGTCGACACCGCCGCTACCGCCTTCGCCTGTAAGGAATTAGAATAAAATAAGGAATAAAATTAGGAGATTGATTATATTAGTAGTTTGGTTTACTTATGAAAGGAGAATCCAATCTATAAGGATATCCCCATAGTTGTTCGGAACACAAGTCCTATAGGGACTATAAATATAGGGACGATGCAATCAATCTAATCTAAGCCAGAATAGAGCAATTGCTCCTTCCCCTACCTCTCTCCCTCTCCCTGTCATCGCCCTCTTCCTCTTCCTGCGCCATCCCCCTTCCCCATGCCCCTAAACCCTAGCCATCACCCCCTCCCCTCAATAGGACTCTTACAGTGGTTCAAGTAGTATGCCCAGAAACTTGAAAAGTAGATATTAACCTGGACTACCACACAAGTATACAGGCCTGAGATACAATGCATCTTTTTCTGCTGTAGTATACGCATGTTCCATGTGTTTCAAGGTTTAGATTAGACTATCCTGGATGGAGGACTTGTTATACAAATCGTTTGATTGTGAATGTAAGTTTCAGTAGTTTTATAATATGCTCTGGAAAAACATAGACATCAATAAGCACATACTGGACCTCATGAAATTGGTATTACTTTATTATATTCGCAACGAAGCAAACAACATATGTTATTATAAGAATATTTTCGAGTAAATACAATGGTATCTGTTTAAATACTGGTTTCTTCTTTCTAGTTCTCTATTTTTGTGGTGAAATCAATAATTGTTTTCTTTTTGATATCATATTATGTGAGAAGCACAGAGTTATGTAACATGGGTCAAATCCTGCATATCTAGCTATTTTAGATTGACCTCTCTTAGTTGAACATCTGTTCTAGCTTGTTCACTGTTCTTGTTGGGAATGCAAGTATGTAACCTTGGCAACAGGTCCATATATATCTAAAGTAGTTCCTAGTGCCCTTTTTTGTTTGGCTTTTGCTTGCTCCATGAGTGAGTCGTTCTCGTGCTATTTCTTTTGCTTAATTTGTTTTATCATTGTTATGAGTTAGGTACTCTTCTTACCATTTTTTCTTCACTTCGATTGAAAGTATTATTCTGAGCTCTTAAGTGACTTCATCATGTGCAGGTCTCCAAGACTTAATATCCTTTCCGTCAAAACTAGCCCAGCAATAACTGATCGTTCAATGCTCACTGTGGAGCATGCTGCCCCATGCTTACAGAATTGGACATCAGCAACTGCTATGAGGTTTCATACAAGTCACTAGAGGTGATTGGCCAGAGCTGCCAGAACCTCAGGGTCCTCAAGCGCAACATATTCAACTGGATTGATCCATCAGAGCATGTTGGAATAGTTCCTGAGAACTACTTAAGAGAATGCCCGGAAGATGGTGACAGGGAAGCCATTACAGTATCCAAGTTCATGCCGAAGCTGAAACATCTCAAACTGAGGTTCTCAAAGTTGACTGATGTCGGCCTCAGGTCTATCCCTGAAGGATGCAAAGACCTGGAGGTTCTGGACCTGTTTGGCTGTGCAAATCTTACAAGCCGGGGAATAGATCAGGCTGCTACTAACATGAAGAATCTGGTGACGCTAGTGAAGCCCAACTTCTACATACCTCGTTCCTCCTTCCACATGGGGAGGTACGGCCACTGGCAGTTATATGACGAAAGATTCCAGACAAATGTATTTCAGATATGATTATAGTCTGAGGCTATGCCTCAGGTGCTCCCTTTCACCTATATGATTTTGATTGTGTGTATGTGGGCGCAGATAATAGCAATAATGTGTGGTTTGAATTGTTTCTCTAGATAACATTTTGTACAAATGGTTATGCTCCAGTTATTTGTAGACTACGTTAGGTTTAATATAACTTATTGCCTATATAGGCTTGCAAGAGATATTTTGGCTTTCTTTTTGGTTCTGAGAACATAGCTGGTATTTGTCATCCCAGAAATCAAACAACATTCTGTACGAGGAATTTTCTGGATGAAAACTCTCGCCAACAATCAATTCATAGCATCTTAGTTCTTGGTGAATGGTCCATTTGTCTTATACTATTGTGCTTCACTGCTTTGGTTCTTCCTTGAATAATGCCATATAACCTGTCATCACGTAACATGGTTTGCTTATTTGATGCTGATTGTGAGGCATCTTTCGTGCTTGGGTGTCATCTTCCTGGCCCTATGCTGCGCCCGATTGTGACCGCTCGATGCCGTTATCAGAATACCAGCCATGTTCATGTCATCTGCACCAAAATCCAATGCGTTGTTGCGCATCACCTTTCGGCCAGTTGGGATCTGTCTGACTGTTTGCATCTTCTGTACTTTGTCTATTTCAAATTATAATCATTCCAACTTTATTAGAGTCGAAGCATCTTAATTTTGATCAAAATTATAAAGAAAATTACAAAGATTTATGACATAATTAATTAAGAACCTAATGATACTTATTTAGTATCATAAATATCATTATTTTATTATATAGTGTGGTCAACTTGACATGTTTTGACTATTCAAAAAATTTAAATAACTTATGATTTGAAATTGACAGAGTACTAGAGATGAGGCTATAGAGAGTGGCTCCAAAAGTTTTCCTCTTCTGCAGAGCAGAACTGAGAAATGGCAATTCAATGCCTTCCTTTGTCTGAGAGGCTGAAATCTTCCTTGAACAGACCAGCTTTACTCTCCCTTTCGCTCATTGATATCACATTATCCTTTTCAAGGTTAAGAATGACTGACTTTATAAAACTTATCAGTTAAATCGTTCTCAAACTGCTAATCCATAGCCATGAGCTAGTCTTGTCGACTTGCCGTGCACACTCAAATATTCAATAAATTTTCCTAGATATGCTGGAAACCATATGCATATATATACATGTGGCCATCCTTTTTCTTGTTCTTGATCTGCATTATAATTCATTGAAAACTACGTACAACAGAATGAAAAGGGTAGACAATGTGTGCCTCCGTTTGTACTAGTCAGTGACTGACAAAAGATGAAATCCAGCTGGCTGGCTTTATCCTATATTTTGGTTGAGATCTAGCAAGCAAAAGGCCATGGACCATGCATGGAGCACCCCACCACATGCAACAAAGCCACCAAATCTGCACATTGATGTCCCATATGTTCCTCCTTTCCCTAGCAGCAAATCATTAGTGCCCAAAGGCATTGAAACAAAATAAAAAACCGAAGTGCCAGAATCAGCAACCTCTGCTGGGATATAGGTCCCATTAGACCTGAACTGTCCCTAATAATCCTAATCTTATTTTTTTTAAAAGAAATACTACTATAACCCAATGGTGTGTGTAACAAGAACAAAAGAACGGGCTCCATTCACGTGGTTTCCTTATCTTTTTCTCAGAATGTCTGGCGTCGAGAAAAAAAAAAGGCACAATGGAATCAGGTGCCATCTTGCAAAATAAGTTGCTTGCCTTATCTTGGCATTGGCAGCCAGCAGCTACTACTCTGCACACTGCAGGAGTTATAAGACAGTCTTCGGGACACTCCTCCGCATCAGAGATTCAGACTTTCAGAGCTGATGAATTGCTTCCGGTGTCCTGTCCATCTCAAGATGAAAAAAAGCAGCACCGTCCTTGCCATCTTCACGTTGGTCCTCCTCTCCCTTGCCTCCCAGGTCTCACGGTGTGCAGCGTCAGCTGAGGGAAGCGCCGGAGTCTCCACGGTGCAGCATCGGCTGAGGCCTCATCTCCAGGTGCAAGAACAAGTGCATGGTCAGTTTTGCTCTCTTTTTCTTCTCTTAATCGGTGCCTGAATCATTGCCATGCAAGATTGTTGGGCAAATTATCTTCTGGAGAATAACATGTCTCTGACTATGAAACCGGTTGGCTTGTTCGTGAACTGAAGGCGATATGAAAGAGCACCTGGAGATCCTGAGTCCTAGCCGGAAGCTTGGGGTTGGGCATGAGGTGAGCACAGTGGAGTTCAAGCATCACAGGAGGATTACCACCGGGCACAAGGGTGGCAGCGCCGGTGGCGGCGCTGCGGGAGGGGGCGCGGGCGGGGTGGCGGAACATGGGCGGCGGGGGCGCCGTGACGAGGCCGCACGGCTCCAAGAACGGCGCGGCGGCGCTCCCTGTGCCGGTGGCGTCTGTCCTGGCGCTCGCCTTGGGTTGTGGCGTTGCTCTGTCAGCCTTGAGCTTCTGATGAAATGGCCGGAGCTAACTGTCAGTCAGTAGTATCTCCGAGCCGATTTTACGTGTATTAGTGTGCTAGTTTCTCGATTTGTTTGTTATATACCATATCAATATCATCATGCTGTGTAAATGGCAGTCCATCTATCTGTCAGTATACTTAACTAAAACGTTTCAGGACTGTTGCAAAGTCCACATGAATTCTTTTTGTTTTTACCTTTCCTGTTTTTGTCCGTGAAAATTTTCTATTTTAGCCCTTTTTATAAACTATTTCTACAAACATACTTTTGGCATAACTATTTACAGAAATAGACCAAAGTTCGGCGTATAGTTGAGGTTGGCTAGCTCAGCGTTGCACAAATTCACACCAAAGCTAATAAAGAACTTGTAAAAGCTACTTGGTGCATATGCATGTTTGTACTTTTTATGCGTTCAATATTTTGTGAATTTCATAGAAAGTTAAATTTTCACGTGAGATCAGCTTGGTTACATTCATGATTGCAACATCCTAAAATTTGCATCTTTTGAAAATAGATTTAAAAATGATCAACTGCATTTATGTGGTCATTTTACTCTAGAGAAATTAATAAAGTTTTCACAAAATAAAAATTATCATAAGATTATATACATGTTGTTGCATTCATGCTGATGCATGAAGTTTATGGTTGTAAGTGGGTTTTTAAAATTTGAATTTGAAATTTATGAGATTTTGAATTGATGGCTCTAAAGTGAAAAAAAAATTGAAAAAGAAAAGAAAATCATTTCCCTCTCACTTTCCCTCCCTTTCTCCTTTGTAGCTCATCACCCAAGCTCTTCCCTCCTCTTTCTCCCCTCTACACCCACGAGGCCCAGCTCCCTTCCCCCACTTTCCCTCCTTCCCTCACCTCCCACGTGGGCCCTGCCCCAGCCCAGCATGCTGATGAAAGCTCAAGTTTAGTTTTGGTTAATTGATGAAACCTATTGAACTAACCCTATGTCTAAGTGTATAGATAAGCTAGGGTGATCCAACTACAATGATGGAGCTAGACAAGTGATCATGATGGATGTTGATCAAGTGCTCCACAAATTGAAAAATGAAAGAGAAAAATAAAAAATAGGCTCAAGGCAAAGGTATAAATATAGGAGCTATTTTGGTTTAGTGATCAATACACTATAGAGAGTGTGATCATATTTAGGATTGATAGTCATACTATTAAGAAGGGAAAAACATATGTGATTGCGGTTTCAAAGTGCCACTAGGTGAGATCATACATGCATTTGCATTAAGACCTAGTGTGCTTAATCCTACCCTTGAAATATGACTTCAAATATGCTAACACACATGCACAAGTAGTGGTATAATTTGGTGTTAGCACATGCACATGTGAACAAGGGGAGAAGAAAGAAATGGTCTTTGACTAAGTTAGGAGCTTCGTACCCTAAGGGGCAGGACCTCTGGACCATAGGCTAAAAGCTCTCTAGTGATTTTGGTAATAGATGAAACCTAGTTACTAACCTACACTCTAAGTGATGAGCTAGGTTAGTACACATTATGCCAAGTGGTGGAGCAAGCTAGGTGGCAAGGAGATGAAAAGCCACAAGATCAAGGAGATCAACAATCACCCACACTTGGACAAAGATGGAAAGAATGGAACCTAAAAGGATTAAGGAAAGGTGTACTTGATAGGGTTTTCCATTTCAGTGAACAAAACACTTAGTGAGTGTGATCACATTTAGGATACACAACCATACTACTAAGAGGTGAAATGCAAAAGTGATTGTGGTTGTCGAGTGCCACTAGGTGTTATCTATCATGTATGTGCATTTAGGACCTAGTGAGCTAACCCTTGCAAAGTGACAAGTAAAATATGCTAAACACATGCACTAAGGAAGTATGCTTGGTGTTTAGTACCTTGGAGCAAGGGTGAAGAAGATAGAGATGAGAGATGACTCTTGAATAAGCACCGGACGCGGTGGTTGAAGGCACTAGACGCGTACAATGATATACCCTAACTCAGGCGGTGCACAGTGAAGTGCACCGGACGCAAGGTGTGTCCGATGAAGGGTCACCGGACGCGTACGATGAGTTTGGGAGCTCTTTGGATGCTCTCTGGATCACCACCGGAAGCTGGCACCGGACGCGAGGCCAAAAAGCTCAGTGAGTCCGGTTCTATGTGTAGGACCTCTGGAAGGTTAATAAGCCTAGAGGGGGTGAACAGGTCTGTCAAAAATTAGCTTCAAACAAAGTTAAATGCCAGGGCGACACTGCTGGCCTGTAGGGGCGGCACTACCGGCCTACAAATATTGATCTGCTGAATCTGAACTTTTGCAGTGATAAACTAGATACTAGCAGTGGCCTATAAACACAGTTTCAAATCTAGAACCAGCTCAAAGACTGATTACCACAGAAAAGTAGTTCTAGCTAAAATCGAAACTATGAACCCTAGCACAAGATAAATGCAAGTAAGTAAAGCTAGGGACCAGCACATAAGACACAAGAATTTATCCAGTGGTTCAGCTTGCCCCCAAGTCTTGCCTAAGTCCACATTGTTGAGGTGCCACAAAGGCAAGGAGCTTTGCAACTCTTCGGTCTCAAGTCAAGGAACTGAATCCTTGAGATGAGGGGTAATGTCGACGACATATGCATCGCAGTCTACCTAGGGGGTACCCTACGGTAGTAGATTGTAGGCGGAGGTGTTGCGATGGCGGTCAAGCATAACACAGAGAGCGTAGACACGGCGATTTAGACAAGTTCGTGCCGGTAAATCGCCGTAACACCCTACGTCATGTGTTCTGGTGGCTAGATTGATCTGAGAGATAGGTTACACGAGGTGTAGATGGATCTTTTGAGGGGGGGTCCCTGCTCGCCTTATATAGCCGGGGAGCAGGGTTACAATTTCCTTATCCCAACAGATTACGATCGGTCCCTTAAGGAAAGGGATCCGGGTCTATCTCCTAGGATCTTCCTTGGCGAGCAAGGCTTCTTCGGAGTCCTTGGCGAGCACGGCGGGCCTGGTCGCGTGCCCCAGGGTCTCACGAGCTGGACTGTCCTCGGTCGAGAGGCCCAAGTAGGCCCCTGGGGGTATACAGAGGTAATATCCCCAACAGGTAATCTCTTAGCTTCACACGAGTCTTACAAACCTCCCTAGGCTTCCACAAGATGAGGGCAAGCTCTAGGGCGACGCATCACCGGCTAGGAGCAAGCTCCAAGGGTAGCAAACCCTAGAACCGCCGGCCAAACATGAACCACTTGCTCTGAGACTTTGGGAAGTAGTAGATCCGCTCTCTAGGAGTGTTTTGCTGCCTTTTCCCTCAAGTTTTGCTGGTGGGAAGTATGAGATTGCTTGGAGGGTGAATGAGAAACAATGGAGAGTGAGAGAGACATCTTGGTGTTGTTTGCAACGGTCAGAATCCGAGGAAGACGAAGGGGTTTGTGTCTGGTAAGGTGGAGAGCTTTCCAACGGGTATTTATAGTCAGGAAAATCTGTTGGATTTGATGGGCGGCACTGTCGCCCTAGCCAGGTTGCTCTACTGGATGTGAGATTTGAACTGCAACCTGAGCTAGTTGTGTGTATGTCATGGTTAAGAGTTGAGCATGTGATTCAACATTTGACTACACAGTTCTAAAACTCCCCTTAATAGTACGGCTTTCCTAAACTCAATATTCAAACCATAAATGAACTTAAACCTTAATGAGTTGGTCAGCCACCATAAGAATTAGGGTACCTCGACCTTCTCTATATCTTCCTCTTTTCATCATTACCTACTTGTCAACTTGATAGATCTCATTAGTTCTTAAATTAAGCGGTCATCAACACCAAAACCCACAATTAGGCTTGATTGCACTTTCAATCTCACTCTTTTTGGTGATTGATGACAATCCAATTCAAGCTTACAAAAGATAATCATAATTCTGAGATTTACATGTCATGGGTGTAGAGAAGTCCCCCTGAATATGTGAATTCAGATTTGAGTTCTCAAATTGGTATAAGACACCAAGGTTCACATATACAAAGTGATTTGGGGCCTTCCTCGGGCCTTCCCCTACATCCATGACTAATGTGGGGTGCTCTAAATAAGTGTCACAAGAATATACATGAAGCATATGATAGAATATATCAAAGATCAGCACCCAACCCTAGCTGTTGTAGCACAGGGCAACACTGCTGGCCTGGCAGGGCGACACTGCTGACCTGGCTAAAATAATCAGGTGACAATCAGGTTTCTACAACAGTTAAAACATATCTAATAAAGCTTAAACTCAGAATATTACAAGCTAAAATGAAATCCACAAATACATGTCCATATCCAACATAAATAGAGTCAAACTAGTGCCTTATTACAAAAATAGAGTTTTCAACGACACTTAACCTCACAACCTAATAAAGTAACTCTCAATGGATATGACATGAAGCTCCTGCTGCAGCAAAAAAGATTGACCCCTAAACTTCTCCCCCTTCGGTATCAAAAGCCAAAAAGAGAAGAGAAGAGAAGGAGAACCAATCACTCTTCATACTCCTCACTAGAGACAACGACACGTCCAGCACGGTGAGTGGTGCAAGTGTAATGCTGACGGGCTGAACAACGAAGAGGTGGGGCACCTATAGAAGTCCCATGATCCTGCTCCTATGTCTCCTCTTGTTGCTGCTAGTGGTGATGACGTCTCCTGCCATACACACGGTCACACTATGCCCACTGAGAACTGTCCCACTGAGTCTGCTCTCTGATCTCCTCTTGCTCATCCTCATCCTCATCCTCATCATCCTCATCACTAGACACTGACAAGCGTGTCAAGTTGGGAAACATGGGAGGGTGTTAACACTAAGAATGACATACTTTTACATACTCAAAATACTATCAACAGCCTCGGGATCAAGGGTAGAGTAACACTTCATGAACATGTTTACCACTAATAAGTTCCACATGTACTTAGATAGCCTTTGTTTTCAGGGAATGGTATTTCAGGAAAATCAGGGGTGCTGGAAGCTCCTTTTTCACATCTCCCGATGTGTGATTTGAGCCAAACTCTAGAACCCCTATACCATGAGACTCTTGACATATCCAGGAGCTCCCACAAGAAAGCCTGGCTCCAAAGGAGTCAAATCACGGTCGCCCGATCATGGTTTGGACCCTTCTGGCCAGCCATGCCAGCACAATCCATGACAAAGCTATTCCAACCCTTGGATGCAACTTGTGCTTTCATTCAACGCTCTAGATCAAGTGCACAAGGATCCATAGGCCCACATCAAGAGAACTAGTGTGACAAACACTTCAAATGAATCATCCCAAGCTCCTGACAAGTGGGACCACGTTCTAGAAGGCAGTGGTGGGCTCCAGACCCCTAGGGGGGTCAACCGATACCCCAAAGGGGGCTACCACCCCCTACTAGGTCCCTGACCAGTGGGGACAGCTTCTAGAAGCCCAGGGCAGGGCCCACCTGCCATAGGGGGTCAGCCGATACCCCATAGGCCCCCTGAGGCTCCTGGTGACTCCCCCATGCATTTAACACATGCTGAAGATCAAGACCCTCTATTCCAAGTCGGTTTAGAGGCGGTGGATCTAAGGGCTCAAGATTGAAGCCTACTGGATTGATGAAATGGCAGTGGAGTATCCCCTACTCCACCTCCCACTATAAATAGAGGCTCACAACCCCCTCTTCACTCATGGTAGACAAGCCTAAAAGCTCAAGCACTTAGAATTATCTTAGTAGTTGGTCTAGTGTGGGAATTAGAGTTGAGTCGAGCTATTCTCGGGATTTTTGGAATTGTCTCCTGGAGAGTCTGGTATAGCTCTTGTATCTTTCCTTCCTTGTAAGACTTTACTTTATTCAATATATTAATCTTCCTCTACTTTACTTAGTATTTACTTTGAGCATTACTATACTTGTTATAGTATTTTTGTGTGCTTTTGCTTATTATTAGCCTTTACATTAATAGTCTGTGATCCTTGTGGCCTTTCCCGTATGCGATCATTGCCTGTCATAGGGTGCTTTGGTTGTAGATCACAATTAAAGTAGTAAGTTGTGTGTAAGTGTGGTGCTTATATAACATCTTACCCTTGGTTACCGTTTGCTACACGGATTGTTTGTGGTAGCTAGCAAGAGAGTGACAACCTTTTCTAGTCGTTGTATCTCACCACGTGTTCCTAGGCAAGTTCTTAAAAGGTAAGGCCCCCATAAAAAGATAGCGTGGTCCGGTAGGAGTTTTGTCCTCCTACTGATCTATCCTCTCGCCTAGCATACTTGTATTGAGGAGGCAAACTATTGTGTCTAGACTAATTAATTAGCTAAGTGCACTGAAGTAGAAGTGAATTACATAGGAGTCCTAATCTCTCTCGTTGTCCTCCCACCTAGCTATACTTACTAGTTATTCTAAGTTATCATTCACCTTGGCTTGTTCATTCATCACCTTCCTATCACATTATTCGATTACCCCCCTATACTAGTTAGTACTAAGTTGAGGTGCTCTCTAGGATCTCTCTCTAATTATCATTTCTAGCTACCGCTTTCCCTTCAGAAAATATAAATTACGATACCTTGGAATACTCCTAGGTGAAGTGCTACAACGGTATAATTTGTGCGCTTGCGGATTTATCTAATAGTCATAAGAAATACCAACAAGCATTTCTAGCGTTGTTGTCAGGGAAAGCATAACCTAGAAATTTTAATTAGATTGAATCTAGAGATTCTCGTTAACTTAGTTATCAATTAGTTGTAGGGGCATTACCCTTTGCCTTTGTTTCTCTTAATTGTGAAGCAAGGCATTGTATGAGTGAGTTCCACTTTCGAGAAACCACATTAGAAAATCTTGAGAACTCCCGAAGGAACTCTAGACATCGTCTAGAGTCCCCTCGAAAGTTCATCTCAAATTTGGATCCACTCAAGGAAGGAGGCTCCAGTCCGTTTATCAAGCAAGCTATGGCTCAAGAGGCTATCTCCAACTTTTTGGTCATGTTAGTCGCTCACGTGGCGCGAGTACCTGAAGTTAATACATCGGGTGCTACCTTCGAGCTAAAGCTAGCCTTGATTAACCTAGTGCACGCCAACCCATTTAGTGTGAAGTCCCACAAGGATGTTACTACACATCTCCAACACTTCTTGGAGGTGAGTGGTACCGCAAAGATGGACCTCTTGTGGAAGAAGAAAGAAGAAGGTTCCAAAAAGGAACAAGAGGACATCTACCCCATCGCCACCGCACGAGCTATCGAAGCTGATCCATGGTGCGAGGTGTGCGGGGGAAATGATCACTCGGGCAACAACTGCCCCGAGATGACGAAGGAGGACGTGAACTTCATCAACAACAACAACAACAACAACAACGGATATCGACCCCAACAACAAGGAAATTGGAATTCGCGCCCCTTCTACCAAGGTAATGGAGGTAATAGTAATTACAATAATTACAATTCTTATAATAACCAACCTTCATTGAAAGATCTTGTTCTTGGCCAATCTAAAATTAATGATAGTATAAATAAAAAGATGATTGCAATTGATAAAGTTCTTGAAAATCTTGGTGAGAAAACGGATAGCTTTGCCTCTGCCATGAAAAATCAATTGAGCTTTAATAAGATGTTAGAAACACAACTAGCTCAATTAGCTATAGCTATGCCATCTCTAGAATAGGGTATCTTCCTGGGAAACCAGAGGATCCAATTGAGAATGTTAACATGGTCACAACGAGGTTTGGTAAGCCTCCACTACGCTTTAATTGGGGCTATCTTCTCGATCCTCCCTACATTATGAAGAAGGAAGATCTAGGCCATCCAACAATTAAATGCTCAATTGGACAACCTAACTTCCACAACGCCTTATGCGACCTTGGATCGGGTGTCAACATCATGTCCAAGGTAACTTATGATAATTTGTTAGGGGGACCCTTGTTCCCTACATGTGTTCGCTTGCAGATGGCGGATCAGACAATGCGGTTTCCCGAGGGACTTGCTAGGGACATCTTCGTGAACATCCAAGATGAGTACATCCCCACCGGCTTCATCATCCTCGACATGGGAGCCAATGTGGATGTTCCCGTCATCTTGGGAAGGCCCTTCCTCAACACCACCAACACAATCATCTACGTGGGATCGGGCCAGATCCACTTCCAGTTCCCAAGTCACAAGGTAAAATGTGCTTTCAATGGTTACAAAATTAACAAACAGGTCAAAGCACATCAATCAAGAAGAAGAGTTCAAGCTCCACGCCAAAAGAAGCAACACCCGGAGGCCAAGATCAATGAACTCAAAAAGGACGAACCCGCCAATCCAAGGCAGGTTTGGAAAGCAAAGGAGGTGCACACACCTCGGTATCCATCTCTGGAGCCATCAAGTGCACCCGAAGAATGAATCAGAAGGAGAAGTCCTGCTCTAAGGACTTAAAATCAAGGAGCCCTCCCCGAAAGGTAAATCGGTAGTTATCTTTTATTTCCCTTTACATTTATTTCATTTCTTTAATTTTCATCATGCTTAAAACTTAGCAAAATAAATTTTAGACTTAATAAAATCTTGAGATCAGTTTAGCACTAAAAGCCGACCAGGGTTAGGTCCAAAGGGGGGTCGGCCGACACCCCTAGGACCCCTAACCTTGTTTTCTTTAATGGGGGACATGAGGTGACCTTAATGGAAGAAAAAGAAAAGAAAAAGAAACCTAGGGGGGTCGGCCGACACCCCTAGGGACCCTCTAGTCACATCCCTTTCACCCCCATTTTCCTTTGTCTAAGAATCTCATGATTTGAGTAGTGTGAATTTCAAAATTCAGAATTTGCTTTAGGAGACATCTCTTTAGCTTTGTCATGCTTTAAAAAGAAAACACATCAATCACCCTTTGACTAAAACATGACACACACTTTTTGTCTCCCACTACTCTTTGTTCAAAGTGGGGAATCATGAACACTCTAGCTCAGCCTTTGATCACATCAAATGTCATGCTTTACCTTTCACCAAGCACTAGAAAAAATGTGAGTGGAGTTTCCACTTTGGAGCCACCATAAAGGGGTCGGCCGACACCCTTGTGTTAACTTCACCTTTGCTTTCTTGAAAGCATTTCACAAGGTTTAGATCATGCACTGAATTTTGGTTTTGTTCATCTTATAAGGTTGCAGTATATGACTATGTCATTACATCAGACATTACTTTATTTTATAATGTTTCAATCGCAGCTACACCTATCCATACATTTATTTTATGAATTTTACAGATGAAAAATGGTTTATCTTGCTTATTTTCCACTATTTTTTTTTTAATTTCGGACATTGAGTTTACTAGTATTTTCTTGAATTTCAGAGACTTTCCTGATTTGTGTGAATTCTAGTTTGTCTCCCATGGTTCAGTGCTTGTGCCACGGCAGCAACGTGCCAATCTAGCGCTAACCATCCGCATCCAAATGCCCAATGGGGTTAAGAGATTAGAGCGCCAGGTGTGGGTGGAGATCGGGTGGAGGACAGGGGATCCACCCACTCCCCGTGTGAGTAGTCTACCACGTGAGTTCTAATCTCTTGATGCCAAACGAAGCCTCACTGTAGGAATTGATTATGATAGAGGATTGCGTGTTATAACGTTACGAGGGATAATTGTTAAAACCGCACTAGAAGAGATATTCGTTAAGGGCAACTCCCCCAGCAAGTTTTGGATGATATTAATTAGCAGCTCAATTGGTTTATAGCTATCGTGAGCCTATAGTTAAGATGTGTCCATGTGTGTTGTGATTAGAGCATATCCAAGAGTTTCTAATATTTCTCCTAAAAACTATATGTTTTTCAACTCTTATTAAGGTACTGAGAGAAAAAAAAATCATCTTCAAGAGTTTCTAATAATCTTCTTCTAAAATATAGAAGACAATTTTACATTTAAAATCATATACTATTTTTAAATTATCCTAACCATAATTATATATTCTTTCTCTTTTATGCATTTCTATCATAAACTATTTTCTACTTTTTATTCTTTCCACATACTTTCACAACTAGATTGGCCGGCTTTACACGCGACTAAGAAGCGCGTAACTTTACACAGAACAGAGTGACTTTTCTTAAGTTCTAAAAGATTAGAAGGATGGATTACGAGTTATTGGAGAGAGTTTTTTTCATCTACCTAAAACCCAAGGATTAGGGAAGAATTTAGGAAGTCTTGGAGATGCTCTTAGAAATGAAAACGAATCGAATATGGACGAATATCGCTGATATCATATTTGTTTTTATAGTTCTATTCGAATACGAATAATATACAATTGGATATCGACATCATAAATATATAAATATGCGATTTAAGTATTCGGATATGGATACGGTATGGATGTTGATTATCCAGACTCAAATACGAATGGATCTAAAACTCTCTAAACGGATTCAGTCTTGAATATGATCAAAAAAATATCTTTACCGTTTTCACCCTTGTAATGATGATGATCAAGCTGCTAGGCCTGGCTAGTAAGGCGGCTACACACAAATCTCGGGCTCTTATGCTAGGCAGATAGTGGCCAAGCCAGTTGACTCATGCGCACTTCACCTTGGTGTTTTGGAGTTTATGTTGGCATTGGGACAACGACCAATTTCATTGGAAATTTCAATTGGCTCATTCAACCCACTCTAGCCTCCTTCCTCGATCCTTCTATCTTATAAGATTTTTTTATATTATTTTATGCACTCTAGTTTATAATTCAATATTACAACAATATTTTTTTTGGAAAATTTGGAACCATATATATATTAGTATCAAACATAATAGATGACCCATTATGAATCTAAATCAACCTGATCTTACGTTAATATTTAATTTACTATAAAATTCACAAAATATTGAATACATAAAGTACAAACATGCATGTACACTAGTAGCTTTCATAAGCTCTTTAGCTTGGCGTGAATATATTTGTGCAACGCCGTCCTCGGACAATTTCACATAGAATTGTATGAATTTTCTGTGATCTTTTGACGATTGATTGATGTGGAAAATTAGTGTAGTTATTATTATTATTACCATCTTGATCCTTGTGTAATTTTTATTGATCTTGATTTGTTGCATAACTAGGTGGATACCCCGCGCCTTGCTGCGGGTATTCCAGAGCCACGGTGGGCCACGGGTCAACCACGGTGGCTGGGGGAGTGACCGATCTTCGGTGTAGCCTCGTTAGAGGGTCATCGTAAACCTTAGTGGTTTCGAAGCATTTCACCCGAGGTCTCACTCAACCGAACCCTCTCCTCCTAATATACCGGAGGGGCATCTCCCCTACCAGGATTTCTAAAAGTTCTGTGTATGGATCATTCAGGTCTTTTGAAGGATCTCAGAAAATCCATGTGATATGCAGTATTGCCACGTTTTTCTCACAAACACTGATTTCGGGTATTTCAAAGTCACGGCGGGCCACGGGCCAACTACGGCGGCCGGGGGAGTGACCGACTTTCGGTGGAGCCTAGTTAGAGGGTCATCGTAAACGTTAGTGGTTTTGAAGCATTTCACCCCGAGGTTTCACTTAAACGAACCCTCTTCCCATAATATACCCGAGGGACATCTCTCCTCCCAAGAGTTCTGTTAGTTTTGTGTATGGTTCCTTGAGGCGTTTTGGAGGACCTCAGAAAATCCATGTGATATGTAGTTTTACCATATTTTTGCTCAGAAACATTGGTTTCGGTCCTGCAGGCGTATGAGAGAGTTATCGAAATATATCCATGTGGGGTCTTGTTTTAAAGAGTTTCTTGCGAGAAACACCATGGTGCAATTGGATTTTAATTATGATACTTGATTTAGGTGCTATGGCTTTTTCCTATTTTAAAATGAAATAGCTAGTGGGGAGATAAATGAGGGTTAGTGGGCTGATGACATCAACTGATGTAAGATGACATCACTTTTTCAAAATATTTGAATCTGATTGGAGGGGGTCCTCTGAGTGGGTCTTTGCAATATAGGAGTACAGAGATTCTAACGTGCTTCGAGCACTTGTTTGATAACCTCTGAAGGCTTCTTTGCGCAGGTAGTAAAGCATGTACAGCTTCAGCAGTTCGATAACCTCTATTGAAACATCGTTTTATTGTGCAAAAAATCCTGGTCCTACTGAAAATTATCCTCAACCTCGCTCGACCACTATTTTTTTTCCGGTTTCTGATTGAGAGAGAGAGATTTGATGCCCTTTTTCTTTTTTGCGAATAAAGAGATTTGCCGCCCTGTGTATTGGCATTTGGGGCCGTGTGAACCGTTCAGTTGTCTCCCACTAATTTTATTCTCTCTTTGTTTTTCCAATATCCGCTTCTTCTATTCTTTCTTATCCCAGGAAGAGAATTTTGAACGTTCTTATTTCAAGGGAATTGGTGGGTCATCCAACCGTCTTTTTTATTTTTATAGCAAATCGCTCAAATACGGAATGCTTTAATCTAGACCCTCGTCGGTGACGTAGAGCTTGTACGTCTCGACGCCAATACAGCTGGAGTGGTTATATTTAGTGGATCGATGACATGGAGTACACGTGGTGTCAAGCTCAGCACCTGATCCGAGCTATTATCATATAGATCTCGTCGTTTCAAATGAAACAAGTATCATTTTTCTAATAGACATGTAACACTTGTCCAACTGGTTAAGATACGCGTGATCGATCAGATCGCACCATCAGACATGCATGAATATCATGTACTCCCTCGGTTCCTAAATAAGTTTCATCGTTAGTGTGCGTGTCATAAGTTTGACTTGATTTTTAGCAAATACGTAAAACATTTATATCTCCAAATAAATTTATTAAAAAACTAGATTCAAAGATCTTTTCAATGATATTAATTATATACCATAAATATTAATTTTTTTAATATATATTTAATCAAAATTATTTTTTGGAAAACACAAACGACAGTTATTTAAGGACTGAGTGAGTACCTACCAAACGTCAATATTGATTGAAGCCTATGATACACGTACTTATGGTTAGACAATAGTAGTGTATGTGTATGCACCTAGTAACTGATCTACTACAGAGCTACTAGTAAGTGGAAAATAAAAGAACTTATATTGTTGTTTTTTTATGATCAAATGGCTTCCATTAAAAAATAGTCTATGCTCAATACAAATTACTAGAAGTTAATAAAAATATAAAGGAAGAAAAGGGCCGCGTCATTGGATTTTAATAAATAATATTTCTTGTTCTTTTGCTTATAAAAACTGAAAAATATAGCAAAACAGATTGGTGGTGTTCGAACACAGGACTTGGGTTAAAAGTTGCATGACTTAACGAGTTGGACTAAATAAAAAACATTACATGTTCATTGAGAAATTTTACTTGTTTCATTTTAAACGTCTAGATCTATAAGATAAATAGCTAGGCGCCAGAGACCCAGGGCGTCAAGCTCCCTGTCACGTGTACACCATGTAATCGGCCCACCAAATACAACCATGTCAGCCGTGTTGGCCCTGAAACGTGTAAGCTTGGCGCCAACATCGATGGCGCCGAGCTGAGGGTCTAGATTTTGAAAACATTTGAGCAGGAGCGTATTTGAGCGAATCTTTCAGAAAAAAGACCAAAAAGTAAAAAAGATGGGTTATCCAAGCAACAGTAAAACTTGGTAGGTTCGGTTATTAAGG
Organism: Microstegium vimineum; assembly: GCA_022036555.1. Classification (NCBI taxonomy): domain Eukaryota; kingdom Viridiplantae; phylum Streptophyta; class Magnoliopsida; order Poales; family Poaceae; genus Microstegium; species Microstegium vimineum. Next base: position 22,359,817 of record CM039136.1, read on the forward strand.
CGAAACAAAATGTTTTGATGCAAAGCCATTACACTCCCTGTATTTGGCTTCTTCAACGCGCCGGACTTAAGAATGTGGTTGTTAAAATCTTGATTCTATAGTCTGATTTTGTGGTTATGATCAGAATTAGAGGGTGTGGTTCTAGAATTAAAGTCAATAGAATATATGTTTTTAAATTTTTGTGTTTTAGACTCAATGATTCTGATCGTACGTAAAGATCCCCTGTTTAACTAGAATCTACTTCTCTGTCCTATAGAAAGTGTCGTTTGAAAAGCGTGTCTGTGAGGGGAACTCAATTTTTTAGTGACACTTTCAATGAGACGGAGGGAGTACGATTTTTAAAACCTTGGCCAATAATCGAAACAACGTGGCGTCACACCCTAAGGACCATGCTGTCACAATCTAGACACCGCTCGAGTGGTTTTTGCAAATATTTTTTTAAGAACATTTTTTTTATTTTCCTCTTAACTAGCAAAATACGATCTATAGAGCTATGTGGAATTATTTGAAACGTTTAACCTTAATCTCACTGCCAAAAATCAGCCAAGAACAATGACTCGTACAAATGTGATATAAAAGGGTAAGTCTATGTTCCACTAAAAACTCTTCATTTTGTGCTAAACTAGATTTCTTCATTTCGTCGGAAAAGCAACATATTTTTGGGACAAATTTTCATGTCAAATAACGTCTTGTGCCCACTATTTCTATTGTTGAAAAGAATTTAAAAATTAGTTGGGCTTGGGGAAAAATTAGCATGATTGCTTATGCTATCCAAACCCTATTCAATGATAGGTGCAAGCCAAGCCTATTTTTTGAATTATTTAGTACAACATAGATACCATATGAACTCATGGACACAAACCCTATCCTATATGATCATATTTGAATATTGATCTGATAAATCCTTGAGATGGGCGAAGTCACTGTCGACGAAATATGCGTCGCAGTCTACCTAGGGGGTACCCTACGGTAGTAGATTGTAAGCGTAGGTGTGACGACGACGATCAAACGTAACACAAAGAGCGTAGACACGACGATTTAGACAGGTTCGGGCCGACAAATCACCGTAATACCCTATGTCCTGTGTTTTGGTGGTTGGATTGATCTGAGTATTAGGTTACAAGATCTGTAGATGATCTGAGAGAGAGTTTTCGGAGGGGTCCCTGCTTGCCTTATGTAGCCGAGGAGCAGGGTTACAATTTCTATATCCTAACAGATTACGATCGGCCCCTTAAGGTAAGAGATCCAAGTCTATCTACTAGGAACTTCCATGGCGAGCAAGGCTTCTTCGAAGTCCTTAGCGAGCACGACGGGCTGGTCGTGTGCCGCAAGGCCTCGCGGGCTGGGCCGTCTTCTGGTCGGTAGGCCCATAAGATCCCTGGGGATATGCCGAGGTAATATCCCCAACAAGTCCCCGAGCACATTGTATTCTTCCGGCGAGCCCGCAGCATTACCCTTGGAGGTGTTCAGCTGGTCACCATCATGCGTCATGGTCATCGTGAAGCCCCGACCAGGCTACCTGGTCGAGGTGCTGCTCGAAGAAACCTCCCGACCAGGTGGGGATGGTCGAGAGCGTCGTAGCTTGATGTGCGAGCAGGTCGCCTCGTCGAATGCTGCGGCTGCTTGTTAGGAGGATGTGATGTGCTGAAGAAGAAAAACTTTTGAAAAGTCCTTCCCTAGTGAAGTATACCCACTTGGGCTCTGCAAAAACAACACAAAAAACAGCAGAGCTTTGTCGAGAAGAAAATCAATACATTCACCGCAAGGTGAAGTGTACCCACTTAGTCCCCGAGCATGGTAGCAGGTGAAGTATGCACGTGATGCCATGCTTTTATAAAAAGATGCATAAAGTATGTAACTAAAGATTGAAGCATGAGTTTTGTAAAAACGACTGCGAATACCCATAGTCCCCGAGCCTGATGTAAGAAACTGGAAGCTTCTTATATCAGGATCATATACTTGGAAATTGAAAAACTAAAATATGAGTTTAGTAAGAAACGACTGCGAATACCCGTAGTCCCCGAGCCTAATGGAAGGAGCTGAGGAGGTACTTGCATCGGGATCATTTATTTTTATTCGCAGTCCCCGGGCATCAGTCCTCGGGTGTTGTCCTGCTTCTCGCCGTCCTTCGGTGCCCTAGCCGCAGTCCCCGAGCCTTGCTCGATGTGAAGTTGGACGAAGTCCCCGAGCCTGATCGGGAATGCGACCAGATAGCCAGGTCATGGTTACTGTCGACGGAGTCCCCGAGTGTGGCTATATCGCAAACTCTGTAGGTCTTGCCGACCAGGCTACTGTAGCCATGTTACTGTAGCTACACGAGATAGATTAAAACAAAGTTGCACGTCCAGTCCCCGGGACTGTAGCGTCGGTAATATTGCCAAAAATCATTAGCCGTAAATTGAGGAATTAACTAAAAGTAAATATGTAAGGAGAACGGAAACGAAGATAAATGGGCTGAAATAACTGAGCAGTCAGCGGCCCAAGTCGCGGCGCAGAAAGTGGGCATGGCGGTTCCTTATTTGATCGTCGCAGTTTCCTAAAAACCCTGGAAGGGGAAGTGTCGCGCCGCTTGGTATAAAAGGAAAACAGCGGCGGCGGTGGTTTCCACATCTTTGTTTTGTGTTGAAGTGTCTTGCGTTCTTCGATCTCCTTTTCCTCCTGCTTTGTGTGCCACCGTGAACCTTGGATCTTTTTCATCCTAACCTAGCCATGGCTCCTCGGAGGAAACCAAGTACTCGTTCATCAACAAAGAAGGGGGGAAAGCACTCAAGGATGGTGGATGTGCTTCCAGATTGGACCAAGTATTGGGCCAAATGCACCCTGAGGGATGAGGAGATCCAGCTTCTCGTTACCGCTGGCATTCTTCAGGATAAGTCGCTGGTTGATTGGAGGTCGGCGACCGGAGAGGAGTTCCCGACTCTTAACACCGGTGAGCTCGTCGTCTTTGAGCCTTTCTTCTGGCGTGGATTCGGGTTCCTATTCACCCCTTTCTTCGCGGTCTCTTGGAGTATTATAAGATTGCGCTGTGCAACCTCCACCCCAATTCGGTATTGCACATCGCGGTTTTTGTACATTTTTGGGAAGCGTATTTGGGGATTGATACGCATTTCGAGTTGTTTTGCTATTTCTTTCGCCTCAAGCCGAATGGGACCGCCACATCTCGGGTCGTAGGTTCTGTGTATCTTCAGCTCCGGGAAGGTATGGCGGATGTGTATCTTGCTACTCCCTTGCCCTCCAAGGTAGCGGAGTACAAGTCTCGTTGGTTCTACATTCCTCAGGGGAAGCCGTACACGCGTTGTGATCCAGTGGAAATTCTGATGTCGCAGCCTAGCTAGTCGGCGACCCCGTCGCTAGCGGCGATGGGGCAAGTGGAGGAGCTGCTCGCGTTACTGGACCGGTCGTCGCTTGATGGGGTGTCGGTTGGTTGGAATTTCGTTATGAGGCGTTGTCAGCCTTGCAAGGACAGGGTTCATCCCGCCTATCTTTATACTGGTCGTCAAGACCCGACCCGGGAGACGCCGCACGGGATGGAGCTGGAAGAGGGTTTGATCACCTCTCTGCAATATTCGATCTTAGCCTCCCATACATGGAGAAGTCGTGTGATTCATTCTGTGCTGGTGTACCTCCACCGCCGGTGAGTTTTGACTTTGCTTTTGTGGCGATCTTCTAGCTTTTGTGTTCTTGGTAACTTTATTCTAACCTTCTTTGTCAGGATCGTGCCATCTTTGTTTCTCAAGTCCCCTCGACGGAGTGGCCTCCTGGCGTAGATCGGGCGAGGGGTACGCAAGCTACATCGGGTGAAGATGGTCGTGAATCTTCTGGCGAGCGAGTGGTTCGTGAGCCCCCTGTTGAGAAGCGCCGGGCGCGTGATGACCGGTTCGGGAAGCGCCCGGCCGACCCACCCCGGAAGAAGGTGAAGCCGTCAGTTGGGACCGGGGGAAAGTTCGTTATCAACGAAGGCGCCTCTAGGCCTCCGTCGTTGATATCTGGTTGGACTGACAAGGGATCATACGAGGTTGATGCGTCGTCCGTGACCCTGGGTGGAGAAGGGTGTTTTGGCTCAGGTGCCAAAGTGCGCCTGCACGAGACGTCCCCTGTTCCACCGCCCGTATCGATGGATGTCGGCAGCGCCTTTGTGGAGGAACGTTCTGCTCCGTCATCGGAGTGTCCGCCTACGAATGTGCCATCAAGCTTTGCGGGGGGACTTCCTGGTCGGAGGTTCGTGACGGTGCACCGGAAATCGGTCTTGTAAGTATTTCATCCTTGCTTGAGTCTTGGTCGCCTTTGTCGACTTGCTTATGGTGTGGTTTTTGGTAGAGCGCTGAATTCTGAGGACCCGCCGATGCCTCATTGTAATGAGTCGGGCGTCGCCGGGGATGCGCGTACTGAGGTTGGCTCGAAGGGGTGTGGCTCCCCTACGCCCGTCGATTCCTCAACTTGTGGGGGAGATCCCGCTCTTGTTGATGCTGCGGGTGGTGGGGCAGCGTTTGTTGATGCCACTTCTGGTTTTGCGACTGAGGATGATCCCGTAGAACCTGTGCGTGATGATATGCCAAATTTGTTAGTAGCCTCAGTGTCGGGTCCGAGGCGGTAGAAAAGGAAGAGGGCGGCGGTGCTGCTGGAAGAGACGGAGTTAGTGGAGGAAATTCCATGTGCGGAAGACGAGTCGAAGCCGACGCCGGTCTAGACTTTTCGCCGTGACGGTGAGGATTTCGTTGTTGTCGAGGATGACGAGGCCTAGGAAGAGGCGGCGGCCTTCCTTAATGACACGAGCGACCTGTTCGGGCAAATCAAGTTAACTGTGATACCTCTACTGTTTGTGTTGCCTCTGTGTCTCCTTTGTTAAACTGTTGTTGCGACGTCGTAGGGACTTTTTAAGTCCGGAAGGGAGCGTAGGGCGATGGTCGATCAGCTTGCGAAGCTAACTGCTGAGAACGAGTGCCTGCGCGGTGACGTTGCTCATGTGGAGGGTTAGTTTGCAGGGCTGGTGGAAAGCTTGGAGGCAGCACACTAGCGTGCACAAGTGTTACAAGCCGCAGTCCGAGATCGGGAGCGTGAAATCGCGGAGCTTCAGTCGCACGTTGAGAAAGTCGACGAGCTTTCCGCTCGTAAGTCTTTGTTGTTCTTTTGGTTGTAAGTCTTGTTGCCTCAGTCTTGTGATAACTTTTCTTGCTTGTTGCGTAGAACTGCTCAATGCTGAAGAAGCAAAACGTCTTGCGGAGGAGAAAATCGGTGCTGCCGAACGAGATATTTACAAGATGTGAGCAATGCACGAAGGTAGCGTTTTACTACCTGTCGCTTTGCTTGTGTGGCTTCCTTACTTGGTGTTTGCTGTTTCCGCAGCTTACCGGGGCAATGTTCGTCTTCAATTTGCAGACCTGCAGGCGAAGGTGGATTCTTACTATGATAACTTCTGGATGTTGGCGCGGAAGATCGCCCCTGTGGTGGGATGTGTTGATGGTCGGGCGCTCATTCTCGAGCCTGCTGGTCAAGCGACCATGGAAGGCGTGCTAACAGGGGTTCGCGGTCTGTGGGTCAGACTTCGGTCCTTTACGACTTCAGCGGAGCAAAGTGTGGCTGCTCATGGCCTGGCTATGTTGCAGTCGCACTACCCAAGGCTTGATCTTGGTCGTGTAGCGGCCGGGTTTGCATCAGTGACGTCGGATGAGGATGCGAACCGTCTGGAGACGGATGCTGATCGTGTCACGGAGATTGTAGTTAAGGATGTTGATCTATTTGCTATTGGACAGCAGTAGTTTGTATCCCAGATACAAGAATTCGGACGTGTAAGTGAAAACTACAAAGCTGTAAAATATCCGGACGGTGAGCTTTTGTTTCACTTGTATGTTCTGTCGTGCCTGCTAAGTCGTGAGCCGTAGCGATGAATCGTTCGGCCATGGGTTCCCTATAGCTCGGATCATAGAGCCCAGAGCTTTTGCACGCGTAGGTGCCACAGGGATTACCAGGGAGGTAGGCTACTGGCAACCCACGGCGCAGAGGGCAAACAGCTCATGCACGCTTAGGGAGATGCCAGGGACAGAACCTTTTTCCGAGAGGCTCGATCATGGCGTGACTAGGGCCTGTGGAGACCGTTCCTGCAGACGCCAGGCGCAAAGTCATGCTTCTTGTAGAGTTGTCGACCGTGTCGTGGTCGTATACAGATTCTGGGCACATATCCTCATGGTCTTCAACACAGGTGATATCTCTCGGTTGATGGAGATACATCATCTGATAGGTCTATCAATATGATCATAGCGTATAGGGTAGCTACTTCTATGCGCTATGAAATTGATATACTAGATTTGAAGGTTTCCGGTTATGGCCAGGCTGTTTGGAGAACGTCGTAATGCATTTTGGAGAGGTCGTCGAACACTATGGGAGTGTTTTGGAGAGGTCGTAGAATGCCGTGAGCCTTCTATGGTTGTCGTCGAACGCCGTGAGCGTTTTGTAGGAGTTGAATTGTATATGAAGTGTAAAAAATGTAGCACTTTATTTATTTATTGGGGGTGGATAGTACAAACTTTATTGAGATACTCTAAGCATTTGAACTGTTTGCGTCGCTGGAGTCAAAGGTCTTTACGCGTAGTTGTGGGAGGGGTCGGCGCTGGTCGTTGCTGCTTGTGCTTCCTTTGGCCTCTTGGCGGTAGGCTTGTCATTAGTGCTGGAGCTGTATCTGTCCTGGGAACGGGGTTTCCCGATGGCGTTTATTGTCTGTTGTTCACATTCATATGCGACTTTTAGGTCGGTGCGGAGGCTAAGGATGCCTTGCTACGTCGGGATCTTCAGCACCATGTACGTGTAATGCGGGACTGCCATGAGCTTGGCGAGTGCCGGGCGGCCGAGGATTGCATGGTAGGCTGTTTTGAAGTCGGCGATGATGAAGTTGATGTTCTCAACCCTGAAGTGGTTCTGGTCGTCGAATTGTATGGGGAGTGTAATCTGTCCTATCGGTGTGGACGCCTTGTCTGGGATGATACCCCAGAAAGGAAAGTTCGCCAGTAGGAGGTCCTTCTTTGAGTAGTCAAGCTGGCGGAATGCGTCGGCGAAGATGATATTGAGGGCGCTGCCGCCGTCGACTAGCACCTTCCTGAAGCGACACATAGCGATGGTTGGGTCGATGATGACTGGGAAGCGGTCAGGGTATCTGTAGTCCATCCACTCGTCTTCTCCGGAGAAGCTAATAGGCTGTTCCGACTAGTATAGGTAACGAGCGTTGGCCGAATCATCTCCTTTTGCGGCGACTGAGTAAATATCATTGCGAACTTGGCGACGTCGCCTTTCTCCTTCAACAACCATGCTACCCCCGAAGATGGAGTACGTCATTGAAGGTGGTCGGAACTCCGGCGCTTGTGGTTCTTGGTCTTTGCCCTTGTCGGAGTCAACTTTCTTTGCTCTCTTGTCACTTCTTCCCCGTACTGCTAACTCAAGGAGTTCACAATCGCGCATGTAGTGTTTCGAGTTTTTGGGTATAGGGCACGGACCGTCGAGGATCTTCTCGTAGCTAGCGTCATAGTTCTTATTTGGTCGGGCATTCGTGTTGGTGACGTAGCGGTTATCGCGCCTATAATCGTACCTCTGCGGGTAGCGCTCGGAGTTGCCCGATCGGTAGTCCCGGTGGTCGCTGGTCCTTCCTTCGCTGCGGTAGTCTGGTTGGCGATCGCTATCTCTTGCATGTTCTGGAGATCGGGAGTAGCCCCGTCTATTCTCCCTGCTGCGGGTGGCGTCGTCTTGGTTGGCGTAAGGATTCGAGATCGTCATGAGCTCTTCTATGGTTGTTATACTCTTCCGTGCCAACTTATTTCAGAGATCATCCGTCCGTAGGCCGTTGGAGAAGATGGCAATGGACTCTGGGTCGGAGATCTCCGCGATGTTTAGCCACTTGTCGGAGAAGCGCCTGATGTACTCCCGGAGGCTCTCGTTGCACCTCTGGCGGACGCTCTCCAGGTCGTACCTCGTCCTGGGCTGAACGCACGTAGCCTTGTATGTCTTGATGAAGATTTCCTTGAGTTGTTCCCAGGTGTCGATGGTGCCTTCTGGGATCTTCTGGAGCCAGCTATTGGTGGAGGTCGACAACATCACTGGTAGGTAGTTAGCCATCACATCTTGGTTTCCTCCGGCAGTGTAAACAACGATCTCGTAGGTGGATGCCCATTGCTCTGGGTTTGCTTTGCCATCGTATTTCTCCACCGACGTTACTCTGAAATTCTGAGGCCACTAGATGGCATGCAGACGATCGGAGAAAGGGCGCAGGCCCCCGATGGCTCGGGGTGCTGGTGGCGGTGTGCAACCACGTCGGGGATTGTCATCATCGTACCGTGGGGATCTACGTCGACGTTCCCTTGGAGGGCTTCGGCGCGCCGGTGCCGGTGATCAGTCGCACCGGGGTCTTTCACGCTCGCCGTCGTTGTGAGGTGGTGATCCTCACCTTTGCTCCCTCGGAGGGCTTTGGCGCGGCGGTGCGGGTGCTCGATCGCACCGGGGCCTGTCGAGTTCTTCATCGTCGTGGGGTGGGGATCCTCGCCTGGGCTCCCTCGGCGGGCTCCGTGGGTGGTTCCTGCTGCGGGACTAGGCGGAGAATTCAGGTGGAGGACCTCCCTTGTTGACCTGGACTACCGCCGCCATGATGTGGGCTTCTATCTTCTTAGTGATGGGCGTGGAGGGGGAGCTTGGACAGCTCGCAGGCGGCTATCGCTAGGTTGGCGTTGAGAGTCGGGTAGACCGGAACGTCACCCACCTTGTCGAAATCTTGTTGGAGGTTGCGTCGGGGCGGGCTTTTGCGATTCCTCTCCTCTCGCTCTCGCTGTTCGCGTGCGAGTCGCTCGTGCTCGCGATGCTCCTGGTCGCGCTTCTCCTGGTCGCGGCGTTCGAGGTTGTGCCTCTGTGCGCGCTCGGCGTTGTGTTGTTCTCTCGCGATGCACTCGGCGTCCGTCTCGTATTCGGGAGAGACGCTATCAGTGGAGACCTGAAAAATTATTCCCCCGAAACCTGGAGGAAATTTCGGAAGGCTGCTGGTCGATCCGGAGGAGTCGGCGATTTCGGTCCTCGTAGTGGCGGTCGAGCCCGATGAGACCGTTCCATCGAGGGATACCGCCTGGTTAGAGTCGCTGGGTATCGCGGAGATGATGACTGTGTTTATGATGGGTGCCACCGGAGTCTGGTCGAAGGTTGATCGAAGCGTCTGTCGTCGAAGGATCGCAGACTGATCGCTGAGCCCGTGAGGCATCGTCGGGGGGGGGGGGGGGTAACGCCCCTGGTCATTACAGCCGCCGTTTTTGCTGGGGTCCGGTGGCGGCGTGGCCGGCGGCCGTGATGACCGGAGAGCCGATGCCATGCCTCCTGCACGAGGTTGACGCACTCGATGATAGCGGTGTTGGAGCGATCGATGGCACCGACTAGATCGTCGATGCTGATCTTTCGCGGGCGGTACTCTGGCGTGGCGCAAAGGTGTGCGACCGGCGGCGTGTTCACCCCGCACGGTGTGGACCCGACGGTCCAGGACATAGATCCAATCTGGAGCACAGTGCCGGCTGCCGGGAGGACCATCGAATCTGGGAAGGTGACCGCTTGACGAGCCATGAAGTCGATGCACACACCCCCTACCTGGCGCGCCAACTGTCGACGAAATATGCGTCGCAGACTACCTAGGGGGTACCCTACGGTAGTAGATTGTAGGCAGAGGTGTGGCGACGACAATCAAGCGTAACACAGAGAGTGTAGACATGGTGATTTAGACAGGTTCGGGCTGGCAAATTGCCATAATACCCTACGTCCTGTGTTTTGTTGGCTGGATTGATCTGAGTATTAGGTTACAAGATCTGTAGATGATCTGAGAGAGAGTTTTCGGAGGGGGTCCCTGCTCGCCTTATATAGCTAGGGAGCAAGGTTACAATTTCCATATCCTAACAGATTACGATCGGTCCCTTAAGGTAAGGGATCCGAGTCTATCTACTTGGAACTTCCTTGGCGAGCAAGGCTTCTTCGGAGTCCTTGGCGAGCACAACGGGCTGGTCGCGTGTCGCAAGGCCTCGTGGGCTGGGCCGTCTTCTGGTCAGTAGACCCATAAGGTCCGTGAGGATATGCTGAGGTAATATCCCCAACAGACACCACATGCATCTCACTATCAACGATGAGGCTCAACAAATAGTTGTGAAACAATCTTCGATCCTGGATGAGTAACTGGCTTATTTGAGTGGTTATCTGTGGTTGTTTTGGGGTGCCCTACATTTAGCGAAGGAGATGGTTTGGAAGCTCTCTATATTTGGGAAGGAGTGTGTAGCCTAGAGGGGGTGTTTTTGCAAATCCAATCCCTATATTTAGCTAATGAGAGTGGGATTATAGCTCTTATTGAGACGCTCCCAGGTCACCTAGGAAGGTCCATAAACTAGTGGGGATAAGCTAACTTGGGTTGGCCCACTTGACAACTTATGTGCATGGATTATACAAAGAGGTTGTATGGTCTAAATGAAAATTTTAAATTTAACTATGGGCACATGGACCATGATGGAATCAAACACATTTTAAAAAAACAAATAAATAGGATGACAGTGTTATGAGTTAGGAGTGAAGAGTTGTACCCATCTTTTCACCCAATTGGTTTGAACTATTTCATGACTGATTCTGACTAATTAAATAGTGTTCTATCAGAGACAATAAGTAGAAGTATGGCTAATAAGACGGCTCAAGAGTTCAAGACAACAACTTTAAATACTCCTCTACTCCTGAAGAAATAAATTTCTAGAGTTGTCTTAAGTTAACCTTGAAAGGATCAAGATGCCCAAGAGGGGGGGTGAATTGGGCTTCTTTTAAATTTCTAAAGCAAATATGAAAACCTATCAAATGTCAATCACCCCCTAGTGCCTACCGGTCGTGTGTCCTAGCTAATAAGCAGTAGCAGTTCATGGAATTGAAAGACAATCTAAGAAATTCTAGTAGGAATTGAAAGAACAAGACGGAATGAAAGTGCGGAAATGTAAAGGGCTAGGGAAAAGGAATTCTTGACGCAGTGATGTTTTCCCGAGGTATCGAGGTGTCGACACACCCCCCTAGTCCTCGTTGGAGCACCTCGCAAGGTATCACTACCCCTCAATCCCGCGCAAGGGATGAGTGCTCTCTATGGGCTGATTCTTCGCCACTCCGGCTCGGTGAATCGCCCACAACCGATCACAGAAGCATGGAGAAGAGCCGTCGACAATCTTCCGGCGATCACTTCCTCCGAACACCACCAAACCGTCTAGGTGCTGTCGAACACCAAGAGTAACAAGCACAAGACTTTCACTTGACCAACTCAAGGCTAGGAAGGTGGATGGATGCACACAAGTCACTCCTAATCACTCTAGGAGCGAAGAACAAAATGGATTCTCTCAAATCTCTCCCTCACTAGGCACTTGGCTCTCCAAGAACTCTCTCTAGGTTCCTTCAGGTGTAACAATGGCCAAGAGAGCTAACAAGGACGAAGAGGGAAACTATAAATAGTCCCCACCTCCAAAACCAGTTGTTTCTTGCTTTTTCTCTTTTCTGCGTAGGCGTCGGACTAGTCCGGAGACCAGACCATCAGACCAACACGAGTGGTCCGAAGCCTTTCCTCAGAGCAAACCTCAACTGAAAATAGGCACCGTCGGACTACTTGCCATAGTCCGGAGACCTAGTCTAACGCGTTGGTCCGGAGCCAGGGTGCTCACTGAGTAAAAACTCAACTTCATCTTCGAACCTCCGGACCACTTGCCTTGGTCCGAAGCCCTGATCCGACGCACAGGTCCGAAGCCAGGGAGCTCACTACATGGAACACTTCTCTGCCTAGAAGTGTCGGACTAGCCATCGGTCAAGCCGTCAGACTAGTCCGGAGCCTTCTCTCTGGCTCACTGCCTCAACAAGGGGTCGTCGGACCTTTCGCCTATGGTCTGACGCCTTCCAGACAGGTGGTCCGGAGCAAACTTTCACTGAGCTGGCGCCTAAGGTAGGACCGTCGGACTACCTTGCATGGTCCGACGCCTCCTTGGCAAACTGGTCCGGAGCTCTTTTCTCCCCCTATTTCAACTCTTTTCACTAAGTCTCTCAAAGGGGTTTTACTCCTACCATCTCAAGGGCTATTAGCAGGGTCTCTAGGACTAGTTGTGACAAGTGTGCACACACCAACTTTCCCAAACTCTCCTAGGTCAAGCTACTAACCTCATACCCCCTTTATAGTATGATAAAAGGAAAAACAAAGTCCTAGATATACTTAGTGCCCTTCTCAACCTTATGGCACTAAGGACTAGCCTAGCCTTCAACTTGTATCACCATCCTTTGAAACCGAAACGATTTCCATCTTGGGGGCATGAATATCCATTAAGCCCATTCATCTAGCATCACATATGACCTAACTCTAAATGACTTTGCCTCTGCAAAACACACATTAGTCATAGTGACCTAGCATTGTCGTTAATCACCTGAACACAAGGGACCATGATTCTTCAATCTCCCCCTTTTAGGTGATTGACGACAATACAAGCTCGAGTAAAGAATATGAGTGAATTTTGATAAGAGAAACATGATTTGACATGAGATAGACATGAGTTGGTGATAAGAAAGGCATGTACATGCCTAAACCATTCAAGCCATGACAAGCACAAAAGATATGAATTGAGAATAGTACTTGATTTCAAAGGATATGCTATAGCCAAAAGATCAGAGATTAGCGCGGAAGCAATATAGCATAACCAAGTGACATGATATATATATATATAAAGGTTCACACATGTCACACAGCCATCAAGTCTCAACCATCACACAAATAATACAATGCATAAAGACGATAAACGTGATGCATGATGCGATAGAGTAAAAACACATCAAAAGAACGAAATCCTACTAGCTCCCCCTGAAGCTAGCCCATACTCGACTCTTCCTCTCCCCCTTTGGCGTCTAAGCACCAAAATCTAAACATCTGGAGGCGGAGTGGAAGCAGCGGCGGCATGGTCAAGATGGCGAAACTCCGAGAGGTCGTCGTCACTGTCAGTAGCTTCACCATCTGAGTCCTCCCCCTGAGTAGGTGGAACTGGAAGCGGAGTGGTCTGGGGAGACACTGGACGGGAAGCTGACGAGCCTGGTACCTCTGCTGCCGAAGAGTCTGGAACTGGAGCTGGGGCAGGAGTAGGAGTAGGATCCTCTGCCACTGTCTCTGTTGGTGCCTCTGGAGCTGCAGAGTCCGGGTGTGCCTCTAGCACGGACTCTCCTGGAGTCTCAAGAACCGGTGGCTGCTCAGGCTGAACTGGAGTAGATGTAACAGCAGTGGCATCGGTCACAATAGCAGCTGTAGGTGGAGTCGACACCGCTGGAGCACGACTGTCGTGAGTAGCCTCAGACGAAGCGATGGAGGAACGATGTTGTCCAGCTGTCGGGGTAACCTACTCTGTTTGTAGCTCTGCTGCTATTTGCTCACCAGTGGGGGATAGCTGCCCTGTGATGTCGTTGAATGACGTAGAAAGATCTCTAGCAATCATACCCAAAGACGCGGACATCGGAGTGAACCCGGTAGTGAGTGGGGTAAACTGCAGAGTCGGGCCAAGTGAATCCAACCACTGGGTGACCTGTGTCACCGGTGAATGGAACGGGGTGGTCACGCCGGCACCCTAAAGTCCACTGGACTGTACGGCTGGGGTGGGAGTGACAGAAGGTCCGGCTGACACTGACGGTGCCACTGAAGGGCCAACTGTCTGCTGAGATCCCACAACGGGGCCTAGAGCTGGGAACTAGGCCGCTGAGGGGCCAACTGACTGGGACGGCTGAGTCTGACTCATCATCTGAATCTGAGGGGCAACCGGGAACTCAAGAGGAGGAGCACTAGTCCACTTCATCATATGGGCCATAAAGGCTGCTGTTGGATCTGCTGAGACTGTATCTACAGGTGCTGTGACTCAAGCTTCATGGCTAGCAACTGCTACTGCATCTCGAAGTGTCTCTCCTAAGTCTGTCTCTATAGCTCATCCTGCCTCTGCTGGACCTGAGTGACTGCAGTGACTAGAGAACCCTGCTGCTCCTGAATGTGGTCAAGTATCTTCAGCATCAGAGTCTCAGAGGTAGAACCAGAACCACCAGCCTCAGTGTCGTGAGCCCGTGGGGGCATAGAAGGAACCGGCTAGAAGTCAGCATCTGAGCTATCAGAGGTGTCAACAGGGTCACCAGCCTCCTCAATCTCTAAGTCCTAGAGCTCCTGCTGCTCAATGCCTCTGATAGAATCATCCTGAGCATCCACATCATCTCTGTCAGCAGATGCGGTCTGGAGTCTGACTAGACGGAGCACTCGGTTCCCAAACCGACTGTCTATAGAAGATAGGACCTTGTACGGTGGGAAGGAAGTCGGGGACTGGTCAAGCAAAGCGCGGACTCCAGGGTTGGTTCCCTCAAGCTTCATAGCTATGATAGAGCAAATCCAATGAGCATAGGGAAACTGCAGTCGTGCCCTCATGCCATCGGCGACCACATCCTCAATCTCTGACACTAGGAAATCTGCTATGTCAAACGGTGTCTGAGAGACGAGTGCCTACAGTAGGAACTGCTGCATGTTGGTCAAACCCTCCTTGTAACCGGTGCGAGGCAACAAGGTACGCCGTAGAACATTAGGACGTAGCTCTGCCAGAGTACGTCGAGAACTCTCTGTGAAGGGTGGCCTGAAGAGAGGTGCCACGTCCTGGACTGACAGGGTACGTCCACCGCGAGCTCGGCGAGGCAAAGAAACGCCTCTGTAGTAGTCATAGTGAAGACAGAGCTCTCCGGCGGTCGACGTTAGGTGGAGTACCTCTCTGAGCTGAGTCAAATAGAGCCTGTGGTGCTCTCCTCTGAAGGTGAACTATATGAAACTGTGGTCTGGCTCAATCCACACTGAAGCATAGAACTCTCGAACCCACCTCTCAATGTAATTTCCGGAACGACCAAGGAGGTCGGCGAGTTCCGGAAGATATGTGAGGAAAGGGCGGATCTCCTCACCAGCAATCTCAACAATGCTCTCCAAAGAGAAAACCGTGTGAGGTCGGATCTGAATACATGAAAGCTGGGCTGCCCTGTAGAAATCTTCCATGAGAGGTGTGTGCCATCCGGGGGAAGCTCTGGGGTCACGCTGATCCAGGCACCACTTCTCAAGCGCTACAAAACGAAGCTTCTTCACCTGCTTCGAAGTAAGATTCCTCAAGTCAAGGTGCACTAAAGCTAAAGCTGCAGTAGGAGCTGCTGAGGCACTCTGAGGAGCACTGTCACCACGCGGCGGAGTGGACTGAGCAGTCTGGGAGCGAGTGACACGCCCCCAAGGAAGAGGTGCCAACAGTGTGCCAAGTGCCTCAGTGACAAGCTCTCGCACCTCTGCTGGAGCTGCCTCTGTCTCGGACTGAGCTGGAGGAGAAGAAGGTAGAACCCGCGGAGGGGTGCCGATACGAACTGAACCTCGGCAACCACCTCGCTTTGCGCGATCCGCAACATCTGCAACTGCCTCGGCCTGCTCGGCCTCTGTCAACTTGCGCTTCTTCTTCTTCGGCTTCTCAACAAGCTTTGCCTTCCCCTTCGCCTTTGGAGGACGCGGAGGGGGAGGCGTATCATCACCTGAATCCGCACGAGCACGAGAACCACGAGCCATCACTGATCAACAAGAAAATCACTGCCCACTGACAAGAACCACTGCCAAGAAACCCACTAACTCAAGCCAACTGCAAAGAATCACTGCAAGAAGCCACTGCCCACTGACAACTGCAAGCAACAATCACTACCAAAGGGACTCTCAAGCCACTGGACTGATCCTCTTGAGGCTTTGCCTCAATCCATACTTGCGAGCTTTGCCCCGAGTTTTAACTGCCACTGTCGCTGCTAGAAAGAATAGATATATATATATATATATATATATATATATATAATATATATATATATATATATATATATATAAGCATATAATCACTAGAGATAAGATACCATATGGAAGCAAGCATCTAGATAAGAATAGAGTGAATAACTGCCATGGTACCTGAGGTAAGCGAGTGTATCTAATCAAAGCATATCAAGCTCCAAACCACACTCCACAAGGATGATTTGCCAACTGAGAATCACAATTGACAATTTGATTTAGTGATTTGGAAATTGAATTAACTAAGGCATGGGATGATCGATAGCTAGACAAAATGCTAAAACCATGATCAAAGGCATACCCTAGAGGACAATGAAGCGAAGTCGATGATCGAAGATGAAGGCAAATCAACGAATAATCCTCAACCCTAGGTTTAGACAAACCCTAGGGAGAAAGCGTGTTTGGCTGGCAATGGCAAGGTGGAGGGGAAACCCTAGCAGGGTGTGAGCTTTGGCAGGGTTGGAGTGGTGCTTGGTCGCCGGCGAGAGGGACCTCGACGGCAAGCGGCGGTGGTGGCGGTGGAAGCGATGCTGGCGGCGCTGCTGCTGCTGCGAGTGCTCTGCTGGAGTAGGGGAGGCGCAGGGCGGAGCGGTGGAGGCGGCAGGGCTGCGCAGAGGGGGCTGGCCGGCGGCGAGGAGGGCGCAGGTGAGCGGGCGGCGAAGCAAGGGCAAGTGGCGGCGCGGTGTACAGACGAGAGTAAAAACGCAACTGCCAGAACAGAACTCACAACGGGGGGTTATCCGCAAATTTTTGATGCGTTGGACCTCTTGTCATGGTACGGAGGGGAGTCCAACGGGGGGGAGTCCGACGGTTTAGGAAGAAAATAGAAACTATGCAGTAACCACCCGAGATTCGGACCAGCGCGTCGGACGGGCCGTCGGACCAAGGGAGGTGGTCCGGAGGTCCGTTGACTGAAGGATTGGTGCTGACCGAGGCGTCGGACCATTCGCCTATGGTCCGGAGGAGCATCAGACGGGTGGTTCGACAAGATTTTGTGTTTGGAAGAATTCACGCAGAGAAGGACAGTGCGTTGGACCACTGAGCGTCGGACCATGCAGAGTGGTCCGGAGGGTGGTCCGAAGCTTGATTTGCTCTGAATTTTCCTGTTTTCTCTCTAATCTTTTCTCTTAGCCACGTACCAACATAGAAGAGCAGAAAGAAACACTTGTTGGACCTGGCATAAGAACCATCTCTCAAACCCTCAATTTAGAAATAGTTTGCCATAGGCTAGAATTAGTTTTCTTAGGAAAATAGATCAATAAAGCTCCAAGGATCACCATAGGGGCATAAGAGGGGTATTAGCTACAGCTAGAGCTTTGAATGCTCCCCCTAAGTGACGAACCTAGAGGATGATCAAGCTTAACCGAAAAGAAAGCAAGAAGCAACACACATGCATATGCTATGCAATACGGAATTTGAATCTAGGTTGCTTGCAAGTTTAAACCGCGGTTAAGCTTTGTCACACGCTCTGAGAGCGGTTATCTCAACCGCGTTAGCCAAGCCTATGTGCATTACTAAAGATTAAACATGTTATTTTACATATGAATGCATGGTTCACACAATCTCATTTTTAGTGAAGTTTGAGTGATCAAGCACATTTAACTCGCTTCTCAACCTACAAAAGGTTGTTTCAATCGAGTGGTTTAGTGAAGATATCCACCAATTGCTCTTCGCTCTTAACTCCAACTAGTGTGATGTCTTTCCTAGCCACATGATCTCTAAGAAAGTGATGGCGAATATCTATGTGCTTGGTGCGAGAGTGTTGAACCGGGTTGTTAGCAAACTTTATGGCGCTTTCATTATCACACAAAAGTGGAACATCTTTTAAAACAACGCCGTAATCAAGAAGTGTTTGGGTCATGTATAAGATTTGTGCACAACTTGCTCCCATGGCAATGTATTCCGCCTCGGCGGTAGACAATGCCACATTGTTTTGCTTCTTAGAAGACCAAGAAACAATTGATCTTCCTAGCATGTGGCACCCGCCAGAGGTACTCTTCCTATCTACCTTACACCCGGCATAATCTGAATCGGAATAGGAGCTCCTTTGGGATACCAAAGACCCATGCTAGGGGTGTGTCTTATGTACCTAAGGATTCATTTAACCGCACATAGATGCGACTCCTTAGGGTTTGCTTGAAACCTAGCACACATACGCACACTAAACATGATATCCGGCCTAGATGCGGTGAGGTAAAGTAAACTACCGATCATAGAACGATAGCGAGTTTGATCAATTGGTTTACCTCCCTCATGAAGGTCGAGATGTCCATTAGTAGGCATTGGGGTCTTGATTGGCTTGCAATCCTCCATCTTGAACTTCTTGAGTAGATGATGAGTGTACTTCTCTTGAGAGATGAAGGTCCCTTCTCTCATTTGCTTCACTTGAAAGCCAAGGAAGAAGGTTAGCTCACCAATCATTGACATCTCGAACTCCTTGGACATCAAGTCACCGAACTCCTTGCAATGATCTTAGTTTGTTGACCCAAATATAATGTCATCGACATATACTTGGCAAACAAAGATCTCTCCATTAAGCTTCTTGGTGAATAGTGTTGTGTCGACGATCCCGATCTTGAAGCCCTTCTTGAGTAGAAAGTCCCTTAGCCTCTCATACTAAGCTCTTGGAGCTTGCTTCAATCCGTAGAGTGCCTTGGACAACCTATACACATGATTAGGCAAGTTTGGGTCTTCAAACCCGGGAGGTTGTGAGACATAGACAAGTTCATTGATGAAACCATTTAAGAAAGCGCTCTTCACATCCATTTGAAAGAGTTTCATTTTGTGATGTGAAGCATGCGCCAAAAGGATACGGATGGCTTCAAGTCTTGCAACCGGAGCAAAGGTCTCTCCAAAATCAAGTCCTTCTACTTGAGAGAACCCCTTTGCTACCAATCTTGCCTTGTTCCTCACAACGACGCCTTGATCATCTTGCTTGTTCCTAAACACCCACTTGGTACCAATGATTCTTGCATCCTTTGGCTTCTCTTCAAGTGTCCACACTTGGTTCCGGGTGAAGTTTTTGAGTTCTTCATGCATGGCATTCACCCAATCCGGATCTGCAAGTGCTTCTTCAACACTAGTAGGCTCAACAAAGGAAACAAACGAGTGATGTTCAACATAAGATGCAAGTCTAGAGCGAGTCATAACTCCCTTTGATGGACTCCCTATGACTTGATCATGGGGGTGAGCTTGAAGGATAGTTGTTGATCTTCTATTTGTCTCTTGAGGAGAGGGATGTTGATACATCCGGCCCAGGTAGGGTTGGCCGAGGCTCGATAAATTGAGGTTGCCCGGACCCCAACAGTTCTTAGGCACACCCCACTCGGAGAAAGGCCCACTCTCCCTAAAAGACTAGTCTGATAGGGGAAGGGTTACTCTCCCTTTTAAGGTGGCTTCCTCCTCCCAAGCTAAGCAAGGTGGGATTATTCAGAGGCTCACACGGTCACCGCCCGACTACAACTAGGCCACTTGGCCCATTATTTGTTGCGTCTTTGCCAACGGGTAATAATGGAGGATGTCCTCATCAGATGTGGTGCTTCAACATTGATTGCTTCGGCCTCGGCTTGATCTTGAGGAATGTGAGTGTCTTCTTGAGCTTCCCTCACTTGTTCTTCTTCATCAACTTGAGGCGTGCGAGGTGGAGAAGGATCTTGATTGCCTTCATCTTCTACTTCTTCCACCTCTTGTGGGTTGATAGCACCAATTGGCATATTCTTCATAGCCTCCCTCAAGGGTTCATCACCTACATCAATATCCTCAAGCGCTCCTTGGGGCTATTAGTTTCATCAAACTCCAAGTCATACGTTTCTTCAACTAAGTCGGTGGCTTTGTTAAATACACGGTATGCCATGGATTTAAGCGAATATCCAACAAAGAAACCAATGTCACACCGCCATTGGAATTTACCCAAGTGTTGGCGCTTCTTGTAGATGTACACTTTGCAACCAAACACCCGGAAGAATGATATATCCGTCTTCTTCCCATTGACAAGCTCATAGGGGGTCTTCTTCAATAGCCTTTGGACGAAGAGACGGTTTGCTGCATAGCAAGCGGTGTTGATTGCCTCCGCCCAAAATTTCTCCGGAGTGTTGTACTCATCAAGCATAGACCTTGCTAGAGTTATGAGTGTCTGGTTCTTCCTCTCTACAACACCATTTTATTGTGGAGTATATGTGGCGGATACCTCATGCTTGATCCCCACTTCATCACAATAATCTTCAATCTTTGTGTTTACAAACTCGGTGCCATTGTCACTTCTAATCTTCTTGATCTTCACATCAAATTCATTTTGAGCTCTTGTAACAAACTTCTTGAATATGGCGGTTGTCTCTCCCTTGTCTTGAAGAAAGAATACCCAAGTGTACCAAGAGTAGTCATCCACTACCACTAAGCAATAGAGATTGCCTCCAAGACTAGCATAGGTGGTAGGGCCAAATAGATCCATGTGTAGCAACTCTAGGACTCTTGAGGTTGACATGAAAGCTTTGGTTGGATGAGTGTTTGCCACTTGCTTGATGGCTTGACAAGCACTACACAATTTATCCTTCTCAAACACCACATCCTTGATTCAATCTCCTTCTTGACAAGCTTCTTCAAGGTTGACATGCCCACATGTTCTAATCTTCTATGACATAACCAACCCAAAGAATTCTTGGAGAATAGACAAGTTTGCAAGCTAGCCTCATTTGAAGTGAAGTCCACTAGATACAAGTTGTTGTGCCGGAATCCCTTGAATATCAATGATGAGTCATCAATCTTGGTCACAACAACCTCATTTGGAGTGAAGAGACATTGGAACCCGAGATCACAAAGTTGACCAACCGATAGCAAATTGAACCTCAATGATTGTACTAGCAAGACATTGGAAATTGATTGATCTTGGGAGATAGCCACTTTGCCTAAGCCTTGAACTTTGCCCTTTGAATTATCCCCAAAAGTAATCTTGTCTTGATTTGCACAATCCTCATCAAGTGTGGTGAACATCCGGGGTCACCGGTCATATGTTGAGTGCAACCACTATCAATCACCCAATGACTTCCACCGGTCTTGTAGTTCACCTACACACAAGCAACTTGGAGTTAAGCTTGTTGTTTGGGAACCCCCTTAGTGCGGGGCCCCATTGCCTTGTCAACCAACTCCTTAGCAACCCAAAGAACCCTAGGCTTGTTCTTCATTAGTGGACCAAGAAACACTACTAGTGGTCTACCCTTGGAATCCTTGTTGATGACAAAATGAGCATCATGAGCAAATGGCCTAGCGTGCTTGGGCAAGGTCTTGGAGGTGGTGTCTTGCATTGGAACTCAATGTGACCAACTTGTCCACATCCAAAGTATCTTTTAGGCTTGGGTTTTGGCTTGTCTTGATTATAGCCATTGTACTTGTTCTTGTAATAGTTCTTGGCTTCAATCTTGACCTTGGCCTTCATCACTTGATTCTCCTTGAACCCAATGCTGGTCTTGTCATTTTTCATGATGGTGTTCATCAAGAGCTCACTTTGAAGGTTGTGACCCTTGGTGAACTTATCAAAGCCACTAGCAAGCTTGGTCTTGTCATTCTTGAGCTTGGCAATTTCTTCTCTAAGAGAGTTGATCAAAGTGATAGCATCTTTGTCTTCTTCTTCCTTGGTCGTTTTGATGGTCAAGGGCTTGTTTTCCTTGAGGTTGATTAGCTCTTCCTTGAGCTTAGAGTTCTCATCCCTCATCTTCACATAATCATCATACTTGTCGGCTTCAACAACTCTCTTGCCCTTGCACTTAGCACTTTGCTCAAGAGTCACATCATCAATCAAGGTATCACAAGAGGTAGCACTTGCAAACTTAGCACACAGGTTAGTAGCAACATGTGTAGCAAGATCTTGAGTAAGCAATTCATTTGCTACCACTAGTGTGCCATGATCATTTTTCACTTGGTTGTAGTCCTCTTTTAGCAAGTTATACCTTGTTTGGAGCTCTTGTGTTGACCTCTCAAGCTTATCATGTTTCTCAATTGCCTGCTTGAGTGAGGCTTTGAGCTCCCTAGTGCTAGATGTGAGAGAATTGTTCTCAAACTTTAAAACATCATTAGCACTAGACAAGGCATCAAGCTTAGCATGAAAGTTATCCTTGACCTCAAGAAGGTTGTCATTTTTACTCGTGTACTTCCTTACGATGTCCGAGTATTTGTTGCAAATTTTAATGAGGTCATCATAGGAATGTGCTTCATCATCACTATCATCACTAGAGGAGTCATCACCATCATCCTCTTTTTGTACCTTCTTGTCACCTTTAGCCATGAGGCATAGGTGTGTAGAGGATGAACCTGACGATGAAGGAGGAGGTGGCGGTGGAATAGAGGAACCAATCACCAAGGCGGCCACTTTCTCTTCTTCACTCTCATCATCAGAGGAATCACTTGAATCATCAATATCGGTGAGCCAATCACCCACAATGTAAGCCTTGTCATCCTTCTTCTTCTTGTGGAAGTTGAAGTTCTTCTTCTTCTTGTATGGCTTGTCTTGCTTCTTGTCATCATCACTTGAGTCATCATTTCTACCCTTGTTCTTCTTGTAGTTCTTGAACTTGTTGTTCTTGAACTTGTCTTTCTTCTCTTCGGGGCAAGCATGAGCTAGATGACCAAGAGTGTCACAATTGTAGCACTTCATTTGGGAGATTGGCTTCCTTGAAGAGTTTGTGAAGAATTTCTTCTTCTTTGAGTCAAACTTGACTCCATTCTTGTTTAGCCTTTTCAACATCTTGGTGGTCTTCTTCATCATAAGAGCGATGTTGTCTTCATTATCTTCACTTGAGTCCTCAACCACCAATTGGATCTTGCACTTGTCTTTGGTGGAAGCTTTGAGGGCCAAGTCCTTCTCCTTCTCCTTCTTCTTGGTGGAGGAAGAAGAGCCACCATCACCAATCTTCATGTACATCTCATGAGCATTGATCTTGCCCAACACTTGTGTCGGTGTAGATGTTGAGAGATCTCCTTGGTGAATCACGGTGACGATGTGGCTATACTTGTCAATTGGCAAGACACAAAGAATCTTGCGCACCACATCCGACGGAGACATTTGGGTGAGCCCAAGGTCATTCAATTCCTCTACAAGAATGTTAAGACGTGAATACATCCCATTAGCATTTTCATTGGAAAGCATGGTAAAGGAATTCAACTTAGCCATGACCAAGTGGTAGCGCTCCTCACGCTCACACTTGGTCCCCTCGTGTAGTGCACAAACGTTTGTCCAAACATCATGCGCGGTTTTGCAATTCCGCACACGGTTGAACACATCCTTGCAAATGCCGCGGAAAAGAATGTTCTTCGCCTTAGCATTGTTCTTCTCAAAGAAGGGATCCTCGGCGAACACCGATCCGCCTATGGCGGCGGCTTTGTGAATGCTGACATCCACGGCCTCAAGGTAGGCCTCCATCCGCACTTTCCAATAAGGAAAATCATCCCCATCAAACATGGGTGGTGGTCCATCCCCATGGGACATCTTGCTCTAGGCGGTGAAGCCTAATTTAGAGCAACAAGGCTCTGATACCAATTGAAAGGATCAAGATGCCCAAGAGGGGGGGTGAATTGGGCTTCTTTTAAATTTCTAAAGCAAATATGAAAACCTATCAAATGCCAATCACCCCCTAGTGCCTACCGGTCATGTGTGCTAGCTAGAAAGCGGTAGCAGTTCATGGAATTGAAAGACAACCTAAGCAATTCTAGTAGGAATTGAAAGAACAAGATGGAATGAAAGTGCGAAAATGTAAAGGGCTAAGGAAAAGGAATTCTTGACGCGACGATGTTTTCCTGAGGTATCGAGGTGTCGACACAACCCCCCTAGTCCTCGTTGGAGCCCCTCGCAAGGTATTGCTCCCCCTCAATCCCGCGCAAGGGATGAGTACTCTCTACGGGCTGATTCTTCGCCACTCCGGCTCGGTGAATCGCCCACAACCGATCACAGAAGCTTGGAGAAGAGCCGCCGACAATCTTCCGGCGATCACTTCCTCCGAACACCACCAAACCATCTAGGTGTTGTCGAACACCAAGAGTAACAAGAACAAGACCTTCACTTGACCAACTCAAGGCTAGGAAGGTGGATGGATGCACACAAGTCACTCCTAATCACTCTAGGAGGGAAGAACAAGATGGATTCTCTCAAATCTCTCTCTCACTATGCACTTGCCTCTCCAAGAACTCTCTCTAGGTTCCTTCAGGTGTAACAATGGCCAAGAGAGCTCACAAGGACGAAGAGGGCAACTATAAATAGTCATCACCTCCAAAACTAGTCGTTTCTTGCTTTTTCTCTTTTCTACGTAGGCGTCGGACTAGTCCGGAGACCAGACCATCAGACCAACACGAGTGGTCCGAAGCCTTTCCTCAGAGCAAACCTCAACTGAAAACAGGCACCGTCGGACTACTTGCCATAGTTCGGAGACCTGGTCCAACGCGCTGGTCCGGAGCCAGGGTGCTCACTGAGTAAAAACTCAACTTCATCTTCGAACCTCCGGACCACTTGCCTTGGTTCGGAGCCCACAGGTCCGAAGCCAGGGAGCTCACTGCATGGAACACTTCTCTACCTAGAAGTGTCGGACTAGTCGTCGGCCAGGCCGTCGGGCTAGTCCGGAGCCTTCGCTCTGGCTCATTGCCTCAACAAGGGGCCGTCGGACCTTTCGTCTATGGTCCGACGCCTTCTAGACAGGTGGTCCGGAGCAAACTTTCACTGAGCTGGCGCCTAAGGCAGGACCGTCGGACTACCTTGCATGGTCCGACGCCTCCTTGGCAAACTGGTCCGGAGCTCTTTTCTCCCCCTATTTCAACTCTTTTCACTAAGTCTCTCAAAGGGGTTTTACTTCTACCATCTCAAGGGCTATTAGCAGGGTCTCTAGGACTAGTTGTGACAAGTGTGCACACACCAACTTTCCCAAACTCTCCTAGGTCAAGCTACTAACCTCATACCCCCCCTTTATAGTACGATCAAAGGTAGCTATACTTAGTTCCCTTCTCAACCTTATGGCACTAAGGACTAGCCTAGTCTTCAACTTGTATCACCATCCTTTGAAACCAAAACGATTTCCATCTTGGGGGCATGAATATCCATTAAGCCCATTCATCTAGCATCACATATGACCTAACTCTAAATGACTTTGCCTCTGCAAAACACACGTTAGTCATAGTGACCTAGCATTGTCGTTAATCGCCTAGACACAAGGGACCATGATTCTTCAAACCTTTTGAACTTTGATCGAATTTCTAAAAAAATATTAAGATTTAGGGTATCAAATTAGTTTCATCAGATTTATTATAGAATATATTTTGGATGTTGTACATTTTACATCATAGATGTTATTTTCTATAAAGTTAGTCAAAGTTACAAAAGTTTGACTAGCATGAATTATAGAAATTGATTTATTCAAGGATGGACGGAGTAAGTAGTTAAATTTTGTCCGCACATTGCAAATGTTATATTTGCCTTGTCATCGGGAATTCAACAAATTATTTCAAAAGACAAACAACTTTTTGAACTTTGATCAAATTTCTAGAAAAACATTAAGATTTAAGGTATCAAATTAGTATCATTAGATTTATTGTAGAGTATATTTTCACATGATACTCATTTTATGTCATTGATGCTGTTATTTTTTTACAAAGTTAGTCTAAGTTAAAAAAGTTTGACTAAAAATTAAGTTATTTGAGGAACAGAGTAAGTAGTTAAATTTTGTACACATATTGCAGGTGATATATGTGCCTTGTCGTAGTAAGAAAAGAAGAATTCAACAAATTATTTCAAAAGAAACAAACTCGGCAAATGAAAATATTTGACAAAAGAGACACCCCGTCGCATTCCATGTTGATTCAACATTTCAACCTATAGAAAATGCCGTGTGGCCACGTGGCAGTTGCCGACTGGCCTGTCGGCGCCTCCATCTTTGGGTCCTTCGCGCCGTCCCACGCTCGTCTTTGGTTTTTTTCGTGACGGTCGTTTTAAAACATGTGGCCCCTGTCAAATCCATTGAACAACAGATGAAGCCTATCACCGGAGACTCATGTGAGGGCCCACACTTCCTATCGAGTTAACTAATGACTTGATTCCGTTTTTTTTTTTTTTAATTTAAATCCTTCGTAGGGTCGGACTGACAGATTCTTGAGGAACTGGGAAATGATTGTGCCGGCTAATGTAATTTAACAAGTCGGGGAAATTATTTAAACAAAATTGAATGGGTACCTTATGTATGATGAAGCCAATGGATTAAAGCCACTCTTTGGCACCACAGCTTTCTTCTTGCCCCTTACACAATGGCAGTTAACAAAAAAGAGATTAGCTATGCAACAAATATAGCTTTGCTTGCTCCTAAAGTCGCCAATTATTGAGACTTTAAGATCACTCAACATCCTGGTGGGAAAATCGGAGCTTCTGGCGTCCGTTTCAGCTTCAGCAACACGGTCTCTCTCAAAGGTTGGTGGTGCCTTGTCTGCCTGCTAGTTTCTTTTCTTTCGGATTTGGATAAACACACGGCAATCCATATCCACTGTGGATTCTCTCGCTGACGACGAGCCAGCTAAAAAGCAAGTTTTGTCATAATCCAGTGATCCTAAATCATATATTTTTCTGTTTCTCTGAAGATTCCAGAGGTGTGCATCCGCTGTTCTATTGATTTGACATTTCTGTGTTAGTGCAAATCTTCTTCCTCTCCTCTAAAGATCCCGTGGCTATGGAACCGAATCGATGGCTGGAGGAGTTGAGGAAGAAGGTGAGGTGGCGGCGCTGCGGGAGGCCCTGAGGCAGCAGGCGCAAGCCGTGGAGGAGCTGCGGTCAGAGCTGGAGGACGAGCGGCAGGCGGCGGCGTCAGGGGCCGACGAGGCGCTGGTCATGATCGTGCGCCTGCAAGCGGAGAAGGCGGCGGAGCGTATGGAGGCGGAGCAGTTCCGCCGGGTGGCGGAGGAGCGGATCCAGCACGACAAGGACACGCTCGCTTTCCTCAAGGTCGTCGTCTTCCACCAGGAGATGGAGATGAGCTCACTCAACCGCAGGTTGCTCGCCGTCCAGGCCACCGGGGATGATCCCCTTTCGCCGATCGATCTCCCCTGGCTGCGGAAGCTGGCCAAGAGCGGCGCGGCATCCAGGAGAAACGCGTCGCTCCCGGCGGCACACCTCGAGGAGCTCTGCTCGGAGCTCGACGTCGTCGTCGACAACAACGCCGGCAAGAAGAAGGACCGGAGGCCGGCGAGGACGGTGTCGGACATCAGCGAGGTGATCGGAAGGGAGAAGGAGTGGGTGGCGTCGACGGAGCCCAATCAGACGGCGCCAACGCCCAGGCTGCACCGGTCGCCCTCCCACCGCGTCCCCCGGCGCGCGCCGAGCTACTCCGCGCAATGCGGCGTGCGCTCAGCAGGCCAGGCCTCGCCAGAGATCATCGCCGAGGAAGATGAGAAATCGTTCAAGAGCAACGCCGCGCTGGAAGCCGACATCGAGCAGATCAAGGTCACCGTGCAGTCTCTCCAAACCTAGCTCACAAAGCTAAGAGAATCCACATTGTCCGTAGGGGACGCACATTCCCAGATACTAGCCGAGATCCACGCAAAGCTCGACGGCATCACGCCCGTGGCGGCGGCAGAGGAACTCTGAAGAAGGCTACGGACCAAGCCCTGTGCCTGTGCTGCTGAAGAAGAAGGCCACCGCCACTACCAGCACTTCTTCCAAGGAGCAGAGCTACCAGCAACAGGCTGAGCTTCTGATAAACCATTTCATTGAGGTACGTGACATCACCTTCTCTGCTGGCACCATTGTTAGACCCCTGACCAAGGCTGCTGCATCCATGTCACTCCTTAGGTGTCTTCTGATTTTGGTCTTGGCCGTCGCGATTGGAAAAGTTGTGATGAACTCTTAATGCGTAAAGCAATGCCATGATCAGTTCTGTCAATGGACAATTTTGTTGCTGTTTTTTTATTAGCTCCTTTTTAATCAAACATTGTAATAATATATATAGCATCTCTTCGAATTAACAGAATAATTTGCGGGCTTTTTTACCTTATTTTTATGTTACAGACTGAAGAAACATTGAGTAGCATTCCAAATAAATGCATGAGTGTTTGTTTAAAATTTATATTTTGTTTTCCCTACCGTGCACAAAATACATGAGCCAACGAAAGATTTTCGTTATTGTTTCTATAAATGGATTTTAATTGTTGCTAGATTCAGGATGTGAGATAGCTGGCTTTTGAGCTGTTGGATGACGTCTTCTGAATTGTCTGTCTCAACAGGTGATGATGTACATAGTGTGAGAACTAAAGATATAGACGGTATTTATTGGGTTTGAAGATTTTTGAAGATTTTTATGTGCGAGTAAAAGATTGATGATTTCCAAATGCTTTTGCTTTTTTTTTTGTTTACCCATCTGTTGGCATATACAGCCACCAGCCATGACCCAAGAGGACCGCATGTACGTGGCTTAAATGTATAACTAGTAGAGAGGGCGCGCCCCGGCGCGCAATTGCAATCGAACATTGTTATGTATAACAGGTAGAAACCATATGTTACGGCTGAGACTGACACATGTTTTACAGAAACATATGTTAAGTTATGGATTGTAAAATATGTGAGGATAATAGACAATATATATGGCACAGGTTGTGTATCGATAAAAGATAAATAATTGATTTATACAGTGCAAGATATATTAGGTACAAATATTCTATGAACAGTAGACATTATGCTAAACATACATTCATCTTTCATACTGTTAGATCTTTGGTGATAGATAACTTTGGAGGAATAGCATGAATAGCACATGGAGCACTCAAGAGTCTTCAGATTGAAACCCGAACAGAGGCATCCACAAAAGATGTCAACACGCAGGTCTTCGTTGAGTGGTAACTGATCCTATTTACCTGCCAATAGAAATAGTGGTAGTTATGTATATTAAACTATTGCACAACATTAGGTGCAATTCTGGAAAGAAAAATACCACAGAACTATGTGGCTTGAATCTTGCAACAAAAACACATCCAGAAAACTCCCAGGAGAAAATATAGTCACCCTCAAATCTAAGCTAGATAGAAAATAACAAATCTGAACATTTTTTAGATGAACTGTGCCACCAAATATTTTTCTAGAGGCCTGCATTTAGTGCATTGACATACCAACCCATTCCATTATGCTGATGAATTATTTATTTCTTTGAAGAATACATGTACCATGTAGCAGAGAGATAAAATAAATTGCAGACATTGAAAGGATGGTGGAAAAATGGATGTAGGTAACAAAAGAAGTCTATCTAAATAGGAAAATTTTAACCAATAAGTTTGATGTAGTTAGATTTCCAGAATAATCTCAATAAGTAAATAAGTATAGGTTCTGGACTTAATCTGAGTCATATGTAAACAAAAGGTTTAAGTGAGGTAGAACAGTACACAGAACTAATAAATACTAAAAGCGAGGCAATTACAGTTCAAGAATCCCCGATGATATTGGCAAATAAACATGGAGGTGAAAGCAAACGAAAATAATTTTTTAAACCTAACCAACCAGTCTGCTAGAGTCATATAAGAGTATTTTAGAAACAATGGCAGATTAATTTGTAGGGCATACCCTGATAAAACCAAATACATATGACTGAGAACAGGGCACGACACTTCATTATATGAAACACGAAGGACTGCAGCTAAGTGACTATAGTGACATCCAAACTGGCCACACCAATGAGACAGGAAATTTGTCTGTAGATTAGAAACGTCGAAGGGCAATAAAAAAGAGACTCATCAAAGCAATACACGAAGAATTGGAGGCACAAACACCACAAGGAAGCTCAATCCAGTAAGCACATGTATACATTTTTTTACATGAACTACAAATGAGTCTGACAGTCAAGAGTTTTCCCACTAGACAGACTGAAAGACCAACAGAGTCGGTGTGATGAATGTATTCACTGGTTAGGCACTTTGTAGTATATGATTTGAACCAACTGTTAGAGCAAGTGTAGGTGCTGGAATATGATATCTTAAGCTAACGTGAAGCCAATGAATTGATATAACGACAAGCAAACAATCTGTAAAGGCAGCATATGTTTACCTTGTTCTCACTTTCAGTTGGTTCACTTATACGTGTGCCAGAAAATCCAGGAGCTAGGCCAAGTACAATGAGGGGTTTATCTGTGGAAAAAAACAAGCAAACTACACATAAATAGATAGGCGCAACATGAACCTAACAAAATCAGCTGAGCTTAGGAACAGAAAAAATGAAATGGCCATGACCAAAGGGAGCAAGGGGTCAAAAAGAGAAGTTCAATCGAAATACCTTGGTACTACAGCAGCTCTCCTAGGCAATAAACTGTCTTGCTTGAGTACTGAGTTGTCTATGTCCTGCACTTAATTGATGGTATTGGCAACCTACCTAGGTGATACATACTTGTCTACTGCACTGCAGTTCTGCTACTGCCTGTGTAATATTACAAAATATTCTTTAGTTAATATTCAGCCAATATTAAAAAATTGGACTGAAGCTTACTATGAATGCAAACATGCAGAGGTGTATAGTTGCACCTGCTGGTTCAAAGGAAGGATGACAGCTTGGGCTGAGATATAACAGTATAGCGGGAACAGTACTTTGTTCAGTTAAATAGCACACTCAGTGAGGTGATGACCATCTTGCAGTAAACTCGGCAGGGAAACAAGAGAGCAATATGAAATAAAAACATCTGAGAGAAATATACCACGAATAGCCAACCGCGCTGTTCCTGCAAAACATATGTCCCTCCTCGAGGTTCAGTTCAGAAGACCCTAAAATAACCATTGACAACAGAGAATGCAGACGTGAGTATGAAGAACGAAAGACGAGGAAGCAAGAACAAGATTGATCCAACAACATGGCAAGGAAGCTAGTAATTTTCATCTTTTGGAACAGAGGCCGAGCAGCAAAGAGAATAAATATAGACACATCCTGACAGTATATCAAACTGAGGATGCAAAGAATAATCAAAACCATACAGACGTTTATGTAACGACGGAACTATTTAATAAAGAGAAGAGTACTCTAAAGAGAACGCACAAATCAAGTCCAGGTGGCAGCCCAAAGAAGCTAAGATAATACAAAGTTGATTTATCAGGTAATGTGTGTATATGAGAGCTCGATTAGCATAACCATATTTCTTTTGAAGGGAGAGAGGGATCCTGGACAGCGGCTTACACTTTTCACATCAGAACTAATACCACAGGACACAGGTAGACTGGAGGTAGAGCAAAGATGCAGCACCTGATTCTGACGATGGTGCATAATGCATCCACGTAGACATGAAAAACTAACATGGACTCAGAATGTTTTGTTCCAAAAAGCATCTTACCAGTAGTACAGTATGCCCAAACCGACAACCTTGATCTAAAGAAAGACCTTTGGATTTTCCAATGAGTTTGCTGTCCCAAGCTGAATGAACAACCGAGTCATCAGCCCTCCAAAAAATAAGTAAAACACTGAATTTGGGAAAACATGTGTAACAGAAACATGAAACAAAGGTCCCATTTTTTAGTGTAAAAGATCACACATGTAAATGGGGGAAATAGAGAAAGCACACTAAGTGGCCGCAAGTCCTCTAATTTTACACAACTAATATCCTGCAAAAATCATTCAAATAAAAGGTCAAGCAAGGTGATGTTGTGCCTTCCTACACATTACCCTACGTGCTAATAAATATAGGTCCACACTCATGGCCGTCCATGTTCCAGCCCTACAGCTATATGCACCACCAATATATGTTGCATTATTTCATCATCAAGTTAAAAGAACTCTAAACATGTATAATTATTAAAAAAAATCAGAACAAGGTTATGGTACAGCGTACCAAAAACACATGAGTTTTCTGTGGAATTGCAGATCATTTAGATCTTCATCATTGTCCTAATGATTTTCTTGGTCCAAAAATTATTATGTAGACGATCTCTGTTCAAACAAACAATGCAGCAATCTTGAACGATCTATTGACCATCTATAACTTGTCAATGTATATGAATCTGTACCCCCTATGGTAAGTGGTAAAAATCATGAAAGTAGGACAATATGTCGTTGACAGTTCCAAATATTTGTAGAAATTTACACATAATATGTTCCTGACAGTTGCAAAATGTTCGGAAATATTTGAACCATCAAGAAAAAATCTAAAAGCAAGAAAAAAAACGAAGAGACACATTAGAACATAATTACCCTAAAGCACAGATCCAGCAGGTCACGGAAGAATTCGGCAAGGATGCACCAAATCTTGTGGGGAGATAGACGGATTCGTTGACGGAGGCACTGGATCCAACTTGTGCCCGCCCGCAACGCCGTGATAGAGAGAGGGGGGCGAGGAGCCGGAGCCGCCACGTCGGGCCCCGCTCGCAACAGGGTCGCCACAGCAGGGGATTCCTGTGCCGTTGCGCCACCTCGACAGAGCAGAGTCGTCGAGGCCGAGATTTACGGGGGCTTCTTCCCGTGCGAGCTCTCGGAGAGTTCAGCGCAGGCGGAGGCGGAGCGGCAGGGGGCAGGCGGCGGTGAAGGGCCGCGCCGGGCGGCGGCGGCCCGTCCGCGTGGAGGGTGGCGGCGAAGGGCTCTTTGGAATTCAACCATCGTGAGAAGTGGGCTTCGGTAATGTCATCCCGCAACAGGCTTCGACAGCTTGCCATTACGAAACACAACTCGACCGCTAAAATATCATCCGATGAATTGTGGAGTCTTTTCTTCCTCTTCTACCCCTCTCCCTTTCCTCTTTCTTTGGCCGGTGTCGCATCGAGACGCCGAAAGGGCGCAGAGCAGGAACACAGCTGAGCAAGCCGCGGCGGCGAGTGCCGAGCGAGCCCCCACACGGCGGCGAGCGGCCCAGCACCAACCCCCTCCACGGCGAGCACCCCCACCCACCCACGGCGAGCACCCCCACCCACCCACGGCGAGCGGCCAGCAGCCCCGCTCCCGCCGCAAGCAGCTTGCCCGTCTCCGGCGCCAACAGAGCACCTCCCCGCCCTGCGGACGCACGAGCTGTCCTCGCCGCCAGCGCCCCACACATCCACAGCAGAGGTGTGGCCGACGTGGCGTTGTCGCGCGCGACCGTGCTCGCCGCAGGGAGCTGCCATGCGTGGCCGGCGCGACCGTGCTCCCCCGCAGGAGTAGGGCGGGGCGGGGCGGGGCCGAGGCGTTGGCCCGCGCGTCCGCGGGGCGGGAAGCGGCGCTGCTGGTGCGGGGGACAGGCGGGGCGCGTGCGGCGAGGACGGCCCGCGCGTCCGCGGGGGAAGGAGGGGCGCTGCCGGCGCCGAGGACGGGATGGCCGGCGCGGAGCGCCGCTGCTGAAGCCGAGGACGGGGTTTCGCGTGAGGCGGGGACTGAGGACTTCCGCTGGGCGGGGAGGGGCGCTGCCGTCGCGACGGGCGGGGGCAGGGCTGCCGGCGTCTAGGACGGGATATCAAATAATGAACTCCATGAACTCCCTTTGGTTATATGGCCCTCAGGTTCGTTCCCTGTGACACACCGGAGGAAACCTCCCACACGGCGGTTCCGTCGCCGTCCGGACACCGGCAAACGAAGAGGAAAGAGGAAAGGGAAGGGTAGAAGATGAAGAAAAGACTCCCAAATTTATCAGATGGCATTGTAGCGGTTTGGTAACGTTTTGTAATGGCAAACTGGCGAAGCAGGATTACAAATCATCCAAGTCCACTTTACATAATGGTCCAATTCAAAAAGCCCCGCGGGGAAGGGCAGCTCACTTTACATAATGGTCCAATTCCAAAAAGCCCGGCGGGGAAAGGGCGCGTCGGACGAGGGCGGCCGCTGCGCCGAGCGCGCTGAGGTGTGACGGCGGCGCCGGGGAGAGGCGAGAGGAGCGCGTGGGACGGGAGGAGACGCGGCATTTTTGGCATTTTTTTTGAGGGAGAGAGCCAGAGGGGAGGACGAGGGATTTAATAACGTTGCTCAAGCAAGTTATGTTATAACTTTCGCATGTTGATCTGCCGTCCAACGAAAATCCAAAGGCTCACAAGGCTTGCAACCAATTGTGAAGGGCACTGCTTCAGTTTTCTAAGAGCAGCTCTAGTGTTGTCCAAAAGCGAACCGTGAGCTTTTTCAACCGAACCGTGCACATTGGAGGGTTCGAACCATTGTTGTCAGAGAAAAAAACGAACTCTACAGACGCGCCGAACCAAAGCCATAAAATAATGAATATCGTACAGGCTAAAGCAGAGAGAGGGGAAACGACCCATACTCAGTCTTCCGCGTGGCCTTGAGTGGGATAGAAAATTATTTTTTAGTAGCTGGTGGACCAAAATTATTTTTTAGTAGCTGGTGGACCCCACAAAATTAATGTCTCCGCTGTGGCTGTCGAACCAAACTTCCACTCGGCGTTTCCGAACCATTTGGTTCGCTGCAACACTGGAGGTGCCCTAACAGACTACAGAAGCGGGAGCGCCGCCGCCACGCCGCCCTCCCACAAGGCTTGTCCGCGCCGGCCGCCGCGCCATAGCTCTGCGCTCCCAGGGCTTGCCCATGCCACTGCGCCGCCGGGGGAGCCAGCCTCCTTGCCCGACGAGGCCACGCCGGCGCCGGAGCCCCGACCCCGCTTCTCAGCGCGCGCCCTGAGCACGTCCAGCATCTCCTGCATTGCCTCCAGCTTGTCGCTCCTGCGGTTCTTAATCAGCACCTCGCTCACGTCCGCCGGCGTGATCTCCGCGGTGTCGACCCACTCCTGCAGCCCGCGCATGGTGTCGCTGTCCCTGAGGCGGTCCAGCTCCTCGTCGCCCTGGACGCCGAGGTAGTTCTTGAGCAAGATCTTGAGCGCCGGGAACGAGCAGTAGGACATGAAGACGTGCATGTCCATGCGGCCGGACTGGAGCAGCGCCGGATCCAGCTTCTCGATGTGGTTGGTGGTGAACACGAAGATGCGCTCCGCGCCGCAACACGACCACAGGCCGTCCGTGAAGTTGAGCAGGCCCGAGAGCGTGATGGACCGGCCCGCCCCGGCGCCCCCGTCGGCCCGTGTCCTGGTCGACCATGGTGCCGTCGATGCTCGCCGTCGTCGGCCGCGCGGTTGGTGAGGTCGACGGAGCTGTCGATGTCCTCGATCACGATGATGGACTTGGACGTCGTGAGCAACTGCACCATCGCTGAAACGCGAGCACAGCAAAGCGCCGGTAGCACGCTCCAGCTCCAGTCGTCCCTGTGCCGCGCGTGCAGCAGCCCGTCCATGGCCCGGCTCTTGGCCTTCGATGCCTCGATCTGTAGCTTCGCGAGCAGCTCCCAGACATTCGCGGACGGACCGTCACAGCCGCATTCGCAACCTCAGCCGGCAGCCGGCAGCAAGGAGCGCGTCGCTCATCAGGTTCCACGAGGTGAGCCCGTGGTTCGTGCTCCCGAACGCGCTGGCCAACGCCGCCATCGTGCAGGCCGCATCGTACGGCGGGCCCGCGGAGCCCCGTGTGCTGCACGTCGTCGCTGACCCGGCTCCCCGGCGGGCGCGCGCCGCCGTCCGTCCGCCTCACCGTGGCAGGCACTCGTCGTGTCTCCAGTTCTGGCTCTCTTCGTAGGGAGCCCGCGAACGCCGGCGTCGGGCACTCGCACGGCGGCACCCGCATGGGTCGGCTGAAACGCTACAACCACGCCAGCCACTGGACGTGGTGCTCAGCTCGCTTACAGTCGGGGCGACGCAGGACGGCGACAAGGCTCTGCACAGGAGGGCCGGGGCGACGTGGCTTCGGAGCGGCGAGGCGAGCGAAGCGTGTTTCAGGCTGCACACGGTGTGTCTGACACATGGCCACAGGACTAGGATGAAAGGACTAGGATGAAAGACAGCATTCGGATATGATCTGGAGGGCAGGGATGATGAGAAAGTTTCGTTGTGACTTACCAGAGCAAAGTCACTCAATCTCAGTCCGAGGACGAGGGGCGGTGGCCCGGGCTCAGATGCCTAACGCAACTGAAGGGCAGGCTGTTCACCGTAAAAATGGTAGGCGGGCCGTTAACTAAAAAAAATCCATGGAATCAAGATTTTCTCTGCTTCGCGCGAATTATTTTCATAATACAGGGTGTGGTCGGAAAAACACAAAATGCATTTACTATTCACAAAGACCTAGCTGGACCGTAAGTTTATTTCAGCTAAAGTGGAGGGTCTTTATGTAAAATTATCATATAAAAGGAATATTCCGTCCTGGTCATCTAGATTCTCTCATCTATACCATTTTCTCCCACACTCATTCATTCTCCATATTTCTACTCTATATTAGCTATCAACATTGGAGCCTATATGTTTGTAAATAAAATTTATCTTATATATCCATGTGAGAGATTGTTTTGAAGGATTTATTGAAACGAATTTAACGGTGTAATCAGAATTTAATTTGGTTTCTTAGTTTGTGAGTTATAACATTTTTTTTATCTAGATAAAATAGTGGGGCCCACAACTAGATTCTCCCACATGTGCATGCGCTCTCAGTCTGCTGCGTCGCGCGTGTTGCTGCTATGTCTCGCGTGGTGGGACCGCCGGCAGGTAGCGCACGTCCGCTACTGCTACTACGCTAGATTTAGCGGATGTCTGCCTTTCTCGTAAAATAGCGGACTAGTATCGTACCAGCTTGTTGACACCCTATTTTAGCGCGTCCAGATATATGCACATGGGCCCTCGTAATAGGCCTCCAAGGGCGTTATCCCCCTCGTGATATGGCTCCAATGGCATTGTTTAGATGGAACCGAAGAATCGACTAATGCAACTAAATGATGAGATTACGCAAGAGGATTTTTTCGACCGGTTGCAACAGAGCGTGCACATCGGTTTCGGCGTAGAGGAGGATTGAGGCCCAAGTTACTTTTGTTTCCTTATTTTTAGAACTTGTGTTACAACCGATTAGGTTATGATATATGGTATATAAATAGTACGGCCTAGAGAATGGTAAGGGACATCCAATCAAATCAAACAGAACCCTTCGGCCACCGGCCAATACCTAGGAGTAGGAGTAGAGTAGCTTTCGTGAACCTTCGACGAACAGGATTGCATCGACTAGATCGACCTCTCGTTTGCTTGTAAGTCTAGCCTTAGTCCATGTCTCGTTTGTACGGCTGTATTGTGTAACTCGTGCAAGCTCGATTTGAGCTAGTTATCGGTTTGAATCTATGTTTGAAGAATCATGGCCCTAGTTGGTTTCAGTGATTAACGACAATTAGCGATTATTATGGCTAACGTGTTGTAACACTCCGAAAATTGCATGTTTTGAAAAACACTAAAATTGATTTAATTATGGCTATGCATTTAACTAGTGGCAAAATAAATAATGTTTTGGAAAATAAAAATGCCATGTAGGTACACGTGGTGCTTTGCATGCTGGTGCATTTTATTTTTTTTGAGTGTTTGTGAAAATTATCCCAAAACTGTATTTGAAAATACTTTGAAAATTTAATTGGAAATTCATTTGGAAATCAAATTCTGGAATTTGGAAAAGTCTTTCCTTTTTCTCTCTCTTTCTCTTGTGCAATTTTGGCCCGAGGCCTTTCCCCTCCCTCCCTTTCTCTTGGCCCAGCCGAGGCTGGCCCTCTCCTCCTCCCCTCTTGGGCCGTCGGCCAGAGGCCCACGGCGGATGAGCCCGCGCTCTCCCTCGCGTCACTGACTGTCTGGGGCCCCATGTCAGCGCCTCTCCCCTTCCTTCCTTTTCTTCCCTGAGCCGCTGACCTCTCGGTCCCACGCGTCAGCGTCCTCCTCCTCTTCTTCCCGTAGCCGAGCAGGACTCGACGAGCAGAGCTCGAATCGAGCGCGTCCAATCCCGAGCTTCACGGGATTTCTTCCCTTAAATCGCGCGGGTTACATCTTTATAGCGTTCGCGCGTTCCCTTCTGGCCCTACCTCCCATCTATTCGATCACCGGGCCTCGCCCTAGCTCATACAGAGCTTCCCGAGTGCGAAGCTCCGCCGCCGCCGCCATTGGAGCTTCCCCGAGCACCTCCGTCGTTCTCACGCCCTTCACCGTCTTCGGAACACGGTACGGAGCACCGCGGTCTCTCCCCCGTCCTCGTTTTCTCCTGGATAGCCCTCATCGTCTTACCATCGGGTGCAGGGAGCCCACGCCCGCCTGAGCACGCCGCCAGCCGCCCCTGTTCCTCGTCTGCAAGCGCGAAACGCCCAGGTGAACTTGCTCTTCCTTCCTCTCCCTCCCGGTGTCCTCAGTTGATCCAATCGTGGCCCGTAGGGCTGCACCCGCATGCGCCGCCGACCTCCTCACCGGCATCCATGGCGAGCTGCCGCGCCTGCTCCCTGTTCTCAGCCGGCACCGCCCTGTCCCTTCCCCTTTCTTCTGCAATCGCCAATCTCAAATGAACGAATGAGATTAGAAGATACCTCTTCGGGGTCACTTTTGTTAAAGAGACCCTGGAAGATTCCAGTCTCAACCCGCGCTCCTTTGGCGTATTCTCAGAATGCGTTTTCTTTTCCAGAAAGCGTATTTCTTTTCGGCATAATTCAATTTGTTTTAAAAAGGAAAATTCTAATTTCAGTTTTGTCATTTGAATTCAAAACTTCATAACTTCCTCGTTTCAAATCCTTTTTGACCCGTTCAAATTGCGTTAGGTTCGTAATAAAATTCCCTTTATGTTAATGCCACTGTTAGTTACTTTTGAAAAAGTTTAATTTCGTGATTAGATTTAAATTAATATCTTTCAATAGAAAACCCTGTTTAATTCGTATCTTCGTCGTTCTAGCTCCGTTTTTCGTGAACGAAACATCGATGTGATCGTAGCGATGCGTAGATTAGTTTTATAAACTTTTCATCTTATTTTATTACTGTTGGTGTACTGTTCTAATCATAGCTTTGTTTGCTTCGTGTATGATTACCGTTGGTTGAATGGTGTTGCTTGTTGATCGGTATAGACGTTGAGCTTCCCGTTGAAGAGCCGAAGTTCTTCCTTGATCAAGATCAGCAAGACCAGCAAGAGTTCTTCGAAGAAGGCAAGTATAACATGGGATTATCCTTGTTGTCCTATTCACAATTAATATGACTCATATGCATGAAATTCCTTGTTTACCTTAGTTTGATCCTAGTGTTTGTTACCCTGAATACCTTGACACCTATGTTTTGATCCACCACATATGATTAGTATTGCTAGTGCTCTTACCGGATGTTCATGATCTTAATTTGTTAATGACTTTATGCAATAATGGTAAAACTCGCTTTTTAGCAACATTGGAGTATAGGAGCTTATCTGTCGGCAAAATCTGGGATATACAGTACAACCACGAGGGCTATATGGCTCTGGCTTTAGCTCAGTATGGGGACCTTTTCTAGCTCGTTCAGTGGTTACCGTTATGGCGCGAAAGGGGTGTGCCGAGACGGGTATAGTGTGGTTCCTAATCTTCGGGCCAGCCGCGAAGGAGTGTGACCGTGGACAGGTTGGCTCTATATCTCCTTATCATGGAAACCTGGCGGCCCTAACTTGTTAGACGAACCCGTGAAAGGTTTCATAGTGTACCCTGCCCGCTCACCTTGGCAGTGTTTTGGGAGTAATTAACCCGGGCAAATGGGCAAACACGACTCGTGGGTAAAGTTGTACACCTCTGATCAGAGTTAATAAACTATCATGATAGCCGTGCTCACGGACATGAGCGGCTCGAAAAACTCACAGATTTAATGGGTTCTTATTTCTATGTGGCTTATGCAAGTGTTATTTATTTATTGTATATTATTGTCATTTACTTTATGATCATGGATATTTGAGCTTTTGCAATTTACCTTGGCAATTGTTGATGTTAATATGAATTTGATCCACTTAAAATGCTTATCGCTATGAACCATGCATACCCTTTTTAAGCTTCATAAACCCCGTGTTATATTTGTTGAGTACGTATGTGCTCACCCTTGCATTCAAACAACACAGATGAAGATTGGTTTGATGATTACCGCAATGAGTACTAGTCTTGGAGTCAACCAGTCAACCAGTCCCTTTGGAGCTTCCGCAGTTATCTTCGTTTAGTCAAAGTTTATTTGTTTCGGTCTATGTAATGGATATTTATTCGATATGTAATAAACACTGTGATGGTACTTTTATCATTTGTCAACTCATGTGTGCGACTATTCCTGGGGTGCACATGAGCCTTTTATGCACTTGTTTTTGTTCTTAAAAACGGGTGTGACACGTGTGTTTTGCAGAGGCTATGAGTAGCCTAGCCATAGTGATCAACATGAATGAGCATCAATGGGTGTCAACTATCCCCCAAGATGGATATCGTTTCGGATTTTGAAGAGACATGATGAAGACCCTAGAATGATAGGCTAAGTGTCATAAGGTGATGAAGGACACATAGAAATAGATAGGGCTTCTTTTTTTATCGTTAACCGTACTATTGAGAGGAGTTGAGACTAGTAACTTGACTTAGAAAAGCTTCATGAACTAGGTGTGGTGCACACTTATCTTCCTTAGCTCTAAGCAAGTCTATGGTGACCGTAAGATAGCCAAGAACAACTTTCATATTCATCGTGGCGAAAAACGAAGTTGAGAGGCCTGTTTTCTGGGCGACGGATGCTCCTGACGGAGGCGTCGGACGCTGTCCGTCGCGTCGGACAAAGGTGTCGGACGCTGGGTGGTTAAGTCCACAGCGTCCGTCGACCTTCCAGTGGCCGTGTTTTCTGGCTAAGGTTTTCAGAGTCGGACGTTGTCCGTTAGCCAGGCGTCGGACGTTTGGAAAGCGTCCGTCGGCCTTCCAGTGAGGGTGTTTTTCACCCCGAGCCAGAGTGTAGCGTCAGACGCTGGGAAGAGCGTCCGTCGGCCCTCCAACGGAGCGTCCATCGCTGGGAAATCCTGTCCGAGCTAGCCGTTGGGTAGAGCGTAGGAGAGTCCGTCGCCTAGGCGTCAGAGCGTCCGTCACCCAATCTTTGTGCGGAACTAGCCGTTGGGGCTTGCGACGGAGCGTTCGTCGCCTAGTCGACAGAGCGTCCGTCGCCAACTTAAAAGTTGTGTTTTTTCCAGTCCGAGGCAGTTTTCTTGAGGGCTATTTATAGCTCCTATCTCTCTTCTCTCCCACCGAGCCTTTGCTCATTTGAGTTGCTGAGTTTGTTGAGAAGGTTGAGAAGAGAGCAAGAGCCCTAGAGAGAGAGAGAGTGATTTGAGAATCCATCCATCCTCTCCTCTAGTTCATCCAAGAGTTCAAGTGTGCATCCTCTAGTTGTGAAGCTTGAGTGAGTCAAGCGAAGATCGAGGCTTGTTACTCTTGGTGATCGACATCACCTAGACGGTCCGGTGGTGCTTGGAGGAAGGTGATCGTCGGAGGATTGTCGGCGGCCCTTCTCCATCGACGTTGTGATCGGTTGTGGGCGATTCACCGAGCCGGAGTGACGAAGAATCAGCCCGTAGAGAGCACTCATCCCTTGCGCAGGATTGAGGGGGAGCTATACCTTGCGAGGTGCTCCAACGAGGACTAAGGGGGAGTGTCGATTCCTCGATACCTCGGCAAAACATCGTCATATCAAGCATCTCTTTCCCTAGCTCTTTCTTACCGCTTTACTTTTCGCACTTGTCTTTCAATTCATACTAGAATTGTGTAGGAAGTTTTTGCTTTCTATTGACTTGCTACCGCTTTCTAGCTAGGACACACAAGCGGTAGGCACTAGGGGGTTAATTGGCTCTTTATAGGTTTAATTCTTGTCTAGATATTAAAAAGAGACCAATTCACCCCCCCCCCCTCTTGGGCATCTTGATCCTTTCAATGTTCATGGTTCCACATTGCTTCAATCTCACATGAGTCATTGCTTCAAGCTAGTTATCGGCTCTATTAGATTGGCAATCTAATAGATTCATTAAGTTACCGATATTGTTTGTTATGCATTGTTTATTTATCGCAACAATATCTTGCACAATCTCAACCAGCAGATTGGCATGTGCTTCAATTCTATCTGGATCTATTGCTTTGTACGCTTTCATTCCTATACACGTTAGAGTTATAGATCTAAGATCCCATCG
The DNA here is from genome assembly GCA_022036555.1 of Microstegium vimineum. NCBI lineage: Eukaryota > Viridiplantae > Streptophyta > Magnoliopsida > Poales > Poaceae > Microstegium > Microstegium vimineum. The sequence goes on from CM039136.1 coordinate 22,401,587, forward strand.
GCTAATCTGTTGATCATGATTGTTACATGTTATGGGTTCGAGACATTTGTTTTTGAAGAATCATGGCCCTAGTTGGTTTCGGTGATTAACGACAATTAGAGATTATTATGGCTAACGTGTGTTTTGCAGAGGCTATGCGTAGCTTAGCCATAGTGATCAAGGAGAATGGGCTCTAATGGTCATCACTTAGCCCCCAAGATGGATATCGTTTCGGTTTTTAAGGAGACATGATGAAGACCCTAGAATGATAGGCTAAGTGCCATAAGGAGATGAAGGGCACTTAGAATTAGATATGGCTTCTCTTTTTACCTTTGACCGTACTATTAAGAGGGGTTGAGATTAGTAGCTTGACTTAGGAAAGCTTCATGATTTAGGTGTGGTGCACACTTGACTTCCTTAGCTCTAAGCAAGCCTATGGTGACCGTAAGATAGCCTAGAACAACTTCCATATTCATCGCGACGAAAAACGGAGTTGTCAAAATCGTTTTCTGGGCGTCGGACGCTCCTGGCAGGGGCGCCGGACGCTGTCCGTCGCGTCGGACAAAGGCGCCGGACGCTGGGTGATTGAGTCCACATCGTCCGTCGGCCTTCCAGAGGGGTTGTTTTCTGGCTAAGTCTTTCAGGGTCCGTCGGCCAGGCGTCGAACGCTGTCCGTCGGCCAGGCGTCGGACGATGGTAAGAGCGTCCGTCGACCTTCCAGAGAGGGTGTTTTTCAACCCTAGCTAGAACTCAGCGTTGGACGCTGTGGTTGAGCGTCCGTCGCCCAGTGACGTAGCGTCCGTCGCTGGGAACAGTGTGTCAGAACTAGCCGTTAGACAGGGCGTCGGACCGTCCGTCGCCTAGGCGCCGGAGCGTCCGTCGCCTAGGCGCCGGAGCGTCCGTCGCCTCAACTATGAACAGAAACTAGCTGTTGGGCATGCGACGGACCGTCCGTCGCCTAGTCGACGGAGCGTCCGTCGCCAACTTAAATCGTCAGCCCGAGGCAGTTTTTAGAGGGTCTATTTATAGCCCCTCCCACTTCTCTCCCACCTAGCCTTTGCTCATTTGAGTTGCTGAGTTTGTTGAGAAGGTTGGGAAGAGAGCAAGAGCCCTAGAGAGAGAGAGTGATTCGCGAATCCATCCATCCTCTCTCTAGTTCATCCAAGAGTTCAAGTGTGCATCCTCTAGTTGTGAAGCTTGAGTGAGTCAAGTGAAGATCGAGGCTTGTTACTCTTGGTGATCGACATCACCTAGACGGTCCGGTGGTGCTCGGAGGAAGGTGATCGCCGGAGGATTGTCGGCGGCCCTTCTCCATCGACGTTGTGATTGGTTGTGGGCGATTCACCGAGCCAGAGTGGCGAAGAATCAGCCCGTAGAGAGCACTCATCCCTTGTGCGGGATTGAGGGGGAGCTATACCTTGCGAGGTGCTCCAACGAGGACTAGGGGGGAGTGTCGACTCCTCGATACCTCGGCAAAACATCGCCGTGTCAAGCATATCTTTCCCTAGCTCTTTATTACCGCATTACTTTCCGCACTTGTTCCTTATTTCATACTAGAATTGTGTAGGAAGTTTTCGCTTTCCTTTGGCTTGCTACCGCTTTCTAGCTAGGGCACACAAGCGGTAGGCACTAGGGGGTTAGTTGGCTCTTTATAGGTTTAATTCTTGTTTAGAAATTAAAAAGAGCCCAATTCACCCCCCCCCTCTTGGGCATCTTGATCCTTTCAATTGGTATCAGAGCAAGGTTTGCTCTAAGTTCGGCTTCACCGCCTAGAGCAAGATGTCCCATGGGGATGGACCACCTCCCATGTTCGATGGAGACGACTTTCCTTATTGGAAAGTTCGTATGGAGGCCTATCTAGAGGCCGTTGACATGGGCGTGCTCAAAGCCGCCACAAAGGGAGGCACCCTCTTCGCGGAGGACCTCAACTTTGATAAGCACAATGCCAAGGCGAGGAACATTATCTTTCGTGGCATTAGCAAGGATGTCTTCAACCGAGTGCGTAATGCCAAAGACGCATTCAAGTTGTGGACCACTATTTGTGCACTTCACGAAGGCACAAAGAGTGAGCGTGAAGAACGCTATCACTTGGTTATGGCTAAGCTCAATTCTTTCTCTATGCTTGCAAATGAAAATGCAAATGAAATGTACTCACGACTCAACATTATTGTAGAGGAATTGAATGGGCTCGGTCTTAATCAAATGGAACCGGCCGATGTGGTACGCAAGATTCTTTGTGTCTTGCCCATTGAGAAGTATGGCCACATCGTCACAGTGCTTCACCAAGGAGATCTCTCCGCCGCTACACCAACACAAATTTTGGACAAGATCAATGCCCATGAGATGTACATGAAGATTGGTGATGGTGGCTCATCTTCCTCCTCCAAGAAGAAAGAAAAAAAGGAGGACAAGAAGGACTTGACACTCAAGGCATCCTCTTCGGAGAAGTACAAGATGCAAGTCATGTATGAGAGCACAAGCGATGATGATGATGATGATGATGATAATCTCGCTCTCATGGTGAAGAAAACAACCAAGATGTTGAAGAAGCTAAGCAAGAATGGAGTAAAGTTTGACTCAAAGAAGAAGAAATTCTTCACAAGCTCTTCAAGAAAGCCCCTCTCCAAGATGGATTGCTACAATTGTGGCAAACTTGGACACTTGGCTCATGCTTACTCCGAAGAAAAGAAAGACAAGTACAAGAACAAGAAAGCTAACAAGTTCAAGTACAACAAGGGCAACAAGGTTGAGTCAAGTGATGAGGAGAAGAAGGATGACAAGCCACTCAAGAAGAAGAACTTCAACTTCCACAAGAAGAAGAAGAATGACAAAGCCTACATTGTTGGTGATTGGCTCACCGACATTGAAGACTCAAGTGACTCATCCAGAGATGAAAGTGAAGAAGAGAAGGTGGCCACCTTGGTGATTGGTTCATCTACTCCACCGCCACCCCCTCCATCATCTCCGAGTTCATCCTCTACACACCTATGCCTCATGGCTAAAGGTGACAAAAAGGTACAAAAAGAGGATAGTGATGATGAGGCTAGCTCTAGTGATGATAGTGATGATGAGTTTGAGGCACCTTCCTATGATGAGCTAATTGAAATTTGCAATAAATATACTAAGCTCATTAGGAAGTATAAAGGCAAAAGTGAATCACTAGAGAAAGCCAATAGTAACTTGCATGCTAAGCTTGATGACTTGTCTAGTGCTAATGATGAATTGAAGCTTGAGAACAAATCTCTCTCATCTAGCACTAGGGAGCTCAAAGCCTCACTCAAGCAAGCAAATGAGAAACATAATAAGCTTGAGAGGTTAACACAAGAGCTCCAATCAAGATACAACTTGCTAAAAGATGACTACAACCAAGTTAAAAATGAACATGGCACACTTGTGATAGCTAATGAATTGCTTTCGAATGATCTTGCTACACATGTTGCTACTAACCCGGTTGTTAAGTGTGATATAGCTACTTCTTGTGAGGACTTGCTTGATGAAGTTGCTAGTGAGCAAAATGCTAAGTGCAAGGGCAAGAATATAGTTGAGGCCGATAAGCATGATGACTATGTGAAAATGAGGCAAGAAAACTCCAAGCTCAAGGAAGAGCTAATCAACCTCAAGGCAAGCAAGCCACTCACTATTAAGTCGGCCAAACAAGATAACAAAGATGCAATGACCTTGATCAACTCTCTCAAAGAGGAAAATGCAAAACTCAAAGTTGAGAAGATCAAGCTTACGAGTGGATTGGAGAAGTTCACCAAGGGCCACAACCTTCAAAATGAGCTCTTGATGAACACTATCATGAAGACCGACAAGACCGGCATTGGGTTCAAGGAGAACCAAATCATGAAGGCCAAGGTCAAGATAGAAGCCAAGAACTATTACAAGAACAAGGCTATGAGAAGCAACTATGACACACCAAAGCCCAAGCCCAAGAAGTGCTTTGGATGTGGTCAAAAGGGTCACCTTCAATCCCAATGCAAGACTCCACCTCCCAAGACCTTGCCCAAGCACACAAGGCCTTTTGCGCATGATGCACACTTCATCATAAACAAGGATTCATCATTAATATTCAAAGGGTTTCTGCACACAAATCTCTACCTAGTGGACTTCACCTCAAATGAAGCTAGTTTGCAAACATGTCTATTCTCCAAGAGCTCTTTGGGTTGGTTATGGCATAGAAGATTGACACATGTGGGAATGTCAACCTTGAAGAAGCTTGTCAAGAAGGAATTGGTTAGAGGTGTCAAGGATGTAGTGTTTGAGAAGGACAAACTTTGTAGTGCATGTCAAGCCGGCAAGCAAGTGACAAACACTCATCCAACCAAAGCTTTCATGTCAACTTCAAGAGTCCTAGAGCTACTCCACATGGATCTATTTGGACCTACAACCTATGCTAGCCTTGGCGGCAATCTCTTTTGCTTGGTGGTAGTTGATGACTACTCTAGATACACTTGGGTGTTCTTTCTTCAAGACAAGGGAGAAACTCAATCAATATTCAAGAAGTTTGCAACTAGAGCCCAAAATGAGTTTGATGTGAAGATCAAGAAGATAAGAAGTGACAATGGGACCGAGTTTGTGAACACCAAGATTGAAGATTATTGTGATGAAGTAGGGATCAAGCATGAAGTATCCGCCACCTACACTCCTCAACAAAATGGTGTAGTAGAGAGGAAAAACCGGACTCTTATCACTCTTGCAAGATCAATGCTAGATGAATACAACACCCTCGAGAAGTTTTGGGCCGAAGCAATCAACACCGCATGCTATGCGGCCAACCGGCTATTTGTCCAAAGGCTTCTCAAGAAGACCCCCTATGAGCTTGTGAATGGGAAGAAACCGGACATATCCTTTTTCCGAGTGTTTGGTTGCAAAGTGTACATCTACAAGAAGCGCCAACACTTGGGCAAGTTCCAAAGAAGATGTGACATTGGTTTCTTAGTTGGGTATTCACTTAAATCCAAGGCATACCGTGTATTTAACAAAGCCACCGGCTTAGTTGAAGAAACGTATGACTTGGAGTTTGATGAAACTAATGACTCTCAAGAAGAGCATGAAAATCTTGATGATGTAGGTGATGAACCCTTGAGGGAGGCAATGAAGAACATGCCAATTGGTGCTATCAACCCGCAAGAGGTGGAAGAAGTTGAAGATGAAGCAAATCAAGATCCTTCTCCACCTCACACGCCTCAAGTTGATGAAGGAGATCAAGTGAGGGAGGCTCAAAAAGACACTCACATCCCTCAAGATCAAGCCGAGGCCGAAGCAAGCAATGTTGAAGCACCGCAACCTCCTCCCCAAGTGATCAATAGAAGATCTACACCTATGCTTCAAGCACATCCTCAAGACCTCATCATAGGGAGTCCATCAAGGGGGGTAACAACTCGATCTAAACTTGCTTCTTATGTAGAACATCACTCCTTTGTTTCCTTTGTTGAGCCTTCTAGTGTGGAGGATGCACTTGCGGATCCGGATTGGGTGAACGCCATGCACGAAGAGTTGAACAACTTCACCCGGAACGAAGTGTGGACACTAGTAGAAAAGCCAAAAGGAGCAAGAATCATTGGCACCAAGTGGGTGTTTAGGAACAAGCAAGATGATCAAGGCGTGGTTGTGAGAAACAAGGCAAGATTGGTGGCAAAAGGGTTCTCCCAAGTTGAAGAATTGGATTTTGGGGAGACCTTTGCACCGGTTGCAAGACTTGAAGCCATTCGTATCCTTTTGGCATATGCTTCACATCACAAAATGAAACTTTTTCAAATGGATGTGAAGAGTGCTTTTCTAAATGATTTCATTAATGAACTTGTCTTTGTCTCACAACCTCCCGGGTTTGAAGACCCAAATTGTCCTAATCATGTGTATAGGTTGTCCAAGGCACTCTATGGATTGAAGCAAGCTCCTAGAGCTTGGTATGAGAGGCTAAGCGATTTCCTACTCAAGAAGGGCTTCAAGATCGGAAAAGTGGATACCACACTCTTCACCAAGGTGCTAAATGGAGAGATCTTTGTTTACCAAGTATATGTCGATGACATTATATTTGGATCAACAAACCAAGGTCATAGCAAGGAATTTGGTGCATTGATGTCCAAGGAGTTCGAGATGTCGATGATTGGCGAGCTAACTTTCTTCCTTGGCTTCCAAGTGAAGCAATTGAGGGAGGGCACCTTCATATCTCAAGAGAAGTACACTTATGATGTGCTCAAAAAATTCAAGATGGAGGATTGCAAGCCAATCAAGACCCCAATGCCTACTAATGGGCATCTCGATCTCGATGAGGGAGGTAAACCGATCGACCAAACCCTTTATCGTTCTATGATCGGTAGTTTACTTTACCTCACCGCTTCTAGGCCGGATATCATGGTTTAGTGTGTGTATGTGTGCTAGGTTTCAAGCAAACCCTAAGGAGTCGCATCTTTGTGCGGTTAAAAGAATCCTTAGGTACTTAAGGCACACCCCTAGCATGGGTCTTTGGTATCCCAAAGGAGCTCCCTTCCAACTAGTTGGCTATTTCGATTCGGATTACGCCGGGTGTAAGGTTGATAGGAAGAGTACCTCTGGCGGGTGCCACATGCTAGGAAGATCACTTGTTTCTTGGTCCTCTAAGAAGCAAAATAGTGTGGCATTGTCAACCGCCGAGGCGGAATACATTGCCATGGGACCAAGTTGTGCACAAATCTTATATATGACCCAAACACTCTTTGATTACGGCGTGTTTTTTAAAAGAAGTTCCACTTTTGTGTGATAATGAAAGCGCCGTAAAGCTTGCAAACAACTCGGTTCAACACTCTCGCACCAAGCACATAGATATTCGCCATCACTTTCTTAGAGATCATGTGGCTAGGAAAGACATCACACTAGTTGGAGTTAAAAGCGAAGAGCAATTGGCGGATATCTTCACTAAACCACTCGACGAAACAACCTTTTGTAGGTTGAGAAGCGAGTTAAATGTGCTTGATCACTCTAATTTCACTAAAAGATGAGCTTGTGTGAACCTTGCATTCATATGTAATATAACATGTTTAATATGGTAATGCACATAGGCTTGGCTAACGCGGTTAAGATAACCGCCCTCGAAGCGTGTGACAAAGCTTAACCGCGGTTTAAACTTGCAAGCAACCTAGATTCAAATTTCGTATTGCATAGCATATGCATGTGTGTTGTTTGCCCTTTTTCTTTTCGGTTAAGTTTCTTGAGCATCCTCTATGATAGTCCACTTAGGGGGAGCATTCCAAGCTCAAGTAACTTCTTTACCCCTCTTGTGGCCATATGATGTCTCCTTGGCGCTTCCATTCGAATATTTTGAGCTAAAAATTAAATTTAAGCCTATGACAAACTAATTGAAAATGAGTGTTTGAGAGATGGTTCTCATATCAAGTCCAATCAAGTGTTATTTGGATCTTATTGGGATTGGAACTTAGTTGGGAGAAAGACGCAAGAAGAAAATTTGAAAAATTCTATTTTTAAGGCGTCGGACGCTGCCGACGAACGCTCGGTGTCAATTGCCTCAGCGTCCGTCGCGATCGTCCGGAGATTAAAGTTGCCCGCTAACAGGGCGACGGACGCTCTCCCAAGCGTCCGTCGCGGTCAATGCGATTGGGCGTTTCAAATCGGCTCTGGAAGCCCGACGGACGATGCCGTCGGACGCTCCCCGAGCGTCCGTCGCATACCGACGGAGCGTCCGTCGCTCTACGTCGGAGCGTCCGTCGCGAACTAAATGGCGAATTTTTTTTTAAGATCCCCGATCTCTTCTCTGTTTCTGTCGATCGATTCAGTCCGCCGCCGCGCCGCATTTCAAACTCTAACCGCCGCTCTCCCTGCGCCGCCGTGGACCTTGCCTGCGCCGCCGTGATCCTCCCCCAGCGCCGCCCGCACCTGCGCCGCCGCATTCTGCGCCGCCATTCACCTCCACTGCGCCGCTGCTCCACCCCGCAACCCTGCCACCGTGCCCAGCGCCAGAGTTCCTCTCCACAGCCCCCCTTCTGATCCCCTGCGAGTTTCAAGCCGTGGAGGACTCCGTTTGCCCAGGAGATCTCTCTGTGGTTGGAGGTCGACTGATCACTTTTGGGTGCACAGGTGAAAATCGACTTCATTTACCCCTGTGACCCACTCTGAATTGTCTTTCACCTCTCCATTCTCTATCAACCCTAATCCATCATCTCATTGCCTTGGTTAGCTTGAGGGTTGCGAAGTGCGGATTGCGGATTGTGGTTGATCGATTGAGAATCTTTCACCTTTTTCTCTCCTTTTTGGTCAGCGATTCGAGGTATGGCAGTTGGACATTTCACGATCTATCCTTTCCTAAATTCATGCTTCAAATAGACTCTTATCTCTAGTTAAATGCTTATGGTATAATCCTATCTATCTCTCACGAGCAGGGCCAGTTGGTCAGCTGATCAGAGAATCAGTCAGTTAGGCAGTGTCAGTGAACTCGGGGCAAAGCCCGCGAGTACGGATCAAGGCAAAGCCTCGCGAGGACAGTCCAGGGACGGCGTGCCACTCTTGTTTGGTCTGCGGATTGTCAGTTTGTCAGAGGATCAGTGACAGTGGCCAGTGAGTCTGTGGTGTGATTCTTGAGGTTTCTTGTCAGCATTTTGATTGCAAAGATTTGAGGTATGGCAAGGACAAAGAACGCAGGTCCCGTTCCCAGTAGTGGTGGTGACCCTCCACCTCCACCGCGTCCACCCACTGACCGGGGAAAGGGAAAGCAGAAGGTTATCTCTCGGAAGCGCAAGAGGCCAGCGATGGATCCAGATTCGGTAGCCGCGCTCGCAGTGGCAGAGGCAGCTGAGTTAGCGGAGCGAGGAGGACGTCGCGCCGGCTTGAGGCTCTCGCCTCGCCGTGGAGTGCGTCGTGAGTCCCCTCCACCTCCAGAGTCAGAGCCCGTTGAGGCTACAGAGGCACCAGAGACAGAGCCAGTCCCAGCGACTGAGCCGACAGAGGCCGCGGGCCACTCTACTATTGGAGAGCTGATGAGCCGCCGTGTTACCCGTTCCCGAGGCTCAGGTGCACCACCTAGCCCTCCAGGACCCCAGCTCCCAGACCCCGTGAGGCACCAGGTCAGAGCACTTACAGCAAAGCAAGTTCAGCTGCTTCGATTTGTCGACTTCCAGTCCTGGTTCCCACCTCAGAGGGACCCCCGTGCCGGACGAGAGTTCTATACTACAGTGCACGAGGACTTCTACAGAGCATATGTTGACACCGATGCTCCTCTCAAGGCCCACAGGGTGTGCCTATCTACTCAGATAGAGGGGATCGGTGGTCCAGAGATCCTGCAGCACCTCCAGTATATCCAGGGTCTGACAGATTTGATGGGACGCTCAGGGGCATATCAAAAGGAGTGGGTATACCAGTTTTACGCCTCTCTTTGGATCTCGCCCGATCACGAGTTCCTCCACTTTGCATACCAGGGACGTGACTTTAGGGTTACAGCTGCCAGATTCAGAGAGCTCTTTCACCTTGAGTCCTCACCTACCAGGATTCACAGTCTCTGCTATGGGGATCAGGAGGCACCTCGCCGACCTCACGATGGTATAGTGCCATCCACGGACTTCGTGAGTCCGTGCTTTCAGCAGCCGTTCACTGAGGGTTCGAGCCGTACGCCACGTGACCTCACTCCTTTAGCTCGGATCCTCCACGAGGTTCTCAGACGTACTATTCTACCCCGGATTGGAGCTAGGGATACTATCACTCGTCTTCAGCTTTGGCTCCTAGCTCACATTATTCGGAAAGAGAAGTTCAACCTCTGGGATTTGATAGTGAGCGAGCTCGAGGATATTATAGCTGCTGGGTTCAGAGGTCATTGGTAGCTACAGTTTGCCCATTGGATTTCATATTTGATAGTTGCCAAGACCGGGTCAGGTGTCATGAGGGTCACTCTTACGAGATCAGCTACAGAGTTCCCAGTCTACTCGATGAGTCAGCTTGTGGCACATGGACAGTTGCCTCGCCCCAGCCGAGCCTACAGACCAGGCACTAGGCAGGTCGGAGTGCCACCACAGTCGGTCGAGGTCACAGATGCGACAGTTGAGCAGATTGCTCAGGCAGAGCTAGCAGACTTGGATGCAGAGATCGATACAGCTGCTGAGACAGTCTTTCGAGAGGACCTCGATTCCGACAGTTCTGATGAAGACTACCAGCCCGTGCATGAGTATACACCGATGACCCATGACCACGAGGCAGGAGGGTCAGGCACAGCTGCAGCAGCTCCAGCTCCAGGCTCCAGTTCCTCAGAGGCTACCTTGCTCTCTATTCTATCAAGGATGCAGGAGGAGCAGTCTTGCCAGGCAGAGGAGCAGAGACGACAGGCTGCTGATCTACGGTGGCTTACTGAGCAGCAGCTGGTAGCTCAGGCACAAACGCAGGCCAGACAGGACGAGTTCCAGCGTCAGTTCTTGGCATATCAGCTGCAGCAGGCAGAGATTCAGAAGACTCAGACACTACTTCTTAAGCGTCTTCTGGCCTCTAGCTCCGGGCAGACTTCCACGCCACAGTTCCAGTTGCCCGGCGTATCTCAGCAGCAGCAGTTCACCTCTCCTCCACAGCAGCCTCCAGTAGTTGTGGTGCCAACTCCAGCGTTACCGTCCAGAGGACAGCAGAGTCAGGCACCAGCTACACCTCCGTTCTAGCCGGCAGCCTCTCCTGAGTATCAGACTCCGAGGACCCAGGTGTCCTCTTGGATAGCTTCACCCAGAGAGTTCCAGACGGGATTCACTCCTACCCGGGGAACTACCTTAGCAGAGGCCTCGAGAGATCTGTCAGCTTCCTATCTTGAGATCATGGGAGAAGACTCCCCAGGAGTAGCTCAGCAGGTCACACCAGCTCCAGAGACTGCAGTGGATCCTCCGGCGACAGGCACTCACCAGTCCTCAGTTGCATCGTCGGAGATCGCACCTGAGTAGTCAGCACAGACAGTCACCACACCTCCAGCTGCCGTTCAGACGGATGCCATATCCCTAGCAGAGGAAGTTACAGTGGCAGTGTCCTCTCCCAGTCAGACTCAGCCTGCAGAGGTTGCAGCAGCAGTGTCCCTAGTGGCACTTGCAGTGACACCGTCCCCCTCGCCTCGAGTTTTCACTCGTCGGGCTCCCAGGCCCGCTACCACTAAGGCAGGACCGTCAGAGGCACCAGCTGAGCCTCAAGGGGCGTCAGTTGAGACCGCAGCTCCAGAGGTGCCAGTGACAGCTCCAGAGACCACCCCAGTTGCACCTACACCGGCAGAGACCGAGGCAGATGATGAGTCAGACGAGTCAGACCTTCAGGACTTCATCATGCTGGATCGCAGAGCTGCCGCTTCTTCGCCTTCTTCTCCAGCCCCAGACTCTTAGTTTTTGGTGCTAGACGCCAAAGGGGAGAGAGAGGTCGAGTACAGAGATAGGGGGAGGGTTCTGGATCTTTGTATGCTTTATTTTCCTGTACTCTTTCATCATGTCTACTTTTATGCATTTGTCTATATGTGTGATGTGATGATGGTTAATGTTTATATGGTTGCATGTGACAAAAATTTTGATGATCTCTAATATATCTTGTGAGTTGTCTCATGTTCATGATATATCTCCTTGCTTAACATTATTTGAGCTTCCGCGCTTTACTCAGAAACATCCCTTGAGAATATCATGAGGTACTGCTTTTTCATTCATATCCATGAGTACTATGTTTTGTGATTTGGCTTGGGTGAGCAAGTATGCTTCATTACAACTTAACTAACCCTTGCTCAACCATTCCAAGTCACCATAAAATCTAAACCAAAACTCTTATCCATACTCGAGGTTCTATTGTCGTCAATCACCAAAAAGGGGGAGATTGAAGAATCATGGCCCTAGTTGGTTTCGGTGATTAACGACAATTAGAGATTATTATGGCTAACGTGTGTTTTGCAGAGGCTATGCGTAGCTTAGCCATAGTGATCAAGGAGAATGGGCTCTAATGGTCATCACTTAGCCCCCAAGATGGATATCGTTTCGGTTTTTAAGGAGACATGATGAAGACCCTAGAATGATAGGCTAAGTGCCATAAGGAGATGAAGGGCACTTAGAATTAGATAGGGCTTCTCTTTTTACCTTTGACCGTACTATTAAGAGGGGTTGAGATTAGTAGCTTGACTTAGGAAAGCTTCATGATTTAGGTGTGGTGCACACTTGACTTCCTTAGCTCTAAGCAAGCCTATGGTGACCGTAAGATAGCCTAGAACAACTTCCATATTCATCGCGACGAAAAACGGAGTTGTCAAAATCGTTTTCTGGGCGTCGGACGCTCCTGGCAGGGGCGCCGGACGCTGTCCGTCGCGTCGGACAAAGGCGCCGGACGCTGGGTGATTGAGTCCACAGCGTCCGTCGGCCTTCCAGAGGGGTTGTTTTCTGGCTAAGTCTTTCAGGGTCCGTCGGACGCTGTCCGTCGGCCAGGCGTCGGACGCTGGTAAGAGTGTCCGTCGACCTTCCAGAGAGGGTGTTTTTCAACCCTAGCCAGAACTCAGCGTCGGACGCTGTGGTTGAGCGTCCGTCGCCCAGTGACGTAGCGTCCGTCGCTAGGAACAGTGTGTCAGAACTAGCCGTTAGACAGGACGTCGGACCGTCCGTCGCCTAGGCGCCGGAGCGTCCGTCGCCTCAACTATGAACAGAAACTAGCCGTTGGGCATGCGACGGACCGTCCGTCGCCTAGTCGACAGAGCGTCCGTCACCAACTTAAATCGTCAGCCCGAGGCAGTTTTCAGAGGGTCTATTTATAGCCCCTCCCACTTCTCTCCCACCTGGCCTTTGCTCATTTGAGTTGCTGAGTTTGTTGAGAAGGTTGGGAAGAGAGAAAGAGCCCTAGAGAGAGAGAGAGTGATTCGTGAATCCATCCATCCTCTCTAGTTCATCCAAGAGTTCAAGTGTGCATCCTCTAGTTGTGAAGCTTGAGTGAGTTAAGCGAAGATCGAGGCTTGTTACTCTTGGTGATCGACATCACCTAGACGGTCTGGTGGTGCTCGGAGGAAGGTGATCGTCGGAGGATTGTCGGCGGCCCTTCTCCATCGACGTTGTGATCGGTTGTGGGTGATTCACCGAGCCGGAGTGGCGAAGAATCAGCCCGTAGAGAGCACTCATCCCTTGCGCGGGATTGAGGGGGAGCTATACCTTGCGAGGTGCTCCAACGAGGACTAGGGGGGAGTGTCGACTCCTCGATACCTCGACAAAACATCGCCGTGTCAAGCATCTCTTTCCCTAGCTCTTTATTACCGCATTACTTTCCGCACTTGTTCCTTATTTCATACTAGAATTGTGTAGGAAGTTTTCGCTTTCCTTTGGCTTGCTACCGCTTTCTAGCTAGGGCACACAAGCGGTAGGCACTAGGGGGTTAGTTGGCTCTTTATAGGTTTAATTCTTGTTTAGAAATTAAAAAGAGCCCAATTCACCCCCCCCCCTCTTGGGCATCTTGATCCTTTCAGTTTGGTTACCAGATTGATTTTAGAGTAGATGAATTTGGCTTAACGCACTTGGTACGGCTGCATCTACCAGACTCCATTGCTAAGTGTATTGGGTTACATATGTCTGATCTCAGATCCGTTTGTGATTGAGCATATGGATCTTGTTCACGCTTCATGGACCCCATATCGGTTGAAATAGCCGATCTGGTTGCGCTTCATTCATACGATACATGTGCTTTTACTGTCTCAACATGATTAGATGTGGCTTATTAGACGTGGCTTAGCTTGTTTACTTTTATGGCTGCATGGAAACACCCCAATCCTAGTAAGTAAGCTAAGTTATCAGGTTAATTGTCATCATGGGTGCATGGAAACACACCTCTGTTGATGGTTAATCTCTATCTGGTATGCTTAGTAGATTTGGTAGTTTGGGTCAGTAAATGTTGCATGTATCGCATCCTAACTACATATCCTAAGGAGATCCGCTAATTATATGCTTTATCAATGATATATCATGAATAGTCGTTTCCATCTTATTATCATGCTTTATATTGCTAGGAGTTGACTCTCTAGTCAATTTCCTCTTATCATCGGCTATCTGAGAGCCACACATTCATGGTACTGTCTCGCAATAACCGACAGGTTCCACAATTTGACAATTTATCTCCTTGTCAATTGTAGGTCAAATTGACTAGTATGCCTTGAGACCGAATCAATCAAAGTGGCCTTGCCATTCACAGGTTTAGGAGATCAAGACTCTGCTTCTACACGATCTCTGCGGGGCCTTGCGCGATGCTGACGTCGGGACCCATTTTTTACGTCAACACATTTTGGCATGCTCAGTGGGACCACAATCGTCAACCATGGACAAAGGCAAAGCTAAGATGACCCCAACCCAAGCTGAAGGGTCAAGAGTCCTCGATTTGGATTCCCGGATAACTGAGGAAGAGTTTCAAGACACCTGCGAAGGATGGAGAGGCACATAGCCTTGTGCATCCTAACAGGGTTAGTCGAGCCGACCGACGCAAATCATTCAGCCACACCTCGTGACAGGTGGCGGCATCAGAGCGAGAAGGCTCAGGGAAAGAAGCCACTGGGAGAACACTCTAGAGCTGGGGAGCCGATCGACATACATGAGAACTGCATGTTCTTCATATATTGCCTTATCAAGGGATTGGAAGCACCCACCAAGGACAATTGTCCTGGGTGCAACAAGCGATATGAAGAGTACAGAAGACTCCAAGTTGATTACTGATTCACTCATGGACGAGTGAAATATAAAGATTGGAATCGGCATATCGTCGAAGTTGGTGTTGGTGGCTGGCCCAACACTGAAGTCGTCAATATTGATCAAGCCCAACCTCAGGGAGGCTAGCGCGATGAACACCAGCAGCCCTAGAACCCTAGAAGGCCGACCAAGACCCAAAAATGGAGGATTCGACGATAGAGAGCTGAGTGGCAACGTCGGGAGGCAGCAAATCATGCTGCAAGCTTCTTCCTGCACGTGGAATTCAGGGCGCCGGTGGAAACCATAGTCTATTTTGACTTTGATGAGTCAGAATTTGGGGAGCAGACCAACGGACTCACACGTGAACTTCAGGCAATCATCGGCAATCCTGAGAGGCACATGCACTTGAAGGCGTTGTACATCTAAGGATACGTCAATGAGAGACTGGTTGGGAGGATACTGATCGATGGGGGTGCTTCTATCAACCTGATGCCAGTCCGCATTATCTAGAAGCTAGGGCTAGAATCCAAAGAGCTCCTGAAAACTGATCTGACACTCGGGGACTTTGGAGGAAGAACATCGGGGACTCGTGGAGCCCTACAAGTAAAGCTAATTGTTGGCAGCAAGACCTTATTGACTACCTTCTTTGTCATTCATGGAGATAGCTCATATAATCTGCTATTGGGGAGAGACTAGATTCATGCAGCTGTTGCATCCCCTTTACCATGCACCAGTGTGCAGTGCAGTGGCTGGACAATGATGAACTTGAGATCATTCCGGACGATGACTCAATTTCCATAGCAACCGTTGACTCTGCTTACTGGGAGTTGGAAGATTACGCTTATGGGTGTTTCTCTGGAAGAAGGTTGCAAGAAAACTACGTCACTTTCAACAGTGAGTCAACATCTGATCCAAGCAGACGACTTAAGAAAAAATAGAATAATGCATACATCAGTTGACGATGATGAAGGCAAGATGGGCAAGGGGTTTATGTCAGTCGATGAATTAGAAGTTGTTTACATTGGAGATGGTAATAAGTCGAGGCCGACGTATATCAGTGCTAAGTTAGATCCCAAGTTCACAGAGGAATTGATTGCTCTATTGAAAGAGTACAAAGAATGTTTTGCTTGGGAGTATTATGAAATGTCCGGTCTTGACTGAAAGTTAGTCGAACATCGTCTGCCGATTACAGATGGATATCGGCCAGTTAAGCAGCATCCCAGAAGAATTAAAGCTGAAGTTATGGCTGATGTGAAAACAGAAATCACTCGACTTTATGAAGTGAAGTTTATTCGGCAATGCAGATATGCCAAATGGATTGCAAATGTGGTTCTTGTGTATAGGAAAAATGGAAAAGTAAGAGTTTGTATTGACTTCAGGGACCTCAATAAGGCTACCCCTATGGATGGATACCCAATGCTAGTCGATGCAGCAGTAGGTCACAGAGTGATCAGTTTTATGGATGGCAACGCTGGGTACAATCAGATCTTCATGGCAGAAGAAGACGTCCACAAGACCGCTTTCAAATGTCCTGGTGCACTAGGACAATATGAGTGGGTAGTCATGATATTTGGGTTGAAAAATGTTGGTGCAACTTATCAAAGAGCCATGAATTACATCTTTCATAAGTTGATCAGCAAAACCGTGGAAGTTTACATCGATGACGTAGTTGTGAAATTCAGAGAGTACTGAGACCACCTCGAGGATCTTAGGGCCACTTTGGAGTGTGCAAGGAAACATGGATTAAGAATGAATCCTCGCAACTATGCATTCGAAGTATCAGCTGGACAGTTCCTGGGCTTCATGGTACATGAGAAAGGGATCAAGATTGGCCAAAAGAGTTTTGACGCAATCAACAAAGTTGTACCACCAACTACGAAGACCAAGTTGCAATCTTTGATCGGCAAGATTAATTTTATTAGAAGATTCATATCGAATCTGTTAGTCAAGATTCTGTCGTTCTCAGTTTTGCTGAAGCTAAAAAGTGATCAAGAATTCAAGTGGGGTAACGAACAGCAGAGGGCTTTCGAGGAGATCAAAGAGTACTTGAAGTCTCTGCCAGTGTTGATTCCTCCTCAGAGGGGAAGCCTTTCAGACTGTACGTAGCAGCCGATGATCATACGATTGGATTGACTTTAATACAAGAATTTTAAGGAAAAGAGAGACTAGTTTTCTACTTGAGTCGGAGACTACTGGATCCTAAAACAAGGTATTCTCCCATCGAGAAGTTGTGCTTGTGTCTGTACTTTTCATGCACTAAGCTTTGACATTACTTGTTGTCTTCTGAGTGCACGGTGCTATCAAAGTTCGATGTAATCAAGCACATGTTATCTATGCCTATTCTGAATGGGAGAATTGGCAAGTGGATTCTGGCGTTGTCAGAGTTCAATTTGAGGTATAAATCGGCTAAGGTAGTCAAAGGCCAAGTGATAGCTGACTTCGTCACTCATCATCATGAGAAGGGGATCAAACTGGTAGATATGGCTCCTTGGGCACTCTTCTTTGATGGATCTACCTACAAGCAAAGTGGAGGCATTGGAGTCGTCTTGATATCGCCTCGGGGGGGGGCAAGCCTAGAGTGTGCTTTTCCAATCAGGCCGACATCTACCAATAACCAAGCTGAATATGAAGCTCTTCTCAAAGGGCTGTAACTACTGAATGAGGTAAAGACTAAGACTATTGAGATTTTTGGAGATTCTCAATTAGTGGTCAAACAACTGTTCGGCATATACAAGTGCAAGGACGAAATACTGTAGAAGTATTATGAAGATTGTTGTGAACTGCTTGATTCATTTTCCTCTATTAGTATCAAGGATATTCCCAGATATCAAAATCAGGAAGCTAACAGATTGGCTCAGAGTGTTTCCGGGTATCGGTAAATTGTGGAGATTTTAGCCGATGAGCTTGTTGATGATGATGATTGGAGAACTGAGATCATCGAGTACCTGAAGAATCCATCACTACGAGTTTCTATAAAGCTAAGGTACCAGGCTACCAAGTTTGTCATTCTTGATGATCGGCTATATTACAAGATAGTCAAGGGTGTGTTGCTCAAGTGCCTTAATAAAGAAGAGGCCAAGTTGCTGATGGGAGAAATCCATGAAGGCATTTGCGATGCACATCTATCCGCTCATAAGATGAAGTGGATGATCAAGAGGACATGTTACTTTTGTCCAACCATAATAAAAGATTGTTTCAGATATTATAATGGTTGCCAAGAGTGCTAGAAATTTGGTAACATTGAGAAATCCCCGGCATCGGCTATGAACCCAATCGTTAAGTTGTGGCCATTTAGAGGATGGGGGATACATTTGATCAGTCAGGTGTTCCCATCATCGAGTAAAGAACACAAGTTTCTGTTAGTGGCGACAGATTATTTTACCAAGTGGGTTGAAGCTATTCCTTTGAAACTTTGAAAGAGGCATCGTCAACCAATATCATTGAGTTTATTAAGGAACACATCATTTATAGGTTTGGTGTCCCTCAGACCATCACCACCGATCAACGGACGATATTCACATCCAAAGAGTTTGAGGACTTCGCTGCCAAGACAGGTTTTAAGTTGATCAACTCATCTTCATATTATGCTCAGGCTAATGGACAAGCAGAAGCATCCAACCAGATATTGATCAAGATAATCAAGAATAAGATCTTAGAGTATCCCAGAAGATGGCACTTGATACTTGTGAAGACTCTATGGTCTTATATGATGGCTTGTCATGGATCAACTAAATGTTCACCTTATGAGCTAGTCGGACATGAAGTTGTGCTACTATGGGAGAGGAGTATTGGATCTCGGAGGATCATGTAGCAGGATAATCTGGGAGCAGATGATTACAAGAACCTTATGATGGACAATCTTGATGATCTAAGCCTAGGAGGATCATGTAGCAGGATAATCTGGGAGCAGATGATTACAAGAACCTTATGATGGACAATCTTGATGATCTAAGCCTACGACGATTGCGAGCTCTGAAGAATATTGAGGCTAACAAACTCAGGATCGCCAAGTATTATGACTAGAAGGTGAAAGGGAAAAGGTTCGATCAAGGTAATCTAGTTTGGAAAGTCATTCTACCCATCGGAACTAAGGACAGTAAATACGGTAAATGGTCACCAAACTGGGAAGGACCCTACCGGATTAGAAGAAGTGCTCCTGGTAATGCTTACTTCTATGAAACTCTAGAGGGAGAAGAGTACTCTAGAGCACTTAATGGAAAATATTTCAAGAAGTATTACCCCAACGTGTGGGTCGACATGTTATAGTCGATCGGATGGAATAGTCGATATGAGACATATCGCCTTCAGCACAAAAAATGATTAGCTTGGCCAGCAGAAGGCTGATGATAGGCGATGTGATGTGCATCGCCTTTAGAAAAAAAAATAAAAGAAGAAACAAAGGTGATGAAGCATAAACTCTGGCGAAGCAGAGGTGTAGGATTGAAGAACAGAGTCAGCTCACAAGCATGGATATACAGAAGACTGTTTCATTAATCGGCCCCTATATACAAACTAGTTGTCGAGGAACACCTTGTTTACGATGTTCTCAGCCCGGGTAATCTCGACTACTGTTGCGCCGTGTTCGTGGAAGGCTTCCTGGAGATCTTCATGGTCAGTGGGGCCTTCATCTCTAGGGAATCCTGGATCTACATCCTTAAG
The DNA here is from genome assembly GCA_022036555.1 of Microstegium vimineum. NCBI lineage: Eukaryota > Viridiplantae > Streptophyta > Magnoliopsida > Poales > Poaceae > Microstegium > Microstegium vimineum. The sequence continues at coordinate 22,420,852 of CM039136.1, forward strand.
GTGGTAATCGGTGGCGGCATCAGCGGTAGTGAGGGAAATGACAACACCATGGCGGACATCATGGAGGGCGATCTCCTGGGCTCGACGAGGGACGTCCTGAAGGCGGTGCTCCAGCGTCTCGACTTGTGCGTTCATGACATTTTTGGCGGTGGTGTCTATTTGGCACAGGCTCTCTAGTTGCATCATCAGCACTGCCAGGATGAAGAAAAGTGAGAAAATCATAAGAAGATCCAAGACAAAAAAACTGAATCAATGCGATATCACCTGCTACTTGCTTATCGGCTTCGGAGAGCCGATTTCTCGCCCTGGCAATTTCGTCCTCGGTGACATTTAGGGCCACTTACTGGGCATCAGCTAAGCTTTGGAGAAGATACACCTCTTTGGTCGCTTTTGAGTAACTTGTACGGACTTCTCGGAGCAGGTTGTGCTCCTCCACTCTGGAAAGGGAGGCGATGGAATCAGCGCGGCTAGAGTCGGAGTTGGATGGCGTGGCGTTGAAATCACCTCTAGCGGATCTAGAATGAAGAAAATCGTGAGTTATGGAGATTAGTGACACCGCTACTATCGTTCAAAAATTGTACTATGCGAAGAATGAGGAGTTAAAAGAGAAATCGGCAAAGAGCCCAGAAGAGACCAGATTACCGCGACATACAACGTCGACGTGCAGGGAGATCCTCCGATGGAATTTCTTCCACCGAACGCTTGCCGCAGGTGTCGCCTTCGGCCATCGGGGTTTTCTTGGTGATTTCTCGAGAACTCCGGAAGAAGCTACAGTGCATAATGCAAAGATTGAGGGAGCAATGCAGAATGGCTACGGGGCAGGTGTGTTGAGGCCTAGGGGCAAATAGAAATATATAGATCCCCTATAGAATCTGAAGAGTCACCCCAAGGATGCGTCACAGCGCCACAGCGCGAAGTTAATGGAGAAGTGGAGGAGTCGGCCGTTTCGAGTCCCAACAGTACAGATATATTTTGGGAAGATGAGTCGACTATGGGTGAGACCCTTGGAATTTCCGGAGAATTTTCGAATAAAACAATTTTATCCCAAAATTGGGGGGCATGTGTTGATACTATATTTTGACGTGTCCGGATATATGCATATGGGCCCTCGTAATAGGCATCCAAGGGCGTTATCCCCCTCGTGATAGACCTCTGAGAGCATTGTTTAGATGGACCCGAAGAATCGACTAAGGCAACTAATTGATGAGATCACACAAGAGGATTTTTACGACCGGTTGCAACAAAGCGTGCACGTCGGTTTCGGCGTAGAGGAGGATTGAGGCCCAAGTTACTTTTGTTACGTTATTTTTAGAACTTGTGTTACCGCCGATTAAGTTATGATCTATGGTCTATAAATAGTAAGGCCTAGAGAATGGTAAGGGACATCCAATCAAATCAAACACAACCCTTCGGCCACCGGCCAATACCTAGGAGTAGGAGTAAAGTAGCTTTCGGTGAACCTTCGACGAACAGGGTTGCATCGACTAGATCGACCTCTCGTTTGCTTGTAAGTCTAGCCTTGGTCCATGTCTCGTTTGTACGGCTGTATTGTGTAACTCGTGCAAGCTCGATTTAAGCTAGTTATCGGTTTGAATCTATGTTTGAAGAATCATGGCCCTAGTTGGTTTCAGTGATTAACGACAATTAGCGATTATTATGGCTAACGTGTGTTTTGCAGAGGCTATGAGTAGCCTAGCCATAGTGATCAACATGAATGAGCATCAATGGGTGTCACCTAGCCCCCAAGATGGATATCGTTTCGGATTTTGAAGAGACACGACGAAGACCCTAAAATGATAGGCTAAGTGTCATAAGGTGATGAGGGCACTTAGAAATAGATAGGGCTTCTTTTTTTATCGTTGACCGTACTATTATCGGTTTGAATCTATGTTCATGGGCTGCATTGCTTCAATCTCACATGAGTCATTGCTTCAAGCTAGTTATCGGCTCTATTAGATTGGAGATATAATAGATTCATTAAGTTACTGATATTGTTTGTTATGCATTGTTTATTTATCACAACAATATCTTGCCCAATCTCAGTCAGCATATTGGCATGTGCTTCAATTCTATCTGGATCTATTGCTTTGTACACTTTCATTCGTATACACGTCAGAGCTATAGATCTAAGATCCCATCGGCTAATCTGTTGATCATGATTGATACATGTTGTGGGTTCGAGACATTTATTTGGTTACCAGATTGATATATGTATATACTTATATATGTATACGTATAATGTCATATTTTATAGTATGTCGCTCATTATAGTCCAAAAACAGTAAAAAAAATCTCTCGGTCTAGATTAATCATATTTTGTGTATTTTCACTTATTTCAATCTAAAAAAAAGCTTTTTTTTTTGTTAAAGTGAAGGTAGGAATACCCAAGTTTGGAATTCTGACTCCGCCCCTGAGTGTAAGTGTGTTCTAAACATGATAAGTGACTTATAGGGTGGGAAAAAGGGAAAGCAATAATAGGCAAAAACCTTTGATGTAACCATTGTTGTCAATACAAAACTATACTAAGCAACAATAACTACATATTGATACTGATTGTGAAAGAGTAAATTTTAGTATATAGATATGATGCATGGTAAAAATGAAATATTGTGAAATATCTAATTAAGCAATATAGAGAATAGATAGTATGAAACAAAGGTAGGCATGGAAAACACATTCCTTGTGCCATTCCAAAACAATGTAGCCTATTTTAGCACAAGGAGGTAGGTTACACATCAGTTTAAATAGGACAACTAAACTATATAGTTGATTGAAGATAAGAGCAGCACTAACCATGAATCAAGATATAATAATTAAGTGCTTAAAGAGTGCCTTTGTTTACCTAAACAGCCTGTCACCACATCCAAAATTAAAGGGAAAGGCCACCCAATCGTAACTGCACAAGGTAAATGAAAGGGTTACATATCATATGCATTTAGTAGCTGCATACAAACTGGATTTAACTCTGATAAACAACATGTACTTTACAGATTCTTAGGACAACATTAAATTATTTCTAACATATGCATTTGGATACCAGGTGAGTACCTAGGTTGAGCATGCCAAGATGTAAATCTAAGCAGGTATACACTTAGTACACACATTACATCATGTTAATGGTTAAATTGACTATTAATACATATAGTCTGGCATTACATTTCACATAAGGGGGGGAAATCTATGTGCAAATAAAAATGGCCTAGTTAGAAGTAAAGAACCTCAATACATAAAATTCAGGCTGAGACCATAGAGGTAAGTTGAGATAGATGAAAACCAGAATCGTGGATGATCCAACGTGCTTACAGATGGCAATGATGTAACCTACTAAGCATTGCTAAACGTCATTATGAGATGAGCAACAGAAAATGAGATTCATAGAAGGAAGGAAAAAATTTATGTCCCTGTAAATTGAACAATATTGTTTGTGCAAGCTTTCCAACCCAGCTAGCATTGTACATGTATCTACTCTCCATTGTGATTGATGCATCCTGATCGAAGAAAATGTTTTAACATGTGCGACCAAAAACAAAGATGCTTCTGTTACCTGAAGAAACAAAAGGTTTAGTCGTGCTGTGCAACCAGATCACTAAAAAATGTCCACCAGTGACTGCAACTAAGGCAGATGTTTCAAGGAATCTAATCAGGTTAGTATTAGCTGAAATCATAGAGGCCATGCAGAGTAATTTTCACAAATGTACAATTAAAATCATACAAACAATAACCTGTAGAGAACAATGCAAATAAGAAATCGTGTCTCTAATTTATGAGTTGAACTTTAAGGGTGAGGGCAATGCTGAGCCTCAAAAAAAAAACCCACCCAAGAGATGAAAAATGAACTAAAATGTAGAGTAAAAAACTATAGAGGTAAACTAAATTCTAAAATCCATTTAAGTCCACACGTGTTGTACGCACTTGCAGTAGTGGAAGCCAAAATGCAGCTAAAGGAGGTAGCATGGATAAAGTAAATTTCCTAATATGTCAGTTCTAAAATCATGTATTCAATGGTAACAGAGATGGCCAAAGAAGTGCAAGAAACTTACTTGATTTTTCATGGGTAATGTTGGAACCCGGCAGTGCACTGCATACCACACAAGGTTCAAGTCTGGAGCATAGTACAGCCAAACTGTATCTTAAAATAGGAAAGGAATCAAATCTAAAGAAAAGGAAAACAAAATGTATGACATTGAAGAAGGAAGGAAGGAACGAACTCTCATAGCACAAATATAGGTACCCTCCTTTGCTACCATATTATTCAGCATTCACTACATGATTGGCAATTATCACGGTAGAAAACCCCACAGCTTAGTTACTCATCTATATGGCCAGCCGTTGATTCTTCATTGTTTGAGAGCAACAGCATGCCATCATAGCTAGAATGTAGAAGTATATGTTTTCCAAGACAGCAACATCAAAAGTGTGATAAAATCTGTGATCACGAGTATCTAAAAGAAATAGTATTCAGACAAAGATCAAACTGAAGTGAACAGGGATCCAATAGAGAACTGAACTATAGAGGTTTGATTTGTTGTACATTACAATAGCAAGGGATATTTCCAAAAACAGGTAGCAGTGAAAATTGAAATAAAGGTATTAGTCAATATGAGCAAAGCCAGAGCACAAGGAAAGTAATTCTTACCGAAACGGCGAAGCCAAAGAAAAAAAAAATTGGTTAATCTACAACTGAAATCACCTATGGGATCATAAGACTAAATCATGAGTTAACCTAATCTGAAAGTGCATACATGTTGATGCTCACCTGCACTTAGCCTTTGCAGCGTTGTGGCCATGGCCTGCTGGAGTCCACGTGGTCTTGGATCCGCACCTGCAACCACCGACCTAAGCATCCACCCTCGCAAGCGAGCACCACGAACAGGGCCAGCCGCTGCATCTGCGGGCGCTGTCGCCTATGGGCGAAGGGAGAGGACGCCATTGCCGCCTGCACGTAGTCGGCAGGACGGCAGCAGGACCATCCGCATCATCCACGGTCGCTATCGCCAAGGGAGGAAAGAGCAACGCATCGATCTGCACGCATAGCCGCCATCTGGTATGGGCGCCACATCAGCGAGCAAGGGGGCGGCTTCCCTCTTCGGCAGGGGAGAGCGGTGTGGGCGTGGATCGAGGTGACGGAGCGAGCAAGGAAGAGATCAGAGGACGGAGGGGGCGAGAAAGAGTAGATGTCGTGGAAGGAGAACCCGAGGTGCTGGACAGGACCCCAGCAGAATAAACGGGCCAATAAAGAGCCAACCGCAAAAGATGGAAAATAGATCGGGACACGCACGACCCCCGGAATAGAGCACGTGGCAACGCGTACATGAGCAGAGAGGACGTTGAACCCGAGTGTTTGCGTGAACCAAACTCTAAAGGCACGCGGCACTATATGAATGGACAACCATCCGTAAACAGTAGGTAGATGTCTTTTGAGGGCGCGGAAGCATGAAGTTTTATATTATACCGGCAAATATGCTCGCGCGGTAAATATGCTCGTGCGTTGCAACGAGAATTGATTTTTTCTCTCTCGACTTTGATAATGTCGCTGCCCGTGCATAGTTATAATAAGATTCATATGTAAAAATATCTTACTTGTTTGATTATATATATTTAGTCATGGATGCCAACATGGTGCCCTTTTGATTTTGATTTGGAGCACTTTTGTTTTCTTTTAGCACTGACGACATGAAATTTCTATTCTTATTACCCTATTCCCATCTGAATTAGAATTCTTTTTTGTGTTATTTGGAAGTCTCACGTGTTTCGTAATAGGAAATAGAATTTAGAGCTCTATTTGGATTACAATTACAACTCATAGCATTTAAGGTTAAATTAAGAAACTCTATTTGTAATCGAACTCTATACCGTGTTAGACAAGAACTATTATAACTCGTATATGAGCACCGGTTATATATATAAGTTTTGACGAAAGTAACTATCTATTATCCATTAGTTAGAGAGAGATGGACCTAAAAAGAATGGATGGACGAAAAAAAGAGGCTAAAATTTTGTCTCTTTATTATTAGGTATAGATATAGATATGTATTTTTCCATACTTGGGATGGATTTTTTGTATAGGTACATTATATATTTGTCCCTTTCGACCAAGCAATACATTTGGTTTGTCCACCTAACATGGTATCGAGCAAGGGTTTTGGTTTCACCTTAGGCCCCGTTTAATTCTCAAAAAATTTTGCATTGTACCCGTCACATCAAATCTTACGACACATGCATGGAATACTAAATGTAGACGAAAAAAAACTAATTGCACAGTTGGATGAGAAATCGCGAGACGAAACTTTTAAACCTAATTAGTCCATAATTAGACACTAATTACCAAATAAAAACGAAATTACTACGGTGCCCAAACCCAAAAAAATTTGGATCTAAACACACCCTTAGTCATCGGCGGGCGTAGCGAATGACAAGCCCGGTGCCGAGACAGGGACGGCCACCGGTGATGCAGAGCTGCTGACACATGGCAGGATTGAAGTGCACAGGAAGGAAGGGGATGAACGCAACAAAACAGTGCGTGCTCGATCTGTGTGGACTCGGTGGTTGCGGTGCTCTCCCGTTGCACGGGCACTCTTTGGTCTCGCGCTACACATGGGCAAATTCCACCTCCATTGGTGTGCTGATCACCATGGCAATGTGCCACACGTACTACTCCCTCGACGCCAGGAGCTATCCAGTACATGCTCGCACGCGTCCAAGGAGTCTACGTAGGCGGTGATGCGGACCTACAGCACGAGTAAGGTGCCGCATGCGCCATCTTCCAGCAGCTGGCCGTAGCCTCCCAAGGTTCGGCGGCGCCATCAGGAATAATCATGAGCACGGCAGTAACAGTAGTTACACCACTAGTAGTAGTTAGGAATGGTCCACCGCCATCCCCTGCATGCCTTGGTCCCGGCCATGTTCCGCCGCGACGGTTCGGTCACGGGAGCAGGTCCGCCTGGGGCATCGCGCACGCTGTGCTACCATCCTTGCCGCAAGCAAACAACGAGGCACCTCCTCCCACGGTCGCCTTTTGTGCGCGCGTGCCCGTGATCGCAGATAGTCCGCCGCGCTACAGCGGTTACAGTACGTGGCCGGTCTCCTGCTCCCTCCTGCTCGTGCGCCGACCATCGGCAAATTGCAAACCACAACGACAACGGTGTCATACTGGCACTCTGGCAGGCAGCAGCGTTCGTCTATATATTTCGATCCGCCTCTCTCTCTCTAGTCTCTCTCTCATGCACACTAGCTAGCTACTCACAAGTCACATTCCCTTGTCTCTTGCACACACCCGCTTCCTGCTGCTTGGTCGTTTCTTTCTCTTCCGATCCGTGCCAGCCAGCTTGCACTGTGGCCGCTTGTCGTCAGATCTATCTAACCAGTAACCACCGTACCACAGTCCACAGCACTAAGCCACTAACAAGTAACAATGGCGGCCGCCACTCGCCTTCTCCTTGGCGTCCTTGCGCTTCTCGCTGCCGCGCAGGCCGTCGTCGGGAAGAGCACCGTGCTCTCTCTGCGGGAGTTGGATGGACGACGGGGTGCCGCGACGGAGACCCGGAGCCGCCGCAGCAGCCGCTACGCCGACGCAAAGCTCGTCGCTGAAGTGCTAGGTACAGTAATAGTTCTGTTGCACACACTGACGTGCTGCGCCCGTGCTTTCTCAGCTCTGTGTAACAGAAACTCTGCATGCATGCATGTCTGTCATCTTCTTCAGGAGAGCACAAGAAAGCAGGGGCAGCAAGAACAGCGACCACCGTGCTAGAGCTCAAGCGCCACTCCCTCACTGCCATCCCTGACGACCCCGCCGCCCGCGACCGCTACCTACGCCGTCTCCTCGCAGCCGACGAATCGCGTGCCAACTCATTCCAGATCCGCAGCAAATACTACAGGGCAGCGTCGGCCACGCAGTCCGCCTCGGCAGAGGTCCCGCTGACCTCCGGCATCCGGTTCCAGACGCTCAACTACGTCACCACCATCGCGCTCGGCGGCAGCTCCGACTCCCCCGCCGCGAACCTCACCGTCATCGTGGACACTGGAAGCGACCTCACCTGGGTGCAGTGCAAGCCCTGCTCCGCGTGCTACGCGCAGCGCGACCCGCTCTTCGACCCCGCCGGCTCCACCACCTACGCCGCGGTCCGGTGCAACGCCTCCGCGTGCGCGGCCTCCCTCAAGGCGGCAACGGGCACGCCGGGATCCTGCGGTTCCACCGGGGGAGGCAACGAGAGGTGCTACTACGCGCTGGCCTACGGCGACGGGTCCTTCAGCCGCGGCGTGCTCGCCACGGACACGGCCACGCTCGGCGGCGCCAGCCTGGACGGGTTCGTGTTCGGGTGCGGGCTCAGCAACCGCGGCCTGTTCGGCGGCACGGCGGGGCTCATGGGCCTCGGCCGCACCGAGCTGTCGCTGGTCTCCCAGACCGCTTCCCGGTATGGCGGCGTCTTCTCCTACTGCCTGCCGGCGTCCACCTCCGGCGACGCCTCGGGCTCGCTCTCCCTCGGCGGAGATGCGTCGTCCTACCGCAACACGACGCCAGTGGTGTACACCCGCATGATCGCCGACCCGGCGCAGCCGCCGTTCTACTTCCTCAACATCACCGACGCGGCCGTTGGCGGTACCGCCCTCGCGGCGCAGGGGCTCGGCGCTAGAAACGTGCTCATCGACTCCGGCACGGTGATCACGCGCCTGGCGCCGTCCGTGTACCGCGTCGTGCGCGCCGAGTTCACGCGCCAGTTCGGCGCGGCGGGCTACCCAACCGTCCCGGGGTTCTCGATCCTGGACACGTGTTACGACCTGACGGGGCACGACGAGGTGAAGGTGCCGCTGCTGACGCTGAGGCTGGAGGGAGGAGCGGACGTGACCGTGGACGCGGCCGGGATGCTGTTCATGGTGAGGAAGGACGGCTCACAGGTGTGCCTGGCCATGGCGAGTCTGTCGTACGAGGACCAGACGCCCATCATAGGCAACTACCAGCAGAAGAACAAGAGGGTGGTGTATGATACGGTGGGGTCCAGGCTAGGCTTCGCCGACGAGGACTGCAACTCTGTATAGAGGGAGGACTGGAGGAGATAAATGAAATATCCGGTTTAGTTATCTCCTCCCTCTCCCTCTCCCTCTGTCCCTAAATAAATGTCAGAAGTCAACGTTTTCAAAATGCCGACAATTATATATTATAATATATAAATAATTATGTTAAATAATTAATATCATCGAAAAGATCTTTAAGTCTAGTTTTTTAATAAATTTATTTAGAGATATAAATGTTACATATTTTTTTACAAACTTAGTCAAAGTTGAGAAAATTTAACCGACACGCATCCCATAACAACCTTCTTTTTGAGATGGAAGGAGTATTGTACAAGCTATGTCCGCGTAACTACTAACTACTGAGAGTGTAGTTTGGTGAAATTCCATAGTTTTAGTAAGACTTAAATCCACACAATCAGTTGGCTCCGATTAGAATAGGCCAAGATGTGCTGCAGAATATCATGGAAACTTCTTAGTCCTTGTCTAAATACCTATATCTATCTCAAACCATATGAATTAGAGTAAAAATTAGTTAAATACATTCGAACACATATGGTTTGAGGAAGATACATACGCAACCAAACAAGACCTTAATAGTTAATAGACCAGCAATGACATAGAATGAAAGAGATGTATAAGATGTCACACTATTAGTATTTGTACTTATGTTCACTAAGCTAACTTACTCCCTAGCCAACATATAGAAGTTACAGAAATTTATGTCCATTTGACCCCTTCTCCAGCATCACCCTAAAGCAATATTCAGGTAGCCCTTGTGAATTCTATCTTCTCGCAGATGAACAAGAGGTCTTGCAGATGATGAGTCTAAATAACTTTGTCAAAGTTTGGCAGCTGAGAGTGAGGGTTTAACTGAAATTTCAATATCTCCAAATTGTAGTTGGTTATCTTGTAATTTTTTCTCTTGTTGGACATCAATATAGTTGTAACTCTTCAGAACCTATAGGAAAAAAAAACAAATACATCTTCAAAATAAAGTTTTAAATAACAAAAGAGACTACCTGCAGCTGCAATGTACATATAGAAATTGCATGTCAGTTATGTTACCGTTGTCTCAAAGAACATCCTTGCAGCTTGTTTTCTTGTTTTCCCTTCCAAAATTTTGTTCAAACTGAATTTTCCAGGCTGCTCATCTGATGAGGGTGAAGGCACATGATCCTTAAAGAACAGAGCAACAGCCCTACAATGCCACAATGAAAATGTCACAACTTCTACTCAAAGAACGATGGTACGATCAGCTTGAACACATCTCATTACCTTGTCCTAGTAGACATGCTTCCTAATCCAGTGGTTCCAGTACCTACACTAGATACCCCTCCAGGTGTACTCATGAGACCAGGGATCTCTGGTTGATCATCATCTTCATTGATTGGAAAGAGGAAGGACATATTATCAGAGTCACGAGTACTTTGTCCAGGTAATGAATAGTTCCCATCAGTTGATGGTATTTCAGAAACAGCAGTTCCTCCAAGCCAAGATGGTGGAGTTCCACCGGGAGTTTTGTAAGGAGTGTCATTTCCTCTTATTGGAGATGGAACATCTATTGGGGAGAATCGGGGCAACTCGGGCAACATATCATCATCTGGTGCTGCACCTGCAGCTCCTGATGAATTTAGGGTTGGCAAAGGTTCGGGCTGTGCCTCTGCATATCCTGGAGACGTTGGGGCAAGCTCATAGTAAGGCAGTTCCGCAGTTCCAGGAACATTTGGGCTTAGCTGTCGTTCAGGTGATGCATCATGACCATCATTTGCTACACCAGCCACATTGCTACACTCAGCATCAGGGCCACTGACACAGGGGAAGTTTCTCTCGTAGGTTTCTTGAAGATTACTGCACATCCCTGAAAAAAAGGAACAATTCAGGGTATGAAATGGTTTATTGAGAGTTGAGATTGAACAAACTATACACCTCTAAGAAAACCAAAGAGCGTATAAGCTTACCATGCAGCAGAGGTTCAAGCAAGAAGCTGCCCTTTCTGTTAGTCCTGCTGAATCTCCACATATCAAGGGCTGTTTGGGGTAGTTTTCTCCTCTTACAGATCAACTCATCTAATTCAGCACCATGAGTTTGCGTCCTCATACACCTGCGCAAAAGATGAAATTACCACAGGTACCAAAAAGTAGCTCAATTAAAATAACAGCATACTATTTATCATACCAAATGCACCATTTTAGATGGTAAAAGTATATGGATGATATATTTTGTAAAGGAATGGGTCCTAAATTGTCCACTAGTAACCCAATTTCTTAATAAATTTGTGAAACCAGATGGCAATGGTGGGTATTGAGTTGTAGTGAATAAGCTGTTAAGATATTGCTGATGGAGACTGCAGAACCTGTACAGAATTTCCTCCTCAAAAAAAAGCATCCCTACAGTGATACAGTTCCGTATATGCTAAAGAACCAAGCAGAGCCGATGCAAGTGTGTAACTACATGTATGGATACACTTCTCTATAATAAACCTTGAACATTATTTTGTGCACCCCAAAATAGCTACCCTACATGCAGGTATAGAATAGTGCCAACAACTACATGCTCCATAAACCACAAATCAACATAAAAAAGAGAACTTTGTTTCATAAATCATATCATATAGATGTAAATGCATAAAAACATAAGCCTGATCACTATTTGTTCTTTGACTTGACTGCATCTCAAATGTAGCACTGTGTATCATGAAGTTTGAAGTATCATGTATGCAATCCATTGGACATAAAAGACTATGGGGACTCAGGCTCCTGCCTTAAGAAGGCCAGCATTGGATATTAGCATGCAGACTAAAACATAGGTAAATCTTTTGACCAACGAACAATTTAAACTGCAAGCAATTGTTTCCTCTCAGAATAGAAATCACATTAATCATTGTTCCATGTTATTCCACTGCAATACTGCTCAAATCATGTATAAATCTTCAATGCCAAAATTCTGGCTCAATTAAAACTTACTCATTGGAGAGCACAATTTCATAATCAAATTTCATCCTTCTCTTCCTCTTTCTATTTATAACTTGTGCTTGTGGCCTTCTATTATCCTCATTCTCTTGTACTGGAGGTGGAGATGGCTGAAGCCGAAATTCAGGCAGCTGAATGTCTAAAATCAGAGAATTAAAACGAAATCTGTATCAAGAGGAGTTGGACAAACAAACAAATACTTCAGGTCAGGTACATAATGTGTCAGGAAAAAAACTAACCAAAATTTAGGGGCGCATCATCTACAAAAGCATCAAATGTGCTTGGTGTCTGTAAATTGGGAATGGATCTTCCAGGTACTTGTCGACCAGCAGAAGTTGTTTCATCAATAACTGGAGGGGTGATAGCCTTGTTTTGCACAAAAGGTGAAGAACCATGGTCCAAATCCATGGGGTCATCATTTCCAAGGATTGACTCTGTTAACTTCAGGTGAGGAGACTCATGTAGAGCTTCACGCATTTTTTCAAGTGAATCTAGTGCTCCATCTGTCTGATTTGCCATGTTGGAATTTACTGGTGAGTTGCCTATGGGAGGATCTATGGGATCTTCTTCATTAGGATTATTATTACCTCCAAAACCATCATGAAATGGAGGGGACGTCCTGAACATGATTGCAAAGGAGGCATGAATCCACAAGTAAAAAAGAGAGAAAACATATTAAAGAGACATACTCATCCTCAATTTCTGTAGGCCCCATGTGTAATGATGGACCAGGACCTGATTGCTCTACTCTGGCATCCTGTACAGTGAAGTAAAAATTTAATGAACAAGAAAAAAGAAAATTAAAAAAACAGTAGGATATACAAATACCTCATCAAGTTCGATCATCACATAATCTCCTTCTGCAAAACCAATCAGATAGTTAAACGCAGAAGTCATGGTTGAACATTGTTTGTCAATCAAAATAAAAACTAAGTTAGCAGTTTGACGCAGCACATTGCTTCAAAAAAGAATAAACAAGTATTCACTATAGTGAACTTTCCTTACCAGGCAAGGTAATCTGATCACGAGTCTTCTGATGATTATCTGGTGTACTGCAGAAAGTTTAACAAAAAAATATTACATATGTAGCATTTGGATTGCATGATATAAAACAATGATGAAGAACATCAGTTCTTACTCCATCAGAGAAATTGCATCGTCCAAGTTTAAGTCGTCAAGATTTAGAGTTGGTGGTAGTGTAATAGACTCAAATGGAGCACGGTCTGCATCAATTGGAAGATCGACTTGGACAGAAGCGAATGCAGTTCTTATTGTAGTTAGCATTCGATTACAATCTTGAAACAGGTATTGCACCTTCCATGAATAAATGCGAACCAGACCTAGAAGAAGATGCCCTGATAATCTTAGAGCAATTGGAACTTCAGGGAACATTATACTTTCTGGAAAGACAAAAGGTATTCATTAGAAGACTAGGGAAGGATTTACATAATAAATCACAGGGAAATGACAGCAAAATTCCTGAATGTAGGATTGATACAGAACATACTAAAAAACATCTTTTCTAAGGAAATTATAACAGGAGATGGTCATTATTACCATATAATAAATCCAAAAGAATAGAGTGAAATGAGGGCTGCTAACTTGCAGCAACCATAACAGACAAATCACTTAGTAACTTCCACTCTTCTCTACACCCAACCTAGGGCTCACCAAATCACAAGGATTTTGCTAATTTTCTTCATTCCAACTAAATCAAAAAAAAAGAGGATGATTTTCCTCTTCTTACAGAAACACGAACGACTTCAAATACTACATAACTTCACGTGTTCTGTTCCAGGACAAATAAATGAGGCAAAAGACACATTAGTTTGCCAAATAATCTCAGAAGTACATGTACATGCCTGGCTCAAAAGATCAGATCTTCAGCCATAAATAAGGCATATCGTCTGGGCAAACAGCCTATGCTAAACCGTTTAACTTGCGGAATGACGGTTGGGGACCAAATCCTCGCACAATTGACCTTGCGTCGCATGATTCCACTGCATTTTCGCCGAAGGCCACAGGGAGCACCGCACCTTTAAGCCTCCGCCAAATGCTTCCAAGAATCACTCGCCAAATAAACAATGGGAGGAGAAAAGATCCGACTTTTTTCTACCGGCGCACGGCAGAGGAAAGGGGAAAAACGCGTCTTTGGGAGGGCGAGGGGCGGCGCCGACGGACCTGCGTAGGAGGGGATGTCGATGCCGTCGATCTGCGGCTTCTTGATCTTGCGCTCGAGGTGCGCGGCGATCCACACCGTGCCCAGCGGGCTCTTCCGCGCAAGGATCGTATGCGAGTAAAACATCCTCGGCAATCCGCTGTGCGGCTAACGATAGGCGCTGGGATTCAGGTAGCGGCGGCGGCGGTGGCGCGGGGGAGGGCGAGGCGACGACAGAAGGATACGGAATGGGATTGCGAATTTGTTCTGAGGGTGGGATTTGGGGGGGCGGGGGTGCGGAAGGTTTTGAGGCGTAGCCAGGAAGGGCAGTTTCCAAATTCCAAAGGATGAGGAGGCGGGAAGGCGGCTTTTGGCGCGCGGTTTTCGGGTGTCGTGGCGGGATGGATGTGGAACTTGGTATCCGTTGGGTCTTGACCTTGGCTGAGGCAGGCCACACCGATGGGAATCTTGAATTTTATACGAATTAGTTTATTTTTATAGAAAAAAACGTAAAGATAGAGGGATTTTTTTTACGTTCCAAGGAACAGGCCGGATCCTCAATAGGATTTAGTGAAATATAGGAATATAATATGGAGGTAGGTATAAAATAGGGTTTAAGGTTTAGTGAAATACAGGGACTAGAAAAAAATATAAGAATAGAATACGAAGGTAGGTATAAAATAGAGGATCAAACAAATATAGGAATAAATAAGAGATGACATTTGGATAAATAAGAGGTGACGTTTGAAATACAGTAATCCAAAACATAGGAATTATATTACCATAAAAATGATAAAAGAAAAATAGTACTTCCACTAACTAATACAAAATGATTGCATGGGTTTCCACCGTACAATAGTTATCGATTCGTCTTTTCATGAAACCTTTAGCTCGGACAGCATTCTTTGTTTTCTATGTTTTGTGGAGCCGAAGGATCATTTCCAGAGGAAAGGGTAGGAGCATTCCTTTGATTCAAACGATGAGTGACGTAAGCAAAGTATAGAAATAAGTTTCCTTTAAAATTCCTATAAAAATATAACAATTCAAACGGGTCTGAACAGTTCGACAGTTGATCTCCTCCCTATCAGCATATATAAGATAATTTGTTAGGTCTCGTCTTCGCATCGGACCATGGGAGCACGGCCCACGCGAAGCGCGTGGTGGCCTACACGTGACTTCCGTCGTATTCATACATGGGAACCACGTAGGCTCTTTTACATGCGTCAGATTTTCTTTTTTTCTCTATTTCTTTTTCCTATTCTTTTATTTGTGGTGTTTTTTCTTTCTTTTCTACTATTTTTTTCCTATTTCTTTTCTCTTTTATTTTTTTGGTCTTCCATTATTTTTTATTTTTTCTATTTTCTTTCTTTTGTTTTATTTTTATCTTTTCGGTGGATTTTCTTAATTTTGCTGTACTACAACTTTTTCCTTTTTAGTTTACTCTAATTATTTTTTCCCTATGTTGTATTCAATCATTTATTCCTTTCTTAAGTTGTTTATTCATATATTTTTCATAGCATTTGTTATTATTTTTCTTTCACTTGTTCTTCTTCTTCTTTATTTTTTACTTTATAATTATTGTATTTCATTTTTTATTTTTATTATTACATGATATGCATGTGATGTTCATATAATATATATGTGATATTTGTGTAGTATATATGTGGACTTTTCATTATATAAGTGGTGTTCATATAGTATACATGTAATTTTTATTATGTGTGCAAACACATGGATATGTGCCCATGTTATTCATTTTTTGGTATGAGTGATTGATCAACATTCGAGTATTTCAGTTTAAGCGTGTTCTACTGACCATGTTGTGAAAGCAGAAGTTGCTTATCTATCGGCTTGTATTGTGCAGGTGTCGAGCCCGGACACGGTAGTCAATGGCGAGGTGAAGGTTGAGTAGAGGCATGTCGTGCCGATGGACTGAGAGCGGTGAAGGCCGGATGCAAGGCTCGAACTGACGGACCGGAGGGCTGGAGGACTAGCCGTGGTGGCTAGCACTTAGCATCGACAAGTGCGAGAAGACATGGAGTATACCGTGTTGACCAAGTCAAGATGGCGGCCGAGCGAGTCGAGCGGGGAGGCTCATGAGGACTTGGTGCTTGGCGGGGCGAGTACGAGGTGGCACGAGTCGAGCGGTTTGATGGTTTGGGCCTCAAAACCATCGGAGGACGGTTTCCAAGTTTGGGCCTCAAAACTCGAGGTTCGATGGTTGAGATGAAAGCCACCGGTGGATGGGTTTACGGGTTTGGGCCTCAAAACCTAGGCGGAGCTTCTGAGAAAGCGGGGACAACACATGGCGGAATCCTGGAGGTTGCATCGAGGCGACGGCAAGTCTGAGCAGGAAGCAGGGTCGTCCGATCAAGTCGAAGAAAATATCTGCCGAGTTGGATCGCAATGTCTTAGGGCTAGGTGATTCACTCATGTATTTAGGGGGTGTTTTGGAAATGTTCAAACACGCTGTTAAATAAGCATGATGGGGCGCTTAGCACCCTCACCTCTTTCATTCCCTCATTTTCTCCCTCCCACTCTCTAGCTCTCTCCCTCCTAGGTGTTCTTGCTCATGAGGTCCTCGGATCGATTTTTCGGCCGATTCGTGTAAACACTTGAACCAAGTTTTGTGCGAGAATTGGAGGCCATATCCCTCCATGTGTCATGGTTGATTCAATTCTTGAATTTATCTCTCGATTTGCTTGAGTTCTTGGTGTTCTTGTTTTTCCCCTTTCTCCTCTTTTGTTCATGAGGTGAGATCTTTTGATATGGGGAGTTTCGGTTAATTCTGCTTGAATCAAAGTGTGCTAGGACGTGAGTTGATACTTTCCACTGAAGGAAATCGCTTGAATCCTCAAGAGCACATAGATCGGGCAAAATCAATTTCGAGATCATCTTTTGGAGCTTTTTCCCGAGTTCATCACTCTTCCCGTTGATTCACTCAAAATTGAGCGATCATCTCCTAGAGTTAGCTCCCCAACTGCCTTGGGATCATGCCCACAAAGTTTTGTTGCAGTTGGTGAAGATTTAGTTGAGTTTTGGGAAGATTTGGGGAGAGGGTGATTTGAAATCGCCCCCAAATTGTCTATGTCCAGGCATTCACGGACAGTCCAGGCCTCATTCCCGGACAGTCTGGGAATCGGGCTCAGGCGAGGGGGTTTCGGTGGTGTATGGGCAGCCGAAACCGCAGACAGTTTGCCATCCAGGCGGTGACAGTCCGCCTCTCCAGTTTGAGCGAAAAACAGGATTGTTCGGGGTCCTATGGCGGACTTTCCACGGTTACTGTAGAGACAGTCCATGGTTCTCTTGTGGACAGTTCGCAAAAGCTGCGATGCTGTTTAGCCCATTTCTCTCTTGTCCGGACTCCAAATCAAGTTCCTTTTATTGTGTTGGATTCGTATTCACGTAAGGAACATGATGAGGTAATTTTGAGACCAGTTCTCATAAGTACTTTTTGGGTGTGCTCTTGCCTCTCCTCTCTTGGGGTTGAGAGCACCTTTATCGGTGTTTCGGTTTGAGTTTGTGGCTTCGATTGTTCATCGAACTTTCTCGAGCACTCCAATGTACCTCTAGAACATCTTATAGGGTGTCCACCCATGTGTTGGGTCATGAGTACATCGTTCTTCTTGAGTGGTCGTGTCAGGCGTGATTTTGGGACAAGGGTCAAGTATTTGGATAAGTTTTTGTTGGCTCCCATTCACCCACCCTCTTGTCGCCGTTATCGGTCCTTCAATGTGTTTTTTGATGTTCATATAATATTAATATAATGTTCTACAATGTACTTTATAATGTTTCATATATGCGTCACAATATGATGTTCTACAATATATTTTGTGATGCTCAGTAGGCATATATTGATATTTTAGGATATTTTTATGTATGGTAGTATTTTTTTCTTCTTTTTATTTGACTAATTAAAAACTTCACTAATTTTATTATTTTATGTTTTATGATATTTATGATGTTCACGTAGTATACATGCAATGCTCTATGATTTATTTATCAATGTTTGTGTAGGGTTAAACGATGTTCTATGATTATTTGACTCTAATTAATTACTTCATTATTTTCCTTATTAGATTTTTACATTTTAGTATATATGTGATGGTCTATGCTACATTTTGTAAAGTCCAAAAATATAAATGTGATGTTCTACGATGTTTTTTAATGTTTGGTAGTATATATTGATGTTTTAGATACTATATATATATATATATATGATGTTGTATGATACACACAGTGATGTTTGTACAGTTTTACTGTGATGTTCTATGATATATTTGTGATGTTCGGTCGCATTTTTCTTATTTTTATTTGACTATTATTAATTACCTCACTAAATTTATTATTCATTTATTTTTAATTATTTTTATATTTCATTAGATATGTGATGTTCATGTTTTGTGCTACTTTTTATGACGTTTATGCAATGTTAACGTGATGTTCAATTATTATATTTAAATACATACAATATAAGATAAATGTTCATTGAATTTTTTTTATCGAAATGTATCCATGTGGGGTTTTGTTATAAAGAATTTATTGTAAGGTAGGCAAAATTTAAATCCAAAAACAGCCCCTAATTCTACCTTAATTTGCCAATTAGAGCAAGTTAGGGTCCAAATCACCTCTTGGTGGTTAAACAAAGTTTGTTCATTATAAAATTCTCTACAACTTTGCTTAAGCCCACACTGTCATGCAAGGTCATTAGCAAGGTTGATTATTTAAGTCAAAGAAAAGGGTTCCTAGGGTCAACACATGAGCTTAAACCCTAGTGACTACTTTTTGCCATGATCACCTTTACAAACATGGTTCCATTTGCATTCCTAAGTATGTCTAGGTGTTTATTAGTGATCAAAACATCAAGCACTTGTTTATACAAGCATATCTCAAACATAGCTAGGTGTAGGTTAACACATACATATGCAAAGAACAAGGTCATTACAAGGGTTATCATTTCATGTTATCTTATGAATGCATAGATGCATGGATGCTCATGTTTATGCTCATGAAATGATATGCAATGCAAGCTTAACACTTAGGGTGTTACAATAACCATGTATATCTTGTGAAATCATCCACTATCACAAATCCATACTTGTTTCCACCAATGCTTGTGTAAGTTGTTGGTCCAAAGAGATCCATGTGCAATAACTCAAAAACATTGCTTGTACTCATGATACTCTTTCTTGGATGAATGTTTCCAACTTGCTTTCCGGCTTGACATGAGCTACATAGCTTGTCCTTCTCAAATGTTACATCCTTCAAGCCTCTTACAAGATCATGCTTCACTAACTTGTTCAATTGCTTCATACCAACATGACCAACCCTTTAATGACATAGCCAACCCATGCTAGTTTTGGTGATGAGACAAGTTGAGAGTTGAGTCTCACTAGCATTGAAATCCACTAGATAGAGATTCTTATATCTAAAACCTTTGAAGACCATGTTTGAACCATCCACACTAATGATTTCCACATCCTCCACACCAAAGATGCACTTGAAACCGAGATCAAACAATTAGGCAACCGACAATAGATTGAACTCAAGCCTTTCAACTAGGAGCACATTGCTAATGCTTTGATCATTGGAGATAGCAATCTTTCCAAGCCCTTTCACCTTGCCTTTGCCATTGTCACCAAATGTGATACTATCATAGCCATGAGTGTTATCTTGGTTGATTGAGTTGAACATCCTTCCATCACTGGTCATGTGTTGAGTGCACCCACTATCAAGTACCCAATCCCTCCCTTCGACTTTGTAATTGACCTAAAGAGAGATCAATTCTTTTGAGGTACCCAAACTTGCTTGGGTACTCCAAGGTTAGTTACCAAGGACTTTGGTACCCATATAGTCTTCTTGGAAGACATCCATGGTGCATCAATGAACTTAGCATGAACACCACTAGTACCCTTGGAAAGGACATCAAGCTTAATTGAGGATACATCTTCCTTAGTCTTCTTATTCATGCATTGATGCTCATTGTGACCAACTTGCTTTGAACTCTTGCAAAACCCACTAGTGTTCTTCACAAAACTAGTCTTGTGAGGACCAAAAGCGGTCTTGCCTTTCTTGGGGGTATAGCCCAATCCCTCTTTGTAGAGAGATGCTCTTTGGCTACCTAAGCACATAAGCAAGCGATCCTCACCTCCATAAGCCTTAGCTAAGGAGTGATTGAGCTTTGTAACTGTTGACAGTCCTTAAGTACCAATTTTAACCGTCAACTAAACAAGGAAAAAGATCTAAATGAAACCACTAGCTAGAATTAGGGTTTATACTGACATAATTCCACGAGTTTTGCTGAATGTCTATTTCTGCAGGGGGTTATCAGGAAATACCAAGGAAAGACCCACATGTCATGTTTACATAGAGATAATTATCAATCGCACAATTTTCTATAGTCCAGAGGGTTCCAGAAGACACGAGAACGAGCCGGAAGCCGAGGGGGGCCACACCCAGGGCGCCCGCCCTACCCCTGTGACCAATCACGGTCAACCTCGAGGATCGCGCTCCACCGCCTTTGAGGATGAATCTAAACCACTCGCTTAAGGTCAGTTTGATCCGACGGTCCACGTTCATTTGAGGAGGCTATATAAGCAAGGCCCCTGACACCCCTGAGGATCATCTCATCTCATTATTCTTCTCCAGAGCAAAAGCTAGGGTTTCAATTAGATGTAGAGAAGGAGAGAGGTCCCTCTGGTTGTCTAGATCTAGTTCTTCTAGTTCTAGTTCATCTAGTTGTAATTAGAGGTGAGAGAGAGGAGGAGAGAGCTAGGAGGAGCCGGATCTGCCGGATCTTCCTCAATATTGTACCTTTGCAGCATCTGGTTCTGAGCAATCTCCAGGTTCTTCATTTAATATTTCTAAGTATCTTATTTCAGTTCTTACTTTATTCTATTTACAGGATCTCCGCTCGTATTGAGTGCTCTAGTTTTCATGGGATTAGAGTAGTAAGTGATAGTGTAGACGTGGTGTCTAGACTAGAGTTTACCTGAGTTTGCGTCCAATCCTACGGATAGTTGTGGTAGCCCCAGGGGTGACAGCTCTGTAAGGCCTTTGTAGTCCACCACGTTCGGGTTGGTGTTTTCGTAGAGCTTTTGACAGCCTCTCCCGACTACCTTTTTCCCAGTCTTTGTCGAGAGTCGGGAAGATACTATTGCTTTAAAGTAAGTAGAGTATCATGGGCCTTTGATTAGATATCCCCCTTAGAAAACTCTAAAATCTCTCTACCTAGTTATCTTATCTATACTTGGATGCTCTTAGTTCTTATCTAGTACTCTTCACGTTCCCCATGGAAATCGATACCCTTAGAATACTCACGGGTGAAAGCTACAGCGGTATCCGTGCGCTTGCGGATTTATCTATTTGCGTTAAGAAATACCAACAAGCTTTATGGCGCCGTTGCCGGGGAACGGTAGCTGTTCTAGTTTCGAACCGAGGTCATCCATCTACCTTTTTCCTTTTTTTCTTTTTACCATCTTTCTCACCTTACCATATTAATCTTACCAAAACTATAAATACTCTACTCCAAAGGGCGACTTGTTGGAGACTCCACCTTCTTGACCCCTCATTCTTATAAATGGCTATGAGCTTCGCCCTGCTTGTATAGCCATGGTTTGGGAGCAATCTTTCTTTAGCCTTGGTTTAGTTTTAAATCCATTTGAAAATATGAATCATCCAAGTATAGAGGAGGCCCCAAACAAGACCAATTGGAGAGTTACCAATCCAAGTGGAATTTTGAACTTACATGAAGAATCAACCATAGAGATTGGAGAGGAAGATGATATCAATGAGCATGGAATCTATTCCATAACTATCTTCTTGCACCCATGCTCATATGAGACATCTCCTGAACTCGTTGGTCTCTCTATCATTACCACTCATGACATCTCCAACACCCTAACACTTTTTGTTTACAAAAACTTTAAAAAGGTGGTTGTCGATGCATATGTTTATCATAAATTTTGCAGATCTCGTTGTGTATATCTTGAGATAGGTAATAGTAGGGAAACCATGTCACTAAAAACACATCTTGAAAGGTTTCCCTAGGATAAGCTTAGTGTCTTAAAACACACACCTCTCAGATCTTAACATAAGTGTTCACCTTTATGTTGCCTACCCTTGTAAATTAAGCATAGAATTATATGATTATATTCCTTCAGGTATTTTTGTCACTAACCTTTCCAGGTATAGAGCAGAAAGAATGAAGGAATGACAAGCATAAGGTATGTCTAACCAATCATTATGCAACATTTAATTTCATTCATCCAATCTTGAATTTTGCAAAATTCAAGCTTGAGGGATAACTCATCTAAAAACACATTTTGCCATATTGCTACATCATCTTATTTGTACCTATCTTTAAGGCATGCTCAAACTACTTAATTGCTAATCATGCTCTTTCATCATCACTTGAGTAAATCTTTATAATACTTTCATGCTACCTTTGTCTGCTATAGTATATGTTTAGGTTTAGAAGTATTTTCATACACCTTTTAAATTATGCATGGTGCTTAGTTTAAAGGTATTTGGACATTACTTCTAAAGGCTTTTTAATTTAAGTGTAGTGCTTAGGTTAAAATGTCCTCCTAAATCAAATTAGATGTGGTGTCTAGGTTGATTTTTGAGCCGATAATATACTAGAGTAGATATTAGATATTTTGTTAGACTAACCCCTGCAGGAAAACTTTTAATATCAAATTGGGAAGTCCTGAGATGAACTCACACTAAAGATGAAGAAAGACGCATGAACTTCAACAACCTTCACAAGAGAGAGGTAGCTAATTCATCATGATGAATTTCGTGGAGCAATTAGAAGGCAAGTGACAAAGGACAAAATCTACATCCGCTCAATTCATGGAAGAGGGTGAACAAAACTTCAAGACAAGATCAACAAAAATTTCAAGATTGGAAGAACAAGTATGAGAGAGGAGTAGAATAAGAAGACAAGTCATTAATGCACAACTAGTTGATCAAGGGAAGCTTCCATGAGGGATACAATGCCATCATTCTTCAATGACAAAGGTAAAGGTAAGTAATCACCACTCTAGAAGTTTTTCTTTGATTTTGGTATTCACATAAATAAAGATCTAAACATGTTTGAGCTGCAACTCTACTTGATCTAACCTGATTAACTCAACATGTTAGTTCTTTAAAACTTGTCCCTACTACCATATTCTTGTCCTCACAAATGGAAGATGATTAGCTCAATCATTGATACATTATTCATAGAGAATCCTTCCATGTGTTATAACAATATGATTTAATAAGTGTTTTTGAACTGCTACATTCATGCTCATCTTCTGATCACTCATGTCATATGGCTAAATAAAATACAACTCAATCTTGCTCAA
The DNA here is from genome assembly GCA_022036555.1 of Microstegium vimineum. Taxonomy (NCBI): domain Eukaryota; kingdom Viridiplantae; phylum Streptophyta; class Magnoliopsida; order Poales; family Poaceae; genus Microstegium; species Microstegium vimineum. Next base: position 22,444,341 of record CM039136.1, read on the forward strand.
ATATATTTAGGTTAGAGATGAATGAATAAACTTTTGGTTTTGTTGGTGTTTTTCCACCAGCAGAGCCCATGCATTTGATCTCTGCCTTGTTTCTATGAGTAGGACACTTCTTCACCATGCCATCAAGAGCATGGGTGGATGACACCCTACCAATAAAGAAAGAAGATCTAGGGAGACCTGTCATTCCAATCTCCATTGGAGCTTACACTTTTGAAGAAGCTGTCTATGACCTTGGAGCAAGTGTCAACATCATGCCAACTTGCAGATTAGACACTATGCTATCCCAAGGGAGTTCTTGAAGAAGCTGTCTGTAACCTTGGAGCAAGTGTCAACATCATGCGAAGCTTGCAGATCAGACACTATGCTATCCCAAGGAATTCCTTAATATGTCAGCATACGAGTTGGACACTCATTCGTATGGGTGAAACCTTGTGATTGAAGAAACAAGCAGAGATGTGAAAGCACTCATTATCTTGGGATGCTCATTCATAAGAACAGATAATGCCATCATCTACATGGACAACGCCAAGATCTATTTCACTATCAAGGATGAGAAAGAGAGATTCACTTTCATGAAGCATACACTCAAGGCTCTTACTCATCCTAAGAGACCATACATCTACGAGGATACAACTGTTGCTACAAGAAAGAAGAACATCAACAATAGAAGGAGGAAGAGTAAAGCTTAACAACCAAGAGAAGACCCAGATAATTAGCACAATTGATTCAGGGTATGATTAACTCCTTCTATCACAATACCTCGCTAAGCTAGGAGATGCAGGAGTACCTACCATTGATTGCAAGATCAAGGAAAGTACATTCTATAAGATATTCTGCAATATTGGATCAAGCAGTGACATAGTGTCTAAGGTGGCTTACCAACATTTATATGGCAGTAGACCATTATACTAGACATATGTGTAGCTACAGCTAGCAGATCAATCATTCTGATTTCTGGAGAGAATAAGAAAAGACATCATGATCAGAGATCACTATGTTCCCACCGACTTCATGGTTCAAGATATGGGAGATGAAGATGAAGCCCACCTCATTCGAGGAAGATCTTTCCTCAACACCACTAGTGCAATCATCTCCATGAAATCATGAGAGATCCATTTCCAATTTCCTGAAGAGAAGAAACAAGCCACCAAGGATGGATGGACAGACTATCTGGGAGAATTAACAAGATATGAAGATCAATTCAATAATAAAGATAAGAGTTCTCCTAAGAAAGAAGTCGTACCACCAACAGAGGATGTATCACTTGCTACAGAGGAAAGAGAAAGCAGAACCTCAGACTAAGGAAGTGTGGAAGAGGAAGGAGACTTCATCGGAAACACCAACACAAGGAGAGCAAATATCCAAGTATTCATCAGGAGAGGACCATGCTCCTTAAGAAATTTGAACCAGAAGAGAGGTCCGGACGGACCTAAATCTCCGAACCTTAGCCGAAAGGTAAACTCGGTAAGTTATCTTTATTTCTCTGCATTGCATTAGTTGCACTCTAGGATATTTACTTTCCATAAATATTTGTAGTACTATATAATCCTTAGTATAATCCATTGCATAATCATCTTGATCATAGCATATCTATATTATTGCACTGCATTGCATCATAAAAAGAAAAAAATCTTTAAGCCCCATGTGAATAAGTCTTCTAATTATTTACTGTCGAGGCATAAAAAAATTATTATTCCATTAGTCTTTTGCATATAAAATAAAAAATCTAAAAAGAAAATATACTTGAATAATCGAATTCTGCAAAGCTCTAGGCAATCAAGGCATAAATGGCTTACCGCTAACGCTTAATCTGTTCCACGAGCTTTGTTGTCTATTTTGAGTTTAGCAAGATTTGGAAGGACTAGACAGGATTAGATAACTTCATCTACTTTGAGAAGTACAACTACATCAACTATCATCTTTGAAGTCTCAGAGAAGTGAAGTAAGTCTACACTCTCTAAACGAATGACTATGTCAACATCCAACTTGGGAGAGAGCACCCCCATGTACCCAGGTAAGTATCCTTATTCACTTAGGTTTACTTAGATATTAGTTACATAAATAAATTCAAAAAAAATGTGAGCACATGAAGGTTCACACTTAATCACAAGAGTTACAACTTAGATACTTTTCATTATCTACTTTATCCTTAATAGAGTTTTATATTTAGTAATAATAATAAGTGTGTTTAGAAGTTGCTAATAGTAAAATGAAGAACTTTGAAGATAACTCTATGGAAATGATGAATAGTTGCTCTGCCGTAATTCCTTTCAAGTACCTAGTTTTCAACCTTGAATTCTCCTGAGTTTTAGATATAACTGTTTTGACATGAAGATTTGCTCTGAACCTGAAACTTGTGGGTTGCGAATGCTTGAGCTAAGTCTAGGTAGTTGATAGGTATGATATGAGAAAGTTGAGCTATTGTTCATCTTGTTCCTAGCAATACTGGAGTTCTGGAGAATTTATCTTTTAAAAAATTAAAAATATTACATGATGAGTCTCCGTATGACGAGAGCTTGAATTCCTACCACAGCCATATATACATGCCTGGCAGATTAGGAAAACATTCACTATCATTTTTACTGCTTGTATTTGCATTGAGTTTTGTCAAGCTTTGTTGACCCTTAGAGACTTGTCATGCTTTTAAAATCAAGATCACGTACACTCCACTCATTTATGCTACTTCTATCCTGGAAGTACGCATCCACATATATGCCATTCAGATCCACCAGAAAAATGGTCTACTCCTACCTTGGGAGTAAGTAACCAAAAACCAAAAATATCCTAGTTCTCCACCTATCCATATATTCCATTGCCATATATGTAACTGCTCTAAAGATTTCCTTGTCATCATCTCTCAAAAGCTTTATTATAGAAAGAGACTTGGGGTTGTGAAAAAAATATATAATAAAATAATAATAATTATAAAGAGAGTAAAACATGGACAAGTGTCCTATCAAAACAATGGGTACTCAGATGCCCGCCTCTCTAAAAAAAAGAAGCAAACAATCCCAAGTCCTCTCAAAAATTCTAAGTTCCAAAAGAAATATGTATGTATATATATATATATAAGGAGCAGAGTAGAATTAGGTTTCCACCATACACCCTCATATATCCACCATACATCATTATCCACCCTCATACATCCACCATATATCCCATACACATGCACATCTTGATTTGATTGTATGGCCGGTTTCTCTGGATCTATTATTTGACTTTACAATATATGCTTTGCAAGTATGTATGCGTTGTTTCTCCCCACCTATGAACTCCATATATTGCCTATTAGTTATAAGGTGAGAGAGAGAAGGCACATTGTTACTTTGCCTGTTCCAAATAGTATTATGAGAGAAGGCATAACACCGTTGTTGCCTTGGTGAGGATCCACAAATACCACATATAGAGAGACTTGAGAGGGTCATACAAAAGAGGCTTTGAGTTTTATTTCGAAAACTTTACAAAACTCCAGGATGAAGGTAAAGTGAAGAGCTTGAGACATAGTACTTGGCTTGATCTATCTACTTTTCAATTACTCAAGACCCAAGTGATGGCTATAAGCCCCATGGTTAAAGGTAATATGGGTATGTTTGAAAGTCAGAATAGTTTACTCTAATCCAGAGGAGAACTCTTGTTTGAACGCATGTGTACCTTTAAGGCATGAAAGCATTGTAGCAACTCCTGATCCATCATTGAGTCCATCTTTGCTCAGGGACGAGCAAAAGGTAAGCTTGGGGGAGTTGTTGACAGTCCTTAAGTACCAATTTTAACGGTCAACTAAACAAGGAAAATGATCTAAATGAAACCACTAGCTAGAATTAGGGTTTATACTGACACAATTCCACGAGTTTTGGTGAATGTCTGTTTCCGCAGGGGGTTATTAGGAAATAACAAGGAAAGGCCCACATGTCATGTTTACATAGAGATAATTATCAACCGCACAATTTTCTATAGTCCAGAGGGTTCCAGAAGACACGAGAACGAGCCGGAAGCCGAGGGGGCCACACCCATGGCGCTCGCCCTACCCCTGTGACCAATCATGGTCAACCTCGTGGATCGCGCTCCACCGCCTTTGAGGATGAATCTAAACCACTCGCTTAAGGTCGGTTTGATCCGACGGTCAACGTTCATTAGAGGAGGCTATATAAGCAAGGCCCCTGACCCCCCCTTGAGGATCATCTCATCTCATTATTCTTCTCTAGAGCAAAAGCTAGGGTTTCAATTAGATGTAGAGAAGGAGAGAGGTCCCTCTAGTTGTCTAGATCTAGTTCTTCTAGTTCTAGTTCATCTAGTTGTAATTAGAGGTGAGAGAGAGAGGAGGAGAGAGCTAGGAGGAGCCGGATCTGTCGGATCTTCCTCAACATTGTACCTTTGCAGCATCTGGTTCTAAGCAATCTCCAGGTTCTTCATTTAATATTTCTAAGTATCTTATTTCAGTTCTTACTTTATTCTATTTACGGGATCTCCGCTCGTATTGACTGCTCTATTTTTCATGGGATTAGAGTAGTAAGCGATAGTGTAGACGTGGTGTCTAGACTAGAGTTACCTGAGTTTGCGCCCAATCCTACGGATAGATGTGGTAGCCCCAGGGGTGACAGCTCTGTAAGGCGTTTGTAGTCCACCATGTTCGGGTTGGTGTTTTCGTAGAGCTTTTGACATCCTCTCCCGACTACCTTTTTCCTAGTCTTTGTCGAGAGTCGGGAAGGTACTGTTGCTCTAAAGTAAGTAGTGTATCGTGGGCCTTTGATTAGATATCCCCCTTAGAAAGCTCTAAAATCTCTCTACCTAGTTATCTTATCTATACTTGAATGCTCTTAGTTCTTATCTAGTACTCTTCACATTCCCCGTGGAAATTGATACCCTTGGAATACTCACGGGTGAAAGCTACAACGGTATCCGTGCGCTTGTGGATTTATCTGTTTGCGTTAAGAAATACCAACAATAACCTACTTCTTGAGGGTTTCATTTTCCACCATTAGTGAGGCATCACAAGTGAAACCATCACTACTAGATGAAGTAGAAGTGGAAGTGCTACAAGAGGGGTTAGTAGGAGCAACAACAATAGGAGTATAGAATGATCATCAAGAATGTTGGTATTTCTTAACGCACACACATAAATCCGCAAGCACACGGATACCGCTGTAGCTTTCACCCGGGAGTATTCCAAAAGGGTATCAATTTCCACGGGGAACGTGAAGTGTACTAGAGAAGAACTAAGAACGTCCAAGGATAGATAAGATAAATGGGTAGAGAGATTTTAGAGTTTTCTAAGGGGCTTATCTAATCAAAGGCCCACTATACTCTACTTACTTTGGAGCAACAGTACCTTCCCAACTCTCGATAAAGACTGGGAAAAAGGCAGTCGTGGGGAGGCTGCCAAAAGCTCTACGAAAACACCAACCCGAATGTGGTGGACTACAAAGGCCTTACAGAGCTGTCACCCCTAGGGCTACCACAACTATCCGTAGGATTGGGCACAAACTCAGGTACACTCTAGTCTAGACACCACGTCTACACTATCGCTTACTACTCTAATTCAACGTTTAAACTAGAGCACTCAATACGAGCGGAGATCCCGTAAGTAGAATAAAATAGAACTGAAATAAGATACTTAGAAATAATAAATGAAGAACCTGGAGATTGCTCCGAACCAGATGCTGCAAAGGTACAATGTTGAGGAAGATCCGACAGATCTGGCTCCTCCTAGCTCTCTCCTCCTCTCTCTCTCTCACCTCTAATTACAACTAGAAGAACTAGATCTGGACAACTAGAGGGACCTCTCTCCTTCTCTAATATTGAAACCCTAGCTTTTCCTTTGGAGAAGAATAATGAGATGAGATGATCCTCAGGGGGTCAGGGGCCTTGCTTATATAGCCTACTCAAATGAACGTCGGTCGTCGGATCAAACCGACCTTAGGCGAAGGGTTTAGATTGATCCTCAAAGGCGGTGGAGTACGATCCGTGAAGTTGAGCTTGATTGGCTGCAACATCAGGGCGGGCGCCCTAGGGGTCAGGGCGAGCGCCCTGACTCCGGGCCCGTTTCGCCTCCCGTTCGTTCTAGTGTCTCTTGGAACCTTCTAGAGTACAGAAAATTATGCGGTTGATAAATATCTCTATGTAAACATGACATGTGGACCTTTCCTTGGTATTTCCTAGTAACCCCCTGCAGAAACAGACATTCACCAAAACTCGTGGAATTCTGTCAGTATAAACCCTAATTCTAGCTAGTGGTTTCATTTAGATCCTTTTCTTTGTTTAGTTGACGGTTAAAATTGATACATAAGGACCGTCAACAACTCCCCCAAGCTTACCTTTTGCTCGTCCCTGAGCAAAGATGAACTCAATGATGGATCAGGAGTTGCTACAATGCTTTTACGCCTTAAAGGTACACATGCGTTCAAACAAGAATTCTCATCTGGATTAGAGTAAACTATTCTGACTTTCAAACTTACCCATATTACCTTTAACCATGGGGCTTATAGCCATCGCTTGGGTCTTGAGCAATTGAAAAGTAGAATGATCAAGCCAACCACTATGTCTCAAGCTCTTCACTTTACCTTCATCCTGGAGTTTTGCAAATTTTTCAAAATAAAACTCAAAGTATCTTTTGTATGACCCTCTCAAGTCTCTCTATATGTGGTATTTGTGGATCCTCACTAAGGCAACAATGGTGTTATGCCTTCTCTCAGAATATTATTCAGAACAGGCAAAGTAACATTGTGCCTTCTCTCTCTCACCCTATAACTGATAGGCAATATATGGAGTTCATAGGTGGGGAGAAACAGTGCATACATACTTGCAAAGCATATATTGTAAAGTCAAACAATGGATCCAGAGAAACAGGTCATACAATCAAATCAAGATGTGCATGTGTATGGGATATATGGTGGATGTATGAGGGTGGATATGTGATGGATAATGGTGTATGGTGGATATATGAGGGTGTATGGTGGAAACCTAATTCTACTTTGCTCCATAAATATATATATATATATACATCTCTCTTTTGGAACTTGGAATTTTTGAGAGAACTTGGGCTTTTTTTAGAGAGGCGGGAATCTAAGTATCCATTGTTTTGATAGGACACTTGTCCATATTTTACTCTCTTTATTATTATTATTATTATTATTATTATTATTATTTTCACAACCCCAAGTCTCTTTCTATAATAAAGCTTTTGAGAGATGATGACAAGGAAATCTTTGGAGCAGTTACATATGTGGTAATGGAATATATGGATAGGTGGAGAATTGGGATATTTTTGGTTGCTTACTCCTAGGGTAGGAATAGAGCATTTTTCTAGTGGATGCGTACTTCCAGGATAGAAGTAGCATATATGAGTGGAGTGATCTTGATTTTAAAAGCATGACAAGTCTCTAAGGGTCAACAAAGCTTGACAAAACTCAATGCAAATACAAGCAGTAAATATGATAGTGAATGTTTTCCTAATCTACCAGGTATGTATATATGGCTGTGGTAGGAATTCAAGCTCTCGTCATACAGAGACTCATCATGTAATATTTTTAATTTTCAAAAGATAAATTCTTCAGAACTCTAGTATTGCTAGGAACAAGATAAATAGTAGCTCAGACTTTCTCATATCGTACCTATCAACTACCTCGACTTAGCTCAAGCATTCGCAACCCACAAGTTTCAGGTTCAGAATAAATCTTATGTCAAAACAGTTATGTCTAAAACTCGGGAGAATTCAAGGCTGAAAACTAGGTACTTGAAAGGAATTACGACAGAGCAACTGTTCATCATTTCCATAGAGTTATCTTCAGAGTTCTTCATTTTATTATTACCAACTTCTAAACACACCTATTATTATTACTAAATAGAAAACTCTATTAAGGATAAAGTAGATAATGAAAAGTTCCATAGATATAGTGAGTGTCTAAGTTGTAACTTTTATGATTCATAATTATTTAAGTGTGAACCTTCATGTGCTCACATTTTTTTATTTGAATTAATCTATGTAATATAAAAGTAAACCTAAGAGGATAAGGATACTTACTTGGATACATGGGGGTGCTCTCCCCCAAGCTGGATGTTGACATAGTCATTCATTTAGACAGTGTAGACTTACTTCACTTCTCTGAAACTTCAAAGATGATAGTTGATGTACTTGTACTTCTCAAAGTAGATGAAGTTATCTAATCCTTTCTAGTCTTTCTAAATCCTGCTAAACTCAAATAGACAACAAAGCTCGTGGAACAGATTAAGCGTTAGCGGTAAACCTTTTATGCCTTGATTGTCTAGAGCTTTGTAGAATTCGAATATTCAAATATATATATTTTTTATTATTTTCAATTTTATATGCAAATGACTAATGCAATAATTTTTTATACCTCCACAGTAAATAGTTAGAAGACTTATTCACATGGGGCTTAAAGGTTTTTCTTTTTATGATGCAATGTAGTGCAATAATATAGATATGCTATGATTAAGATGATTATGCAATGGATTATACTAAGGATGATATATATAAATAGTACTAAAAATATTTATGGAAATTAAATATGCTAGAGTGCAACTAATGCAATGCAGAGAAATAAATATGCAGATATCTTACCGAGTTTACCTTCTAGCTAAGGTTCGGAGATTTAGGTCCGTCGAACCGGACTTCTCTTCTGGTTCAAATGTCTTAAGGAGCATGGTCCACTCCTGATGAATACTTGAATGTTTGCTCTTCTTGTGTTGGTGTTTCTGATGAAGTCTCTTTCCTCTTCCACACTTTCTCAGTCTAAGGTTTTGCTTTCTCTTTCCTCTGTAGCAGGTGATACATCCTCTGTTGGTGGTACGACTTCTTTCTCAGGAGAACTCTTATCTTTATTATTAAATTGATCTTCATATCTTGTTAATTCTCCCAAATAGTCTGTCCATCCATCCTTGGTGGTTTGTTTCTTCTCTTGAGGAAATTGGAAGTGGATTTCATGGAGATGATTGCACTAGTAGTGTAGAGGAAAGATCTTCCTTGAATGAGGTGGACTTCATCTTTATGTCCCATATCTTGCACCATGAAGTCGGTGAGAACATAGTGATCTTTGATCATGATGTATTTTGTTATTCCCTCCAGAAATCAGAATGATTGGTCTGCTAGTTGTAGCTGCACATATGTCTAGTACAGTGTTCTACTGCCATATAAATGTTGATAGGCCACCTTAGACACTATGTCACTCCTTGATCTAATATTGTAGAATATCTTGTAGAATGTACTTTCCTTGATCTTGCCATCAATGGTAGGTAATCCTGGATCTCCCAGCTTAGCGAGGTATTGTGATAGAGGGAGTTGATCATACCCTGAACCAATTGTGCTAATTATCTGGGTCTTCTCTTGGTTCTTGAGCTTTACTCTTTCTCCTTCTATTGTTGATGTTCTTATTTCTTGTAGCAACAGTTGTATCCTCGTAGGTGTACGACATCTGAGGATGAGTATGAACCTTGAGTGTAGGCTTCTCGGGAGTGAACTTCTCCTTCCCATCCTTGATTGTGAAACATATCTTGGCACTCCACCTGTTTCTTCAACCTCAAAGTCTGTCGATACAAACGAGTGTCCAACTCCTATGAAACTATCTTCAAGAACTCCCTTGGGATAGCATAGTGTCTGATCTGCAAGTTGGCATGATGTTGACACTTGCTCCAAGGTCACATACCTCTTCTTCAAATGTGTAAGCTCCAATGGAGATTGGAATGGCAGGTCTCCCTGGATCTCCTTTCTTCATTGGTAGGGTGTCATCCACCCATGCTCTTGATGGCATGGTGAAGAAGTGTCCTGCTCATAGAAACAAGGCAGAGATCAAGAGCATGGGCTCTGCTGGTGAAAAAACACCAACAGAACCAAAAGTTTATTCATTCATCTCTAACCTAAATATATTTGAGCAAGAATGGGTTGTATTTTATTTAGCCATGACATGAGTGATCAGTCCAGAGGATGAGCATGAATGTAGCATTTCATAAACACTTGGCATATTATATTGCTTTAACATATGAAAAGATTATCTAATTTGTTTTTACATGATTGAGATTATCATCTTCCAAGGTTGGATGTGCAACATCTTAGCATATATAGTTAAGACTATGAGATCAAGAAATGGTACTAGGATCAAGCTTTAAAGAACTAACATGTTGAGATAATCAAGTTGGATCAAGTAAAGATGCAGCTCAAACATGTTTAGATTTTTATTTATGCGAATACTAGAATCAAAGAAAGGCTTTTAGAGTGATGCTTACTTACCTTTACCTTTGTCATTGGAGAATGATGGCATCGTACCTTCATGGAAACTTCCCTTGAGAAACTGGTTGTGCATTTACAGCTTGTCTTCTTGTTCCACTCCTCTCTCATCCTCGTTCTTCTGATCTTGAAATTTTCGTTGATCTTGTCTTGAAGTTTTGTTCACCCTCCTCTTCCATGGAATTGAGCGGTTGTAGATTTTGTTCTCTGTCTTCTCCTTGCTCCATGGAATTTATCTATGATGAATTAGCTGCATCTCTCTTGTGAAGGTTGTTGAAGTTCATATGTCTCTATTCATCTTAGTATGAGTTCATCTTGGGACTTCCCAATTTGATATTGAAAGTTTTCCTGTAGGGGTTAGTCCAACAAAATATCCAATATCTACTCTAGTATACTATCGGTTCAAAAATCAACCTAGACACCACGTCTAATTTGATTTAGGAAGAAATTTTAACCTAAGCATTACACTTAAATTAAAAAGCCTTTAGAAGTAATATCCAAAAATACCTTTGATTTAAACTAAGCACCATGCATAATTTAAAAGATATATGAAAATACTTCAAAACCTAAACATATACTATAGCAAACAAAGGTAGCATGAAAGTATTATGAAGATTTACTCAAGTGAGGATGAGGGAGTATGATTTTGTTTCTTTTTAGTAGTTGAGCATGCCTTAAAGGTAGGTACAAATAAGATTATGTAGCAATGTGGCAAAAGATGTTTTTACGATGGGTTATCCCCCAAGCTTGAATTTTGCAAAAAAAATCAAGATTGGATGAATGAAATTCAATGTTGCATAATAATTGGTTGGACATACCTTATGCTTGTCATTCCTTCATTTTTTCTGCTCTATACCTGGAAAGGTTAGTGACAAAAATACCCGAAGGAATATAATCATACAATTCTATGCTCAAATTACAAGGGTAGGCAACAAAAAGGTGAACACTTATGTTAGGATCTCAGAGGTGTTAGTTTTAGGACAACCTTTTAAGATGTGTTTTTAGTGACATGGTTTCCCTACTATTACCTATCTCAAGATTTACACAACGAGATCTATAATATTTATGATAAACATATGCATCAACAACTACCCTTTTAAAGTATTTGTAAAAAGAAAGTGTGAGGGTGTTGAAGATGTCATGGGTGGTAATGATAGAGAGACCAATGGGTTCGGGAGATGTCTCATATGAGCATGGGTATAAAGAGATAGTTATGGAATAGATTCCATGCTCATTGATATCATCTTCCTCTCCAATCTCTATGATTGATTCTTCATGTAAGTTCAAAATTCCACTTGGATTGGCAACTCTCAAATTGGTCTTGTTTGGGCCCTCCTCTATACTTGGGTGATTCATGTTTTCAAATGGAGTTAAAACTAAACCAATACTAGAGAATGATTTCTCCCAAACCATGGCTATACAACCAGGGTGAAGCTCATAGCCATTTGTAAGAATAGGGGATAAAGATGGTGGAGTCTCCAATAAGTCGCCCTTTGGAGTAGAGTATTTATATTTTTGGTAAGATAAAAATGGTAAGGTGAGAAAGATGGTAAAAGGAAAAAGGAAAAAGGGAAAAGGTAAACGGATGAACTCGGTTTAAAACTAGCACAACTACCGTTCCCCGGCAACGGCGCTAGAAAGCTTGTTGGTATTTCTTAACGCACATAGATAAATCCGCAAGCGCACGGATACCGCTGTAGCTTTCACCCGGGAGTATTCCAAAAGGGTATCGATTTCCACGGGGAACGTGAAGTGTACTAGAGAAGAACTAAGAACGTCCAAGGATAGATAAGATAAATGGGTAGAGAGATTTTAGAGTTTTCTAAGTGGTTTATCTAATCAAAGGCCCACTATACTCTACTTACTTTGGAGCAGCAGTACCTTCCCGACTCTCGATAAAGACTGGGAAAAAGGTAGTCGGGGGGAGGCTGCCAAAAGCTCTACGAAAACACCAACCCGAACATGGTGGACTACAAAGGCCTTACAGAGCTGTCACCCCTGGGGCTACCACAACTATCCGTAGGATTGGGCGCAAACTCAGGTAAACTCTAGTCTAGACACCACGTCTACACTATCGCTTACTACTTTAATTCAACGTTTAAACTAGAGCACTCAATACGAGCGGAGATCCCGTAAGTAGAATAAAGTAGAACTGAAATAAGATACTTAGAAATAATAAATGAAGGACCTGGAGATTGCTCCAAACCAGATGCTGCAAAGGTACAGTGTTGAGGAAGATCCGACAGATCCGGCTCCTCCTAGCTCTCTCCTCCTCTCTCTCTCACCTCTAATTATAACTAGATGAACTAGAACTAGAAGAACTAGATCTAGACAACTAGAGGGACCTCTCTCCTTCTCTAATATTGAAACCCTAGCTTTTTCTCTAGAGAAGAATAATGAGATGAGATGATCCTCAGGGGGGTCAGGGGCCTTGCTTATATAGCCTCCTCAAATGAACGTCGGTCGTCGGATCAAACCGACCTTAGGCGAAGGGTTTAGATTGATCCTCAAAGGTGGTGGAGCACAATCCGCGAAGTTGAGCCTGATTGGCTGCAACATCAGGGCGGGGCCCTAGGGGTCAGGGCGGGCGCCCTGACTCCGGGCCCGTTTCGCCTCCCATTCGTTCTAGTGTCTCCTGGAACCTTCTAGAGTACAGAAAATTATGTGGTTGATAAATATCTTTGTGTAAACATGAAATGTGGACCTTTCCTTGGTATTTCTTGATAACCCCCTGCAGAAACAAACATTCACCAAAACTCATGGAATTCTGTCAGTATAAACCCTAATTCTAGCTAGTGGTTTCATTTAGATCCTTTCCTTGTTTAGTTGACGGTTAAAATTGGTACTTAAGGACCGTCAACAAAGAATATCACAAGTAACTCCCATGTCACATGTTTGAACAATCTCCTTCTTACTTTGGTCAAGGAGTAGGGAATGAGCTCTTTCAAGCTTAGTGTGAGACTTCTCTAGCTTCTCAGGGGCTTCCATTAGCCTCTCATGAGATGCTATGGCCTCATCAAGGGATTGCTCAAGAGCCTCATTGGTCTTGCGCAACTCTTTAACGAGTGGATTTTGGAAACTCTTAAAAATGTTCTTTAAAAAAATAAGGCCAAGAGCTTAGAATATCACAACAACAAAATAACACACGGCTAATATCGGCCAGCAACGAGAGTATCGCATTCGTATCACTTGATGGGAGAGGCTAGTTGCCGACACGGGTTGCCAGCAGCACGCCGTGGACCCCAGCCAAATAATGTATTGCGCGCAAACTTTATTAACTGGGCCAAATTTGATTAAATTCTTGGGCTAGACTATTTTTATGCACCCCCACATCCAACCAAAGCAACAACATAGTTGGAGATCAACTATAGCTCTATCAAAATGTGTAATTGGTTGAAGCTAAGACGCGGTGATTAGGGAGTTAATCATCTTCCAAATCGTGCTGTCAGACGCCGTTGATCGAGTTCAGAGGAGGAGGCAGAGCTCGCGTCGCTCGGTCGGTGGCCGACCAGGTCAGGCATCGCGCGCCACGTGCACGCCGTACACCGGCGATCACCTCGCGCTGGCCGCGCCTTTGGACGCCCGCACACTCCACCGGCACCCCGCGCGCTCACTCTCCCTCCCTCTCCTCTCTGGCTCTCGCGAACGCGACGCGCCGCGCCATTGCCACCCGTAAGCATCACCGTCGTCGCCAAGCTCGCCTGAGCTACACGCCGCTGCGTTGCTCACGCAAACACGCTCGCAGCACCGCCTTGCCCCACTCTACATGCCACGCTGCTTGGTTGAAGCTGTAGAAGGCTAGGTAAGCCAGAACACGTACCACTACGGATGCCATTGCCGCTGAAGCTCCACCGAGCTTTGCACCACCGTGGCCAGCCTCATCCAGCACCTCTCCCTCTCTTCTAGCTCGCGTACATGGTAGCCTAGAGGTCGTAGAAGCTCACCGTGTAGTTGGTTGAAGCCGTTAGGGTTAGGGTTCGCCGGAACAAGATCTCTGTCGCGCGCAAGCGCTCGACACCCGCAACGCCAGCAAGGGTTACGCTGGGTCACTCAGCGCCCCTCAGGCTCGTCGGAGTAGCATTAGGGTTAGTTGGTTAGCCTGTGGTTAGTTTGCTGGAGTCGATTGAAGCGATTATGCCTCACCAGCGCCAAAAAAAAAGAGTCGCACTGCTGTGAACTCGCCGTCGTGCCGCTGTGCATGTGGCCGAGCTCACCGGCGATTGCTCGTAGCTTTGATTCGGGCTCAATCGATCCATTAGGGTTCGGTGTAGGTGATGCCCACGCTAGATGGAGTCGTGAAGGCCTGTGATGGCCGACATAAGCATCGCAGTGCTGTTGTGCCACCATGGACGCCGTCGAGCTTGCTCCAGTGGTCGTGGGGTACAACCAAGTAGATGAATCGATGTGGGAGGTGAAGGAGAACACATCTATGGGGTTGGTTGAACCTGAAGCCTCACCGCCAATGAGAGGCCGTCGGTCGAGCACCTTCTATGCTCACGGCTGTGGGGAAGAAGGCTGACCAGTGGGTCCCACATGCCATAGGCGGTGTGTGGTGTTTCTAGGTTTGTTTTTCAGTTTTGTTGGCTAATTTTGAAAATGCATAACTAAATGTAGAAAAATGCAAATAATGTGAAATAAATTCTGTTAGCTTTGTTATGTTTTTCTATATACAAGAAAAATATAATATTACATGTTGTTACTATTCTTATATGCTGATTAATTAAAAGTATACAACAAGCTCTTTATGTCTATATTAACTTGTTTAATTCATAACTAGAGTTTGGTGTATGATAAAATTGTGATTATTGTTGTGTTAAGCTTCTATTAGCATGCACTTCTCATGAAAAATATTGAAGTACCAGTAAAATACTTTTCAATTGTATGTTGTAGCTATTTTGGTTAAATGCTTAATTAATTGAATGCAACCTTGTTTTATTTGCTAAGTAAGTTATATGTGTGTGCTATGTTTAGTAATTTTTGTACAAGTACTACTTGCTTAGTGTGAGCTAAGAAAAATATGAAATATGTTGTTTCACAATTTTCGAATTGTTTAAGTAATTGATATATGAAACAAGCTTGTTTTCTCATCACTAGCAAAGTAGTGGTCTTAACCACTGTAAAAATAGGTTTTCTGTTAATGATGTGAATACTAAAGTGGTAGATAATTATGTAAACTTGCTTGCCTAATTTTATCATAATTTTTGGACTGATATTTGAAGTTGTACAAGTGTTCTAAGTAATTGCTTAAATCTGTTGCTCAGCTGAAACCTATTTCTTTGCTTAAATTGTTTGGGCTACTTTTAACTGATTCCAACAGTAGCTACAATTGGAAATTTTGTAGATCAAATGTTAATCTATCTTGTGTTAAATTTTCAGTCATAACCTATTTAGTTTAGCTTGTGTGCATTTTACAAGTTAAATGTTTTTCCTGTGTTTTCCTGTCTCTACAAAACAGCTTTGCTTGAAGTGAGTCTTAGACCAATTTAAAGTTGGAACTAGCTGGAGAGGGTATGGAATGAGTTGTAGCTAATTCCATAAGATTTCCAGAAAGTCTGAGTTTGTAATTTTTGGTCTTGTGTAGCTCCAGCTATACTATTTTCTTTAAGCTGCTGTATGGAGTGTTTTGTATACCATGTGTAGCATAAGCTCTGTTGATAAAAGCTTAATGTTGCTTAAGCAAATAACCTAAGGTGTAAATGTGGTTAGTTGCAGGTGTTAGAGAGCTAACTGAAGATGAAAAGCTCTACTTATGGTTGTTGAAAAAGGGTAAGTGTAGCTTCTCTATTGGAGAAGAGATATGCACCTACTCAATCAACGAAATAAAAATGTTGCATAACACCTTCATCATGAGCATTCATCCATATGCATTAGACATGTCTCATTTTTCTAGTATATGACCTGTCATATATTTTGGATCATCATACATGTATACATGCATCCAGGATCGCCGGAGGGAGTGACACTCCTAGAGTTCGGGGAGTTGGAAGGAGGAGTCCCACAAGAGATCCAGGCTCCCGAGGGTCCCGAAGGAGGAGAACAGGGTCCTGAGCTTCCCGAGTGCCTGAACCACCAACCCTCCACCTTTGTGAAAGGCAAGCCCCAGAGCATTATGCACCTATCTTACTCTCTTTCAAGTATTTTACTTGTACAACTATCACTTGCTTGTGCATTAAGTTAGTAGGAGTTGAATGAAACCCTTGCTGCATTATATCTTCCTTGTCCAACAAAAGAACCTTGTAGGCCCAGGATCGAAACATATGCTTAGCCCTGCTTAGACCGATAGAGTGGGTGGTCTGCTATCACCCACGATGATAGGTTGTTACTGGTCACGGTTGGCTATATTTGCTATCGTGGAAATAACCATATGAAAGTAATAAATCGAGACCGGGCGGACAAGGTGTATGTGAGCCACTTGACTTAGAGGTCTTGTGAGCGGGTTCTCTCCACCTGTGTGGTTAGGCACTGGATCATGGTTGGACATCTGCCGAGATTGAACGCGTGCCTCCTTCATAGTTGGCCGAATAACTTGTTTTGACCGCGAAGCCTAACTCAGTAGTGCGGGCCAGAATCCCCCTACTTGGGTCATGGAGATCGCGAGCGGAATACTAGACTGTGGGCAAGTATCCTGAACGTCCTGGCTACGTATCAAGGGAAGGCACTGCTTGAACGACCTAGCTACCGTGAGTTGCCATTCATGCCTGTACATGGGGATCTGTAGCGTCACCCAAACTATATTGAAGGTAACCCAAAAAAGTCAACTCGACAGGGGAGGCTTGGGTGTGATTGAGGAATAAACCTCCAGCTGGATAGGAATTTGATTTGAATCGCGATATCTCCCCGTCAGTGAGAAACTTGAAAGATCTTCCTCCCACTGTAGAAACTTGAACTCTAATAAGTAACCAAAAGATGGTTATATGGTTTACATGCCAAACATGATATGGTTACTATTGTGATGATAACTCAGTGATTGCTCTAGATCAAGTGCTAATCTAGACTTGGTTAATGCTACTTAATCCTAATGCTAAAAGATGTTTTAAATCTTGAAGACTTGAGTAACTTAGCAATGCTCTTTTACACAAAAGTTATGCTATCTCATGAGATCCACCTGATAAAACCTTGCATGATCCTTGAAGTGTCATATGGTTATATATCTATCTCTCTGTCAGGTAAGTCTAGCTGAGTACAATTGAGTACTCAGGGTTTCTTTACCCTTGTTGCAGATGGTATGGTCTATTATGGCTATTGCCAAGCATGCCTCTATCCTGCATGTGATGATGAGTGAAGACCATGGGCAATGGTGGCTTCTGATGTCTCTTCTTGTTTCTTTTGATGGGACTGTACTAAGCATGGCCTTGTATGTGGTTTAAAACAGTTTGCAATGAGTTATTTCAAAACAAAGACTTCCGCTGCTTTTATTTGGACCTGGTGTTGTAATAACATTTGGTAAAACTCTGATGTAATTTTATTTCGTTTCGAACTGATCGCTGTGAATGTGTGGTTACTAAATTGAGTACGATCTTGGGTTGTTACTTATTGTGGTTTGAAATCCTTTGAGATTTCAAGGACTACCGGGCTTATATGGGCTCTAGTGTGATAGCGTGACCAGAAATGGTACCATTACACTAGTGCTCTTATAGGTTGGGCGGTTCCGTGACATTTATTCTTCTTGAGTGACAAGAGTGACACATTTGATATCTTCAAGTTATTTGTCAAGAGATGCCAAAATGAGTTTGAAACAACTATCAAGAGAGTTAGAAGTGACAATGGGAGTGAGTTTAATAACACAAGAATTGATGAACTTTGTGATGGCTTTGGAATCAATCACCAATTCTCTCCAAAGTACACTCCTGAATCAAATGGGATAGTAGAGAGGAAGAATAGAACCTTAATTGACATGGCAAGATCAATGTTGAGTGAATACAATGTTAGCCATTCATTTTGGGCCAAAGCTATTAATATGGCTTGCTACTCTAGCAACCGTCTCTATTGTCATGGAATGCTTGAGAAGACTCCCTATGAACTATTGAATGGTAGAAAGACAAACATTGTTTATTTTTGGGTATTTGGATGCAATTGCTATATCTTGAAGAAAGGCATAAGGTTGAGCAAGTTTGAAAAGAAATGTGATGAGGGATTTCTACTTGGTCATTCTACAACAAGCAAAGCTTATAGAATATGGAACTTGTCTAGTGAAATTCTTGAGGAAGTTCATGATGTTGAATTTGATGAAACTCAAGGCTCTCAAGATGAAGAAGAAAACTTAGATGATGTGAGAGGTGACAAGTTGGTCAATGCAATGAAAGATATGAATATTGGTGATATTAGACCAAAACAAGTACAAGATGAAGATGAAGATCAAGTGATCATTCCAACAAATGAAGAAGCTAGTGGATCTCAAGTTCAAGATCAAGCAAATACTAGTGAAGCCCAAGTGCAAGATCAACAAGAACCTAGACCATCATCTCAACCGAATGGTCAAAATGTTCACATGCAAGTGATTCAACCTACCAATGTTGCAAGAGATCATCCATTAGATCAAGTCATTGGTGGAATTCAAAGTGGTGTGCAAACTAGATCAAGATTGGTTTCATTTTGTGAGCATTACTCTTTTGTCTCATCATTTGAGCCAACTAAGATTGATGAAGCACTACAAGATGTGGATTGGATAAATGCAATGCATGAGGAACTAAACAACTTCACAAGAAATCAAGTTTAGGAACTAGTGGATAGACCAAGGAATCACATTGTTATTGGAACCAAATGGGTATTCAAGAACAAGCAAGATCAAGATGGAATAGTGGTGAGGAACAAAGCAAGACTTGTTGCACAAGGCTACTCTCAAGTAGAAGGTCTTGACTTTGGTGAAACATATGCTTCGGTGGCAAGATTATAGGCAATAAGGATTCTATTAGCCTATGCTTGTACACATAATATCAAGTTGTACCAAATGAATGTCAAGAGTGCATTCTTGAATGGGTATATCAATGAGGAGGTGTATGTTGAGCAACCACCGGATTTCAAGATGCAAAGAAGCCCAACCATGTATTCAAGCTCAAGAGGTCTCTCTATGGATTGAAACAAGCACCTATAGCATGGTATGAGAGGTTGAGAAGCTTTCTTCTCTCGAAAGGGTTCAAGATTGGTTTGGTTGACACCACCCTATTCACAAAGAAGATTGGAAGTGACTTGTTTGTCTTGCAAATCTATGTGGATGACATTAGAGTTTAGGGAAATGATGACAAATGAATTTAAAATGTCAATGATTGGAGAACTTAGTTATTTCCTTGGACTTCAAATCAAGCAAATGAAGAATGGTACATTTGTGAGTCAAGGCAAGTATATCAAGGACATGGTCAAGAAATTTGGATTGGAACGTGCAAAGAGCATTAGCACTCCTATGGGGACTAATGGACATTTGGATAGTAATACAAGTGGCATGATGGTTTATCAAACACTCTATTGGTCTATGATTGGAAGCTTACTCTATGGGACCGCATTAAGACCGGATGTCATGTTTAGTGTATGCATGTGTGCAAGGTTTCAAGCATCTCCTAGAGAGAGTCATTTGAAAGCCACAAAGAGAATATTGAGATATTTGAAGCATACACAAGATGTTGGATTATGGTATCCCAAGGGGTCAAGATTTGAATTGATTGGACATTTGGACTCTGACTACGTGGGATGCAAGGTTGATAGGAAGAGCACTAGTGGAACATGTCAACTATTGGGAAGATCACTAGTCTCATGGTCATCCAAGAAACAAAATAGTGTGACACTCTCTATCGCCGAAGCTGAATACATTAGTACGGGGAGTTGTTGTGCACAACTATTATGGATGAAGGCCACTTTGGATGATTATGGAATCAAGTTTAAACAAGTCCCATTGCTATGTGACAATGAAAGTGCGGTGAAGCTTACCAACAACCTCATCCAACACTCAAGGACAAAGCACATAGATGTGAGACATCATTTCATAAGAGATCATCAACAAAATGGTGACATATCAATTGACAATGTGGGCACCAAAGATCAATTAGCTGATATTTTCACCAAGCCACTTGATGAGAAGAGGTTTTGCATGTTAAGGAATGAGTTGAACATCTTGGATTTCTCAAACATGAGTTGATGCACCCCCACATATATATGGCATTCCTCTACTCCAAGATAGCAAGGTATAATTGGTTGACATATGCATTCATCCTTTGCTAGGACTTGTGTAGACCATATAGACATCTTTCATGTTCATTTAGGCTCATTCATGAAAAATAAATGAATTGTATGTATATATGGTACCACTATTGTTTCTATTCCTTGATTAATCTAGTGGTAGCATATGACATGTTGATAAGCTTGCAACCTCACATGTTTAGTCTAGAATGCTTGCTCTTTATATTTAACCAACATGGATAAGATAGCCGTTGCAAGATGTGAAGAAGATTGTCCTTGGTTTAAACCGTGTTACATATTTAGGACAAGTGGTCGAGATTGGACTAAAATTGATAATCACTCATTGTTTTCTAAATTGACTTGATAAATCTTTCTTGTGGTCCCTTTGTGGTAATGTGTGACAAAGGGGGAGAAAAATTGTGATATAAAATATGAAGGTAGTAAGGGGAAGAAAACTTAGAGAACGGGGGAGAGAAGTGTAAAAGGGGAGAAATCTTAGATAAAA
This sequence comes from Microstegium vimineum, assembly GCA_022036555.1. Taxonomy (NCBI): domain Eukaryota; kingdom Viridiplantae; phylum Streptophyta; class Magnoliopsida; order Poales; family Poaceae; genus Microstegium; species Microstegium vimineum. Next base: position 22,465,247 of record CM039136.1, read on the forward strand.
TATGGTTTTTGAAAATGAGAAATTTAAAATATGACCACACAAGTAGGGGGAGCAAGCTTATGGACAATTTGTTGAATTTGTATGTGCATTCACTCATATGCTTGCTTACATTGTGTAATTTTTTAATACTATACATGCTTGAGTGATGTATGCTAAACGATAACCTTGAATGATTTGTTGTCCTACTTAACCTCTAGCCATCACTAGCATGCATAGGAGTTAGCTAGATATCTTTTGTTCTAGAACTTCTATTATTTCAATTGGTATAGAGCTAACCATGTTGCTAAGGAAAATTGAAAGGCGCACTCTCAATAGGCATCACGCTTCAAAGGTCCATCTCTTAAACCTTAGCATCATGTCATAGTTTATTAGTTGTTTACCCCTCCAAAATTTCTATTTAGGCATATGTGCATAACAATAGTTCAATTTCAAAAGAAAGCACATATGTAGGGGGAGTAAACACTACCAAACCAACTTTGAAATGATTGTCCACTTTCTTTTCATGATATATTGTTTGGACAAGCATTTCAAGTTGAATCAAAATCATATTTCATATCTTCATATGGGTTGTCATTAGTTACCAAAAATGGAGAGATTGAGAGATCTCTAGTGTTTTGGCAATTGATGAAACCTAAGTACTAACCTAGCTCTAAGTGTGAAGTTTGGTTAGTACACATGAAGGCGACCAAGTGGTGGAGCAAGCAAGGTGGCTAGGAGAGAGGAGCCACAAGATCAAGGGTGATCAAGTTGAAGCTCACATTTGGACAAGGTGACAAAGGATGGAACCCTATGTGATTCAAGGCAAAGGTATATGCTAGGGGTTTTCCATTTTGGTGATCGAAACACTTAGTGAGTGTGATCACATTTAGGATAAGCAATCGTACTATAAAGGGGGAAAATGGTATATGGTTGCAATTGTCAAGTGCCATTAGGTGAATCAAATCATGCATGTGCATATAACCTAATGAGTAACCCTTGAAATATAGGCTAAAATATGCTAACACACTTGCACAAGTAGTGAAACACTTTGGTGTCCGCACATGTGAACAAGGGGAGAAGTTAGAAGGTGTTCTAACTGTCTCAGAGGCTCCGTACCAGGTGTTGGGGGGAGCTCCGAACCAATGGAGGTGGTTCGGAGGCTAACTGAAAGGATCAAGATGCCCAAGAGGGGGGGGGTGAATTGGGCTTATTTCAGATTTCTAAAACAAATATGAAATCCTAAACAAATGCCAATCACCCCGTGCCTAACGATCGTGTGCCTTAGACTATGAAAGCGGTAGCAGGTCAAGGAACTAAAAGACAATCCTACACAATTCTAGTATGAATTGAAAGACATGTGTGGAAAGTAATGCAGTATGAAAGAGCTAGGGAAAGGAAGCTTGACACGGTAACATTTTGCCGAGGTATCGAGGAGTCGACACTCCCCCTAGTCCTCGTTGGAGCACCTCGTAAGGTATTGCTCCCCCTCAATCCCGCGCAAGGGATGAGTGCTCTCTACGGGCTGGTTCTTCACCACTCTGGCTCGATGAACCACCCACAACCGATCACAAGTCGATGGAGAAGTGCCGCCGACAATCCTCCGGTGATCACCTTCCTCCGAGCACCACCGGACCGTCTAGGTGATGTCGATCATCAAGAGTAACAAGCCTTGATCTTCACTTGACTCAATCAAGCCTCACAACTAGAGTGGATGCACACTTGATCTCTTGGATGAACTAGGGAGAGAAGTTGATGGATGGATTCGCAAATCACTCTCTCTCTCTCTAGGGCTCTTGCTCTCTTCTCACACCTCACAAGGTCTTCAGCAATCCAAATGAGCAAAGGCAGGTGGAGAAGGCAAGGGATAGGGTATAAATACCCTCACACACACTAGCCCACGGGCTGGCAAAAAGCTGCGTTTAAGTTGGCGACGGACGCTCCGTCGCCCTGCCCAACGGCTAGTTTCTGTTCATTCAAATAGGCGACGGATGCTGCGCTCCAGCGTCCGACGCCTCTGGCTGAAAACAGCCCTCTCTGGAAGGCCGACAGACACTCCCCAACGTCTGACGCCTTGCCGATGGACAGCGTCCGTCGTGCTTCAGCTTTCTCTGGAACTCTCTATTAGGCCGACGGACGCTCCAGGGTCCAAACCCTAGCGTCCGACGCCTTGTCTGGCACGACGAACAGCGTCCGTCGCCCTGGACTTCAGCGTCCGTTGCCCAGAAAACAGCTCTCTCAACTTCGTTTTCATCACGATGAATATGGAAGTTGTTCTAGTCTATCTTACGGTCACCATAAGCTTGCTTAGAGCTAAGGATGTCAAGTGTGCACCACACCTAAGTCATGAAGCTCTCCTAAGTCAAACTACTAATCTCAACCCCTCTTAATAGTACGGTCAAAGATCAAATAAAGCCTTATCTATTGTTAAGTGCCCTTCATCTCCTTATGGCACTTAGACCTATCACTTTAGGGTTTTCATCACATTATCTTCGAAATCTGAAATGATATCCATCTTGGGGGCTAAGTGATAACCATTGATGCGCATTCACATTGATCACTATGGCTAAGCTACACATAGCCTCTGCAAAACACACGTTAGCCATAATAATCTTCAATTGTCGTTAATCACCGAAACCAATAGGGCCATGATTCTTCACTAACCGTAGCCTAGAGTGTTTCACTGGAAGCTCCGGACCGGACATGTGCAGGGGTGTCGGACCAATCCTCGCCAGAACGGTTGCCTGGACTGCACAGTCAACAGCGAAGGAAGTGGCTCCGGACTAAAGAGTATAGTCTGGAGGTGAGCTCCAGACGCATGTCCAAAGAGTTGGAGCGTTCTAGATTCTCTCTGGACTTTGTCGAATGCTAGGGTTTGGCGTCGGACCAGGCAGCTCCGGATCAATGCAAGGAGTCCAGAGGTGAATCAACTTTGCGTGGCAACGGCTATTTTCAAACAGCAAGTACACATCGTGCTTTGTGAAGCGTCGGACCAGAGCGTCAGACCTTGGTGAATGGTCCGAAGCCCCCAAAATAGGTCCGGAGGTTGTGCAGGAAGCTAAGAAAAGTGCATAACGGCCAGTAGTCTCTTGGGGGCTATATAAAGTGTTTGGCCGGCTATAGCTCACTCTCTTGCACACTTTGACTTTGCATACACCTAGTGAGCTATTGTCATACACTCCCACTCATCTCATACTTGATTGTTCATCCATTTGTGAGATTTGAGTGAAACTAGTGCATTGCATGAAGTGAGTTCATCTAGTGGCACTTGGGAGTTGTTTCTTGCTGCGGTTTTCTTGTTACTCTTGGTGATTGCCATCACCTAGATGGTTTGGAGCAATGGAGGTGGTTCAGGAAGATTGGTGTTTGTTCTTCGCCACCACCGGAGGCTTTGTGAGGGGTTCTTGTGCTTTCCCCATGGGAGATCGCAAAGGCAACTCTAGTGGATTGCGTGTGGCTTGTGTGAGCTTCATCTTGTGTTGGTTGTGTGGCACTTGGTGACGGGTTTGGCATGTGATGCCAATTAGCGCGTGAACCTCCAAGTGAGTGACTCGCCACAACGAGGACTAGCTAGTTGGCAAACTAGTGAACCTCGGTAAAAAATCGAGTATCAATCTCTTGCTTCCTTGTCTTGTGATTGAATTGGTATTCATTGGTTATCATTCTTGTTTGGATCAATCCTCGACTCTTCACGGTGGTATAATTATCTTCTACCTCTCTAGCATTTCTCTCTTAGCTCTTGTTAGTAGAGTAGCTCTTTTGTTCTAGCTTGGATAGTTTCTATAGATATCTTGCTTAGCTTGTTAGTTACTTCTAGTGGTATTTCTAGTCCTCTTATGTAGTTTCTTATCTTGTGCTTAGTTTGAGTGACTTAGACATATTAGGCTAGCATTGTTGGATAAGTGGCTTCACAACTCCATTAGGCTAGCACAAAATTCGCTTCGCTATCTCTTAGTCTAACTTGTTGTTGAGAATTGTTTGTAGTTTTTAAATTAGGCTGTTCACCCCCCCCCCTCTAGCCATCGCATAGGACCTTTCACCATGGCGCGACATCTGCGGACACGCCCCTTCATGAGGGCACGACAGCCCCGGCAGGCATGGCCAGGTCCAGTCAGGCATCCCCTGGTGGTGAGAGGAAGAAGAAGATCCAATGTTTGCATGACATGTGGGGCCTGCTTGTAAATGAGACCAGATTTTCCAAAAGCTACAAGTAGTTAACCAAACAGGCTTTTTAAAAAACCATAACTTATATTCAACAACAGCTTTTCCTAAAGCCATATCTCATAGCTACTTTTTTAAAAGCCGCAACTCAACCAAACAGAGCCTAAGACTCATATGTGTGTGCCCGGTGGAGGGGTGGAGCTTCGTGGCATGCCACGACCAGGCTCAGCCAGGGCCCAGGGTGTACATGGTGGTGCACGTCGAGGGAGCTGGCAGCGATGTGGTCACTGTTTGCCACACCGACACGTCGGGATGGGGCCCAGAACACATGGCCTCCAAGTTGCTCGGCACCAAGCCTGGCGGCGCTCTGGCTGCCACATGCTGCCGTATGGGAATGGGAACATACTGTGGGCGAAGAATGCGATAGGGTCATCAGCTTGAGGCCTCGGATCATCGCATGGCTACATGTATATATGTATGTATGTTTCATGCATGCCCCCTCCTGCTGGATCCTCATCCTAGCTCTACTCTTATTAGTGGAGAAGCGTCGTCTGTACTAAGGGCATCTCGTGCTGGTATTATTTACCTGCCTACATAACTCTTGTTACTATGTACGTTTGAATAGTGGAATGGACACACTCACTATGATTTACATTTGGCATGTTCCTGTGTCCCTCTGATTCAAACTAAAAGGAAGATTTAGCAAAGCGATGGTTTCTTTATCTGTTTTGATAATTTTTTAGCAATTTACGTGTTGTTAATATTACATTTACTAGTTTTAGAAGAAAAATATTGTCCCGTAATTAGAACCAAAGTTGTTTTGCAATGTTTTGGATGAATTGCAGTTAGCTTCCGCAGTCATTAATCCACTCCTCTTACAGTCTAAATCGATCATACACTACACATCCATTACAAAATAAATAAGCATATGTCGATCATACCACACTATTTGCACAGGTACTCCCTAAAGGCCTAAACTAACTTAGACCCTAGACATATCATTTATAGCATAAGCTAGAATGAGTTTCTTATGTCTATTTTGATCCATTCATCACATGGCTTGCTTTTGAGTGTTGACAATAGCACAGGTTGGGAAAAAACTTCTCAAATCATAACTGAACCAGTAACGGAGCTTGTCACTCCGGATGGATGCTAAACATCACGAAATGCCATCCGCGGCCTCATACCAAAGCATGATAACAACATTAGTCGGCTCACCAACATGCATTACATCCATTGGTCGGGTACCCCGACAGCACATCCTACCAGTTTTTCTACGAGCAGATGAAATGAGAGGTCCTTTCTTCTGTGATTCTGAATTGACTTAGTTAATGTTTGGCTGCTGCGAGCGAAGGTCTAATTGAGATTTCAATATCACCATATGGTTCTCCTTGTTGGACATCAATGTAACCACAACTCTTCAGAACCTGTAGAATACAGGCGCACCAAAATCAAGACAAGTACCTGCTGCTGAAAAAGTAATTACAGCAATTGTCTTCCAAGAAAGAACCCCAGAAGCAACTTAACTATTACCATTGTCTCCAAGAACATCCATGAAGCTTGCTTTCTAACTTTCCCTTCCAAGATTCTACTCAGACTAAATTTGCCAGGCTGCTCTTCAGGTGGGGTTGAAGGCACATGGTCTCTGAAGAAATGTGCAACAGCCCTAGAGTGGCATATATAAAGTCACAACTTGGGATCAGCTCAAACAGGTATCATTACCTTGTCCTAGCAGACATGCTTGCTAATCCGGTGGTAGCACTAGATATTCCGCCAGGAGTACTTATGAGCCCTGGAATCTCTGGCTGATCATCATAATCATCACTGATTGGAAACAGGGACACCATACGATCAGAGTCAAGAGTACTTTGTCCAGGTAATGAATAGTTTCTGACAGAAGAAGGTATTTCAGGGACACCAGTCCCTCCAAACCCAGACTCTGGAGTTTGACGGACTGTTTTGAAAGGAAAATCATCTTCTCTTATTGGACATGGCATATCTACTGTGGAGAAATGAGGGAACTCGGGAATCATATCTTCAGCTCGTGCTGCACCGACACCTCCTGGTGACTTGGGGGTGTGCTGAGGTTCAGGCTGTGCATCTGAATTTCTTGGAGATTTAAGGGTCAAATCATCTTCAGGCAGTGTATCTTCATTTCCATGAAACGTTGGGGTGAGCTGTCTTTTAGCAGGAGCATCCTGACTACCATCATAACCAATCATGGGTTCACAAGAGGCAGACTCAGCATCAGGGTCACTCACACAGGGGAAGTTTCTCTCGTATATTACATGCAGGTCAGTACACATCCCTAAAAAGGAGTAAATTCAGGGCATAATTTTTGAAGTGAAGGCAGAGTAAACCTTTGAAATCCAAGAGCATACTAACTTACCTTGCAGTAAGGGTTCAAGCTGTTAGAATATGCGTCCTTTGGGCTGGTCAGGACCCTAATCGGCGCGGGACTGTTTGGATTAGATAGATATGGCAGGCCAGATCGATACGGATACAGCAAGGACTCTTGATCCTTATAGGACTCTTGATCCTTGCCTGTATATATATATGTAATTGTACCTTGCCTCATATCAATCAATCCAATCTATTCCTGATTATACTTTTCTTCATGGTAATCAGAGCCTAGGTCAATTTTTTCTCTCTCTCTCCGCTGCCCTAACACGCGCGCCGACTCCTCGCCGTGCTGCGCCCCCTTCCCTCCCCTTGCGCACGCCCGCGCAACCAGATGGCGACAACGCCTCCCTCCCCCAAGGGCCCCAAGGGCCAGCCCGTCGATGCCGAATCCTCTGCTACCTTCCAGGAGGCTGACATCGCGCAGCAGCAGGCCGAGGCTCAGCGCCTGGAGCACGAACGTCTGGCTGCGCGCGACGCCGCCCTGCTCCACGCGAAGGAGGCCGAGGAAGAAGCCGCTGCTGCCGCCGCGGAGCGTGACGCGGCCGCCCAGCGCGCGCGATGCTCTGGCTCGCGCGGCTCAAGCCCGCGCTGCCGCTGCAGCCGCCAGCCCACCCACGGGGCCCTCTGGTCCCCCCCCTGGCAGTGCCCCTACACCCGTCGTCGATCTCCGCGCCGCCATGCTTCATCATGAAGCCGTGGCTCTGCTGCAGCTCCACTCCCAGGCGGTCGCCGTCAACAACATCCGCAATCACGTCACTACTCTCTTGGACGTTGACTCCGGCAACTTCAATCGGTGGCGTGATCAGTTCTTGCTCATCCTTGGCAAGTTCTCCCTGCAGGATCACGTCACCACGGAGCCCCCAGTCCCGATTTCTCCCGACTGGGATCGGATGGATTGCGTCGTCAAGGCGTGGATCATCGCCACCCTCACCGACGATCTGGCAGAGATCATCTCCGCCCAAGGCTCCACCGCCCGCCATGCTTGGCTTGCTGTCGAATCTCAGTTCCTCGGCAACCGGGAGGCTCGCTCCATCCACCTGGAGACGCGTTTCCGGAACTTCGTTCAGGGCGATCTTTCTGTCACCGAGTACTGCCGCCAGTTGAAGAAGATGGCGGACGATCTCAACGCCCTCGGCGAGGCCGTGACCGACCGGACCCTTGTCCTCAACGTCATTCGCGGCCTCAACGAGCGTTTCAGTCATGTCGGCACGCTCCTCCGTCGCGCACGTCCCTTCCCTTCCTTCCTAGAAGCACGCGGCGACCTCATCCTCGAAGAGCTCACCTTGGCGAACAGGAAGGACGCTCCCGCCACCGCTCTCGCTGCCACCTCTACGCCCAACACCTCCAGCAGCACGCCTGCGCCCTCCGGCTCGGGTTCCAGCAATGCTGGGGGCAGCTCCAAGCCTTTCAACAACCGCCGCAACAAGCGCAACGGCGGCAACAAAAGCAGCAGTAGCGGCGGTGGTGGCCAGGGGACGCGACCTCCTGCTGGTGGCAACCAGCAGCAGTCCACCAGCGCGCAGCAACAGCAGCAGCCTGCCCCCGGTGGTGGTCGCTCCTGGCCCAGCTACTACAACCCCTGGATGGGCTCGATCCAGATGTGGCCAGGAGGCCCCCGCCCTCCGTTAGCACCGATCCCAGTGCCCCCTCACCTCCAGGCGCAGCAACAGCAGGCGCACCAGGAGGCGCTCCTCGCACAGCAGCAGCAGCAGCAGGCCTTCGTCACCCACAGCCAGGCTGCTGCCCCTGACGGTGCTGCACACTGGGTTGCCCCGGGTACTACAACCCCGTGGCTGGCCTTCCCTCCTGGGATCCGACGGCGCTTGCCTCCGCCTTCAGCACCACGTCCCTGACTCCACCTTCGTCCGGCGACTGGTATTTCGACTCAGGTGCTACCTCCCACATGACATCCCAGTCCTCCTCTCTTTCACATATTCTTCCTTCACGGTATCCTACTCCTTCATCTATTGTCGTAGGTAATGGTTCCGTCATGCCTGTCACTGCTACTGGTTTTACAGAGTTGTCTCCTTCTTTGCGTCTTAATAATGTTCTCGTGTCACCACAACTTATTAAGAATCTCATCTCTGTCCGTCAATTTACTATCGACAATAATTGTTCTGTGGAGTTTGACCCTGCTGGTTGTTCTGTGAAGGTTCTTCCCTCCCGGACCGAGATCGTCAGGTGCAATAGCTCCGGGCCGCTGTACCCTCTGCGCCTACCTCCAGCTCACTCCCTTGTCGCTCAGGCTTCTTCCCCGCTGTGGCACCGGCGACTTGGCCACCCTGGTCATGAGGCGTTGTCCAAACTTGCGTCCAGCACTTCGTGCCATATTAGTGATTGTTCAGATTTGTGTCATGCTTGTCAGTTAGGGCGTCATGTTCGTTTGCCCTTTTATGCGTCCACCTCTCGTGTGTCTAGCAAGTTTGATCTCATTCACTGTGATCTGTGGACCTCCCCGGTTGTCAGTGTCTCTGGTTATAAATATTACTTGGTTATACTTGACGACTACACTCATTACTTGTGGACATTTCCTTTGCGCCTCAAATCTGACACTTTCAGCACGCTGGCTCAGTTCATCACCCATGTCTCCACTCAATTTGACACACGTGTCAAGTCGGTCCAGTGCGACAATGGGAAAGAGTTCGACAACTTGAGTACTCGCCACTTCTTCCTCGCTCAGGGCATCCATCTTCGCATGTCCTGCCCCTACACCTCGTCTCAGAACGGTAAAGCTGAACGCATTATTCGTACCATCAATAATGTCATTCGCTCACTGGTCTTTCAGGCATCTATGCCTCCCTCCTATTGGGTGGAGGCCCTCTCCACAGCCACTGTCCTCCTTAACATATTGCCTACCAAAACTCTCCAGCTCTCTACACCCCACTTTGCATTATTTGCAAAGCTGCCTACGTATGATCATCTTCGGGTTTTTGGTTGCAAATGTTATCCAAACATATCTGCCACCACACCTCACAAACTCGCTCCCAGGTCTGCTCTCTGTGTCTTTTTAGGCTACTCCTCCCACCATAAAGGATATCGCTGCCTTGACCTTTCCAGCAATAGAGTTATCATCTCCAGGCACGTCATCTTTGATGAAACGACCTTTCCATTTGCTGAACGTCATGGTCCTAGCACCCCGGCCGACCTCGAGTTTCTTGATTTTACTGATGATGTGGTGCCAGCTCCTATTGGACCCTCGCCCACTTTGTTTCCTGCAGGCACGTCTCCCAGCACCTCCGACGCTCCTGCTGTCCCTGCCGGTCCTCGTGTGGCCGACCTTGGGGCACCTTATGGCGACACCAGCGCCCCTGCCGGTCACTCTGTGACTGTGCCTGGGGCGCCCGAGGTTGCTGATGACTTCCTGGTGTCGACGCTCTACATCCCACCGGCGCTCCGGTCACCGGGGCCTCCTTCCGCGCCACACGCGGCATCCGCGACGGGGCCTCTCTACGTCCCGCCAGCCCTTCGTGCTGGCGCGTCGTCACCTACGTCGTCGACGGGTTCAGCGCCACCACAGGCGCCCCGCGGGCCTCCGCCAGGATTTCCGCCTCTTCGCCCCGAGCGCCTCTTCGAGCACCACTACAGCCGCCGGCCTCGACCTCCACCTGTGCCCGCATCGCCAAGTACTACTGCTGCCTTGCCTAAGGGTGCCGTTCCTGTTCGCCCCGTGAGCAACCAGCATGCTATGGGCTCGCGGGCGAAGAGTGGTTTTCGGATGCCGGCCACTTATCACACCGTCTCGCTCTCTCCAGTGCCGAAGACTTTCCGCAGTGCTCTTGCCGACCCCAATTGGCGAGCGGCTATGGAAGAAGAACATCGTGCCCTTCTGCAGAATGACACCTGGGCTCTCGTACCTCGCCCCCCTCGGGCCAATGTTGTCACTGGAAAGTGGATCTTCCGGCATAAGTTCAAGTCTGATGGTTCCCTTGAGAGGTACAAGGCCCGCTGGGTACTCCGTGGTTTCACTCAACGTCCTGGTGTGGATTTTGATGAGACTTTCAGTCTGGTGGTGAAGCCTGCTACTGTCCGCACAGTGCTCTCGCTGGCTCTTTCACGCAACTGGCCCATCCACCAGCTCGACGTTAAGAATGCCTTTCTCCATGGGACTCTGAATGAGACAGTGTATTGCCAGCAGCCCTCCGGGTTTGAGGATCCAACTCGTCCTGCGTATGTCTGCCTGCTCAAGAAGTCTCTCTACGGCCTCAAGCAGGCCCCACGTGCTTGGTACAGTCGAATGGCTACCTACCTTTCTGTCCATCGGTTTTGTTGAAGCTAAGTCAGATACATCACTCTTCATTTACCATCGTGGCTCCAACACAGCTTATTTGTTGCTCTATGTGGATGACATTGTCCTCACAGCTTCCTCTTCTGATCTTCTTCGGCGGATCATCTCAGCCCTGCAGCGAGAGTTTGCCACGAAAGATCTGGGAGAATTGCATCACTTCCTCGGTATGCAGGTTCAGCGAAGCAGTGCTGGTTTACTCCTCTCCCAGCGACAGTACATGTTGGATATTCTGGATCGCGCTGGTATGGCAGAATGCAAGCCTTGCTCTACTCCAGTTGACACCAATCCAAAGATTGCTGCAGCTGACGGGGCCCAAGTGTCTGATGCCACAGACTTTCGCAGTCTTGCTGGCGCCCTACAGTATCTGACATTCACCCGCCTGGACATTGCGTACGCCGTTCAGCAAGTGTGCCTTCATATGCACGCCCCTCGAGAGCCTCATCTTGCTGCCCTGAAGCGGATTCTCCGGTATATCCGAGGCACACTTCACCTTGGTCTACTGCTGCGACCATCTTCCTCTACGGATCTTGTCGTTTACACCGATGCTGATTGGGTTGGTTGTCCAGACACTCGCAAGTCCACCTCGGGCTATGCGGTGTTCCTTGGTGATAACTTAGTCTCCTGGTCATCCAAGCGGCAGAACACAGTATCAAGATCCAGTGCTGAAGCTGAGTATCGCGCAGTGGCTAATGGAGTTGCAGAAGCCACCTGGCTGCGACAGCTTCTCATCGAGCTGCACACGCCCCTTCGGCGCGCCACGCTGGTGTATTGTGACAACATCAGCGCAATCTACATGTCCTCCAATCCAATTCAGCATCAGCGTACCAAGCACATTGAGATTGATCTTCACTTCGTTCGAGAGCGAGTTGCCATTGGTGATCTCTGTGTCCAGCATGTTCCTACCACTTCACAATATGCGGATATCTTCACTAAAGGGCTGCCTTCTTCGGTCTTCACGGAGTTTCGGTCCAGTCTAAACGTGCAAAGTGGCTGACGTTTGGACTGCGGGGGTGTGTTAGAATAGGCGCCCTTTGGGCTGGTCAGGACCCTAATCGGCGCAGGACTGTTTGGGTTAGATAGATATGGCAGGCCAGATAGATACGGATACGGCAAGGACTCCTGATCCTTATAGGACTCTGGACTCTTGATCCTTATAGGATTCTGGATCCTTGCCTGTATATATATGTAATTGTACCTTGCCTCATATCAATCAATCCAATCTATTCCTGATTATACTTTCCTTCAGATTGTTCCATTTCCTCAGCTTTTGTGCTGTCACAAACAGCTTGTTGTACAGGATGTGGAAAGGTTCATGGTGATTTGAAGTTTCTTCCCATGCCTTTAGCACCACCTCTTTGAATCCTGGGAGTTTAACCCAAAAATTTTCAAAACGGAATGTCCTCGGTCGACGCGGGCCACTCTGATTGGAGAGTAGAAGCAGGGCATGGTCTGATAGAGAGGTGGAGAGAGCGTGAAGAACATGTGTGTTGAACGTGGAGTCCCACTCGGCGTTGCAAAACACTCTATCAAGCTTCATCAATGTTGGTTGGCTTCTCTCGTTGCTCCATGTAAATTTGCGATTTTGGAGGTGAATCTCCTGGAGGTCGCATTCATTCAAGGCCTCTCGAAACTGTCGCATTAGTTTGTGGTTTAGTCTTCTATTGTTTTTGTCAGCCACTTTGTAAATTAAGTTAAAATCGCCGAGGAGTAGCCACCGCGTGTTGCTTGCTGGTTTGAGTGCTTTTAGTTCCTCCAGGAACCTTTGCCTTGCACGGTGCCTAGTTGGCCCATAGATAACAGAGAGTCGAAATTTTGTTGAACACTCTTTAACTTCAACATCAGCCGATAGGTGGAACTCTCCGATGACGCAGTTGGCTAAATTGATAAAGTCATTATTCCAGAGAATGACAATTCCTCCTCGTGTTCCAAGGACACCAGTCGTCGGCTTGATCACAAAGCTGCGCAAGCGAAAGCCACCCTGGTAAGCAGCGGTGTGCTGATCCAGGGAGGCTAGTTTTGATTCTTGCAGGCATACGATGTGGCATCTTGTGGCTGCCACTGTTTGGTGCACAACATCTTTCCTATCTTGACGGTTCAAACCGCGAACATTCCAGCATAATACATCCATGTTTGGTCCTCTCATCTGGGAACACAAAAAACTCTACAGGCGCCCCAACAGAAAGTATGCGTTTGAGGCAGCAGCAGCTTGTAAGATTGTCTAGGAGCGAAGAACAGCATGTAACGCACAGGAGAACTGTAATTTGATGGAGAAACAGCAGCAACAGCAAGCACATCATGGAGCTTGGGAATTGCCTTACATTGAACCCAGAAGAAACACACAGCTGGGAGTTGCCTCAGAGTACTAGGCCCTGATGGCTATACCAAACTACTATGATAAGTTCTCAAATGGCGAAGCAGTCTCACCTTAGGTAGTACATCACACGAGCTGAAATTAAAAGGTTGCAATAGCAGAGATTTCAAGTCTGGATACATAATGATAACAGAGATTGAACTCGTTGGCCATCTGGTGGGTTCTTTCAGGTAGCAGCAGGCAGGATTGCTTCCTGGAGGTCGGCGATTCCATCACCCGCCAGATCAATAAGGGCCTCGTTTACCTCCATTGTTGGGTCATCATCCAGGTTGAACATCTCGGCAAGCGCAGCAATCACCTGGTCCGGTAGTGGCCCATTGAACATGGCAACAAATTCCTGCAAGGAAGTTTCAGCAGGTTGGTGGTCATCTTGCAAGAGCCCCAACTTCTTGCACAGGTTCTGTTGTGCACGCTGCATCTGCGACATGGGTCGATTTTTGGCAAGGCGTGCACTGCGACGTACCGATGACATGTCGAAGACTCGGCGCTGGCGTCTGCGTCGTTGTACTGCTGGTGGTGCTTTCAATGGGCTGGGGTTGTTCTGAATGATTGGCGGCGTCACGTTGGCAAAGAGAGCAGCAACCCCTGTTGGCGATTGTTCCTCAAGAGGAGGCCTGTTACTATCAGCAGGATAAGCTGTTTCAGGGACATTAGTATTCTGAATGTTCATACCTGCAAAGAGTGCTTGAAAGCTTGTCGCCTGCAAGTTGACAGTTGGTGAGGTTGGCTCTGATGTCTGTTGCATGTTGATGGTCGGAGGGGCAGGCGCATATGCCCCTGTCGATTGAAGCTGCAGCTGCTGTAGGGCCTGGTCCACCGCGTCGATGGAGCACACAGCTGCCGGCAGCGCAGCTGTTGGTAGAGTTGTTGTCGCGCCTTGTGCCGGAATGTCTCGAAGAAGGCGCGCGAAGATGGTGGACGTTGGGACTGTAGTAGTCGGCGCAGCGTGCTTCGGTGGGGCGGACGAGGCTTCATTCCCGTTGGGGGCCATAACGCCTCCGATGGTCGGGTTACCTTCCCATCGCCCGAACAGCTGATGATACGCTGTATGGCGTCTTGGAGCGCTGCAGCATGGACCCTGAATAGGTCCTGGAGCCTGCAGTTCTGCACATTCTGTAGAAGGCTCAGCTGTGGCAGTGCCTCTGGAAGGTCTTCAGGCGCCTTGGAAACATCCTGTTGGCGCCCTTGGTGCCTCCCGCCCTGTCCCCACACTCGATTGCGGGGCGAGCGGGAGCGCTCGCGGTACAGCGGAGCATTATCGTTGTAGCGGTCCCGATAGTCGCGGCCACGCCCACGAGCATCGCGACCCCCATGGTCGCGGTCATCGTGGTCCCCGTCATCGTCGTGGTGGCGCCTGCGGTTGTGACCTAGGTCATAGCCCGGGTGGTCGTTGTTGTACTTGCTTCTGGAGCGACGGTCGTCATGGCGTCGCTCAGCCTTGCTGCCATCGCCACGTTCATTGATGTCATGGCTGGAACGCGGGGGTGGCGGGTGGTGGGGGAATTCCTCAAAAGCTCGCGGCGGCACCTGGTTACCATCAATGACACCCAAATGCCATTCTGGGAGGCGACGCTTACCAGGGGAGAATTTTCCATTGCTGTCGACGGTGGACATGGTGTAGTCGTGGATTTCTTCAAGGTGGATGATGACGCCATGCTTGCGCCCATGCTGCCAGTACTCTGGCGGCCTCCGACACCATTATGGATGCCAGAACCGGATCCTTGGCCCGACTGGTGAAGGTCAGCCAGACCTTCTTGGGGATGAGGCTCGGATTCGCGGTCCAAGCCCACAGGTCCACCGTCTTCGTCTCAGTTGGATGCAGAAGGTTGGTTTCAATGGTCTCCAGAGCACAACGCCTGCCGATGATCCTCTCCACAATCTCTGCATCCCAAGCATGGTTCGGGATGCCGTCGAGGCAGAGCTTGACCCTGAAAAGCAAGGTGACGGCGAGGGCGTTCTTTAGGCTGCGCCACTTGATGAAGTGGATGTGGATGCCGTGGCGCTTGGCGAAGCCCTGCTTGAGGGCCTGGACGCAGTGGTGGCGATGCTAGAACTTGATGAGGAAAGTCTTGGGGAAGTGCTTGGTGACGGTGACCTCGCCATGACGTAGCCTGAACTCGTTGCGCAGCGCCGTCTCCACCTCCTTGGGGCCCGTGCCTGGCGGTGCCGTCATGGCCCAGGACACAGCTGATGTGTCTTCCCACTCGCGCAGATTCGCATCGATGGCGTAGGAGGTTGGGATGAGGCAATCATCCTCTTCCGGGCGGGTCGCCGGATCCCCTAGCATCGCCATGGCAGCCGAGGTCGAAGTCGGGGGCGGTGGCGGGAGGACGTCGTCCCTCAGAGCCGGGAGGGGTCGCAGCGGCTTGCCCGAATTTCTCTGGCCTTGCTCGGCAGTCACGTTCCCTGTGGCCGGAGCATCGACAGCGGAAGCAGCGGACAGGATCTCGGCAATAGGCAGCTCTGTGGTCAGGCGCGAGACACACAAAACATCTCCCGTCTGTTTTGCTACGGAACACGCTTAGAGCAGAGGGAGCTTGGAAACTTGCTTCGCTTGAATGCGCTTCGCGGCGATGTGGCCCTGGGCGTCGGGTCGTTGGGGAGGGAATTGAATTCCGCCACCAATATTTCTTTCGTACCTCGTTCCAGCCCGGCTCTGGTGAATTGAATTCTCCTGGGCAGCGGCTCCCCCGTTGCGGCTTCTGCTGTCAGCTGCAATGCGATGCGACGGATTGCCAGTACCAGCCCCGCGGCGAGAGGGCGAGGCCTCGGCGAAGACTGGCTTGTGATAAGTGCCCCTCCTGGGCGCCGAGCTGCGACATGACGGAGCGCCAGGGCCGGCCGCGCGGCGATGTGACGAGGCTTGAGCGGTAACACGGCTGGAGTAAGAGCTCCTCCTGGGCGCAGTAATGACGGATTTGAGACGCCGGTGCTGAGGTTGGTGAAGCGCGTCCTTTTGCTTGAATGCGGTTGCCCCTGTTCTGACTACCTCAGCGAAAGAGATCTTCTTGGGCCTTGCCGGTGTGGAATCCGGCGTGGCAGGAACCACTCGGTCGTCGTCAAGCTCCGGGCGGCGCGTCTCGAGCGGGGGTGGCGGCGGCGTGTTGACGGAAAAAAAAAAGTCAGATCCGCTCCGGTCGAGGTAGCTGCTGGGCTGCGAGGGCTGTCTAGGCATGGTAGAGTGTCGGAAGGCACTGGGGCTGAACGGATCTGGGAGGTGGGGCTTGGGCGGCGGAGGATTTGGCGTGGCGGCGGGTTGCGTACGGTCGTCGCCCGTGGGGGGGACACAGCGGGTTGGGCGAACATTGACTTAATAAATCCTTATGGAACAAAAGAATCTACGCATGGGTTCTTAAAAAATAAAAATAATAATAAAAAAAACCTCAACAAAGGCATTTTTCTCGCATCGACTTGCGCAATGCTGAGGGGCAACATAATGTACCATCGCATGAAATTCCACCAAAAGAATCAAGACTTTTCTGCACACAGCGCAGCCATTCCCCTTTTGCCCACCAGAACAAGAGGAGTCTCTGACAACGAACGAAGAGAAAAAAAAACTTTTCTTGGTTCTAGCAGCGGACGGCAGAGAATTAACGACGAAAGACAGCGTCTTTGAGTGAGCGATCGAGGGGGAGGAGGCCAACGGACCTGCGGAGGAGGTGATGTCAATACCATCGATCTGCGGCTTCTTGATCTTGCGCTGGAGGTGCGCGGCAATCCACACGGTGTGCAGCGCGCTCTTCCGCTCTAGGATCGTGTGCGAGTAGAACATCCTCTCCGATCCTCTACGGGTAGCCGACGGCGGCGGGGTTTAAGCGGGGTTTCTCTTCTGGCAGCCGTGGTGGAGGCGACGACGGGAGGGCGACGAGACACAACGGACGAGATGGGCTTGCGAACAAGGCAACAAGCTATTACCGGGGCGGAGGAGGGGGAAGCTTTTGCTGGACGGTTTCCGGACGTCGCGGCGGGGCGGGAGGGGAAATCTCATTCACTGGTGGGCCCGGATGGGCGGCTCCTTGCGATGGAAGGACAATGTCAGTTCTGCGATGTGTTTTTCCCCTGCGCTGCGCAATGAGGGTTCGTAAGTATTTTTTTCCTTTTATTATTTTGTGATGTGATGTGCGGTGAGGACAAGTTTATATTTTATTTTTCATATCCTACGGTTGATATGCAAATTTCCATTTTTCGTTTAGGCTATTGTATCACCAAAGTACTTCCTAAACGTTGACCGCCACGTTTTATTAGATGTCAAATGAATTTAACTTGATTTATTAAAAATATAGACAATAATTATATCTCTAACTAAATTTATTAAAAACTATATTCATATATCTATCCATGATATTAATTTTGTATTATAAATATCAATATTTTTAATATATATTTAGTCAAAGTTATTTCTCAAGAAGCGTAAATGACACACGTTGTTTAAGGACGGAATAAGTATTATAAAACTTAGCTCGAATGAACTAGCATTGATCATCTTTGATAATCATTTAGCGTTAGCCCTCTAATGCATATATACTAGTATAATGCTCGTGGTAACGCAACAGTTTTATCTAAAGAAATACTTTTAAAACAACTAATTTATTTTTATAGAGTTTAACTTTTTGCACAATAACATTTGAGCTTATATCTACCCTACTAATTCATCATCTTCAGCGAAAACAGCTTCATTTGTAGCTTCGCCGGTATAACAGATTCTTTCCGAGAGCTAAAGTTGTTTTTTGGACCGTTTGACAAAACAGCTTCTCCTTCCCGTAAAAAAGAATGAAAGGTCCAAAATACCCTTTTTATTTTTAATTTGTTCTTCTCCTTTTTCTCTCTTCTCTCTTTTTATTTCTCTTTTTCTATTGTTTTCCTCCGTACCTTCTCAGATAGCATGCCATAACTCCCGACCTCCCCTTCGCCTCACATCGCATCCCCGCGCTTTCCCGCGTCACCCTCGCCGGTCCTCCCGGGCGCCTCCGCGCATGCCTAAAGATGACAACGGGAACCTGATCCTCGACCCCCGCGGGAAATTCCCCTATTTGGGGACGGAAAAATATTTCTCCCCACGGGAATAGAAATGGGAGAAATTTGTCAACCGTCGGGCTGACGGGGACGGGTGACCATTCCCCTCGTCCAATCCCCCGGGGATCCCCGTTTATATATATATATATATTAAAAACGCACTATTGATTTACCGTGGAACTTAAATCAAAAGGCCCAATTTGGCCCATTGCCACACGAAGCCATGCTCAGCCCTAGAAAGCCACCGCTTGCCCAATCCATCCAACCTTATCCGATGGACATGGAGTCTGGTGGCACTGTCGGTCTGTGGCAGGCTGGCGGCCGTCCAGAAAGCACATGCTCGCTCTAGTCTCTGCAACAAAGTCGCCGAGGAGCAGGGCGTCGCTGTGGGTGCAAGCAATGGAATTGCTCCGTGCCGGCGACTGAGAGAGCACGCAGCGGCGCGCGCGCGTCAGTACTCAGCAAAGCATCCATGAGCTCCGACATTGACGGCTCATGACCCTGGAACAGCTAGGCGCCTGTGAGTTCCTCTAAATTCATCTCCAAGATTTGCAACGGGAAGCGAAGCTCCTGTCTCCAAGCTCTGCACCGCAGTTCATCTGTTCAAGACCATGAGTGCAGGCGGCCATGGAGGAACACGAGAGCACATGAAAGCGGGGACGGGGAGCCCCGACCGGGATTATTCCCCGCGCGGGGACGGGGATGGGGCGAAAGCGCTCCCCGACAGCTATGACGGGGACGCCCCCCGCGGTCCCACCGGCGTGAAGCTCCGGCGCGAAGTTCTAGAGCCTACCTCAGCGGTCATCTTCTCCACGCCCATTCCCACCTCGGCAGCCATCGTCCTTCTCCGCGCTCGTGGCCGTCATCTACGCCCATCTTCTTCGCGTGCGCCCGTGATTTTCGTCCAGGCAGTTCACCCTGCTGCTGATACATCATCATCGTCTCCTGCTCGTGGAAATCTGGCGCCACCCGCTGACCCATCTCCACCACGCTCACCTTGCCGCGGCGCACCGCGACGGTGCCGCACCCGGACACGGTGGCGTCGCGGCAGCGGCCGACGCGCACGGCGCCGCAGCGGGTGACGTCGGCGGAGCCGCACCAGTCGGCGCACCCGCCCACGTCGGCCTCCCGGCACCGGCCCACGCGGAGCTCCCCGGCGCCGCGGACGCGCGCCGCGCCCCCGCAGCGCCGGATCGCCACGGCGCCCGCGGCGCGCTCCACGTCGGCGGACCGGCACCGGCGCACGGCCACGTCGCAGCACCCGCCCGCGCGCACCGCGTCGCACCGGTGTAACGACGCCGCGCCGCAGCCCTCGGCGGCCGCGTACCCGCACCGGGAGAAGCGGACGTCGCCGCCCCCGCCGCCGCGCACCACCACGTGCTGGAGACGGCTCACCTCCAGGAAGATTATAAAAGAGACCGTTCTAACTCAAGTGTCGTCGACCAGCACGTGAGGCCACCAATGGACGTGAGCTGTGGCTACATCATCTACACCCATCTTATTCGCGTGCGTCCGTGATTTTCGGCGGCTGCCTTTTCGGGCGTGCGGGAGGAGGATGATACACGCAATCCTGTCCGTCTAATCTGAGTAAGGATTGACAAGATTTAGAATAAATCTGGACAGTCCATTTTAAATTTGTGATTTGTATGCGTGTACCATTTTGGGTGCGCGAAGCAGGGGCTTCTTAGCGGGGTATGTTTTTTGTGTGGACATAAAAAAGAAAAAGATTTGTGAATTTGTAGGGTAGATTTCAAAAAAGAGAGACGGTCAGACGGGATCTCAAATCGGAGCCTCTTGCCTCGGTCTCCGATGGGATGTCCAGCCTCCTGTTCGCTTGGCTTATCAGTCGGCTTATCAGCCACCGAAACAGTGTTTTTATCTCACGGAAAAACAGTCAAAACATCATCGGTCGCGATTTATCAACCAAAAAACAACCAAACGAACAGACCGAGATCCAAGCTCGGGTTTGCACAATAGGCGTGCCCCAAAACCGATGTTTGCTAGGGTTCATCTCCTCATTTGTTGCAGGATACTATCATGGCTCTTCTCAAAGCCTATGGATGATGGTGCTTTGCTGGTCCAGATGGGGCTGTTTGTCTTGGCTTTCTCTAACATGTCGATTATGTAAGTTGGCAAAAGGCAACTACTCTCGTCGACACGAAGGCTCTCAAAGATTTTCTTATATTTTTTCTTTTTTGCTGAGGGTCTTTGTTTAGTTTCACTACTGGAAATTTAAAATTCCCTCACGTTACACTACCGTCAGGAAAAATAAAAATATCGTCATGAAAATGTTTCATAAAAAGTAAAAATATCGCCATGAAATTTCTTACGGTGCACTTACCGTCAGGGAAAATAAAAATACCGTCAGGGCTGGCTTGACAGGATAATTCCAGTTTTGCCTGACGTTGGTCAGGAATTTCAAGTTTCCAATAGTGTTTGGATGTGGTAGCTTCCTCTTGCGTTTGTATTTGTCTTCATATGTGTACATGTATTTGTGCTTTTCTTAAGTGATAGTATATACAGTGTGTATTGTGACAAAAAAACTACTATCTGGTTTTCGCCTATTCTCTCCTTCAGTCCCCAAAAAAGAGATTTTTAATATATAGATGTAGGTTGATGTTTGCCTTAATAAACACAATTAGATAAAATGCCACAAAAAATGAGACCACAAGAAAAATATTATCTAAATGGACACAAATTCTGAAGTATTTACTCCATCCATTCATAAATGATAATCATATTATACTAGAGAAAAATCAAAGTTTATAAATTTTGATCAACAATTAATCAAATTGTATGAATATTTAGAGCATAGAACTTACAATAATAGATTTGTGTTAAAAATATCTCTAATATAATATTAACGTTTTAGTCACCTATATTATGAGAGAAATTAAAGATTAAAAACTATTTTATATTACTTTTTATCTGGTCTAATATGATTTTTACTTTTAGACGAAGAAAGTGTTTATTTAGCGGTAAAAGCAATGATTCTTGGGTCAAAATTTTTAGATTGATTCTTGGGTCATAGTTAATAACATTATTTATAACAGATAAATAAACTTAAAAATTGGTATATATAGATTGTGCTTCTATGGCTCCACCATGCCGATCAGCACTAACCTAGCCGCAGGGCAACAACTTTTGAGTTGCTTTCTAGTTTAGAATAGCCGCGGGGCAACAACTTTTGAGTTGCTTTCTAGTTTAGAATAGGAAGTATTAATTTAGATCTAAATTGAAGCGAACCCGAAGTAATTTAGGTTAGATGCTCTCTTTTTGTTGATATATAGGGCCTGTTTGGTTCCCTATGACTAAACTTTAGTGGACTAAAATATTTTAGTCACCTTTTAGTACTTCTTGAGTGACTAGTGAAACTAAAGTGTTTAAGTCACCTTTTAGTCAGTTGGTTTGAAACTTTAGTCCCTAAAGTGACTAAAGTTTAGTCCACTAAAATTTAGGAGGTGCCAAACCGGACCATAGAAAGCCGGACACTTTTGTTTTTAATCTATTTTAAATCTTATTTTAACATAATCTCGTCTATTTTTTATTGTTATTTTTAACTCTTTTGGACATGCTAACATGCTTGCCACACGTTGTCATGCTATATTGCGTTGGTAGCACGATTGCCCGGCTAGATAGGGATTTTCTGGATAAGTTTTTCACGTGAAAATCACCATTCAGTATGGACCTATGGTAGACTTTACTGAGCGCATGGACTGTGGTAGCGTAATGCGGTCAAAAGGGTTATAAATAAAAATAAAAAGTTGTTGGGCTATTTTTTTAAAAAAAAAGTGAAAAAGATTAAAAATTAAAAAACATTATGGTCATGTTTGGAAGCCCTGTAAATACTCCTTAACATCTGTAAATAGTAAATTACAGCCCGTAATTTTTTTCCAAGCCAAAATGAAAATTGGTGTTTGGATGACTAGTCAGCGTATTAAAATTATTACAGGTGTTTTGGGCTAAAACCGTCAGAAAAAAATAAACGTCCCTCAAGTTCCGAAAAGAAATACAATAGCAATCAGGCTCGCTCTCGCTCAAAGCCTCGCATGCTCGTCTCGATGGTGGTGCAGCGAGCGCAATACCGAACGGCTAGGAGAGGAATGGCATCAGGGAGAGCGGGTGGAGAGTGAGCTCAACGACAACATCAGGAGAGCAACCGTGGCGTCCGTGGATGTTTGCACCAGATTTTGGGTTAGGACTGAGGAGTGAGCGCTCAGAGTCGGCTAAGGCATTAGGGCCGGTTGGTTAAGGGAGATCGGCTATTTTTCTCTAAGATTAGTTGTTCTCTTCAAGGTCGGTTGTTTACCGCAAATCAGGGAATTCGCAGGTGAAGGACCGATAACGGTGACTAGGGGTGAATGAGAGCCTCAAATTTCTCAAAGAAATGTTCGGGACACTCTTCCAAAAAACAGCCCAACAAGCAAACTTACCCACAGAGCAAGATCACGACCCTAGAGAGGGTGGATACCTTTGGTGATGACCAAGATGTACAGTGGATCTACTAGAAACCAAAAACTCAAACCGAGACACCGATAGTGAAGCTCTCAACTGTAGAGAGAAGAGATAAGAGCTCACCCAAAAATACTCATGAGAACTGGTCTCAAAAGTACTTCATCAAGTTAACTGCGTGATTACGAAACCAAAGCAACAAGCGGAACTCAATTTGGAGTTCGGACGACGCGACAACAGACAAAACAACGAGACACAACAGGGCATCGGACGCTGAAGCCCTGGGCGTCGGACGCACCGAAGCACAGCGTACGATGCAACAACAGAGAGGTTCCCAAGAGTGGTTCAGACCATCGAACGCGTCCGATCAAAGGCCGTCGGACTTTGCCGGTGTTCGAAGCAAAGAACACAAAAAATCCGAGAGCAAACAGAGAGCTCCAAGGGGCGTCGGACCCGTCCGACGCACACCTAGGTGAGTCCGATGCTCAAGGACAGCAGCAGTACTCAACCCATCGGACTCTGCCTGAAGGTGACGTCAACGTCTGAAGCTAGTGTCCGATGCAAAACTCTCAAGAACACATGACCGTCGGATGCATTGTTGGTATTTCTTATGACTATTGAATAAATCCGCAAGCGCACAGATTATACCGTTGTAGCACTTCACCTAGGAGTATTTCAAGGTATCGTAATTTATATTTTCCCAAGGAAAAGTTGGGCTAGAAATAATAACTAGAGAGAGATCCTAGAGAGCACCTCAACTTAGTACCAACTAGTATAGGGGGGTAAACGATAAATGTGATTGGAAGGGTTGATGAATGAACAAGCCAAGGTAAATGATAGCTTAGGATAACTAGTAAGTATAGCTAGGTGGGAGGACAACGAGAGATAGGGACTCCTGTGTAATTCACTTCTACTTTATTGTACTTAGCCAATTAATTAGTCTAAACACAATAGTATACCTCCTCAATACAAGTATGCTAAGCGAGAGGATATATCAGTAGGAGAGCAAAATTCCTACCGAACCGCGCTCTCCTTTTATGAGGTCTTACCTTTTAAGAACTTGCCTAAGAACATGTGGTGGAATACAAAGACTAGACAAGGTTGTCACTCTCTTGCTAGCTACCATAAACAATCCGTGCAGCAAGCGGTAACCAAGGGTAAGATGATGTATAAGCACCACGCTTACACACAACTTACTACTTTAATTATGATCTATAACCAAAGCACCCTATGACAGGCAATGATCGCATACGGAAAAGACCACAAGGATCACAGACTATTAATGTAAAGGCTAGTAATAAGCAAAAGCACACAACAATACTATAACTAGTATAGTAATGCTCAAAGTAAATACTAATTAAAGTAGAGGAAAAGTAATATATTGAATAAAGTAAAGTCTTACAAAAGAGAAAATACACAAGAGCTATACCAGACTTCCAGAAGACGACTCCGGAAATCCCGAGTACAACTCGACTAAACTCTAACTCCCATACTATACTAACTACTAAGAGAATTCTAAGTGATTGAGCTTGTAGGCTTGTCCACCATGAGTGAAGAGGGGGGAGTGAGCCTTTATTTATACTGGAAGGTGGAGTATGTGCTACTCCATCGCCACATCATCGATCCAGGAGGCTTAAACTCTCCACCCTTGGATCCACTGCCTCTAAACCGCCTTAGGATGGATGGTCTTGATCTTCAACATGTGTTTAGTGTGTGGGGAGGTCACTAGGCGCAGCACCGACCTAGGGGGTATCGGCCGACCCCCCCCCCCTATGTCAGGTGGGCCCTGCCCCCGAGCTTCTAGAACATGCCCCACTGGTCAGGGACCAAGTGGGGAGGGGGGTGGTGGCCACCCTAGGGTATCAGCTGACCCCCTCCTAGGGTCTCTGGCCCACCTTGGTCTTCCAGAAGGTGTCCCCACATGTCATATGGGTTGATTGGTTCTTCTGAGTTGTTTGTCACGTTGATCTCCTTGATGTGGGCCCATGGATCCATGTGAGTTGCATTTGAGCCGTTGGGAGGAAACACAAGTTGATTCAAGGGCTGTGGATCACTTGGGAGTGCTTCCCCTGGATCATGGGCAGTGTGAGGGCCTGGTGGGCCCAATGGTGGATCGGCCGACCCACTATGTGGGTCCCACTGACCCTCCTTGCTCCATTTCTTCTAATTCTGCATCAAATACTTCATGGACATGTGGAACTTGTTATTTTATAAAATATGCTCATGATATGATTGTCCATTCTTGATCCCGAGGTTGTTGACACTATTTTGGATATATAAAAGTATGTCATTCTTGGTGTCAACAAGATCCCCCAAGCTTAACCTTTGCTCGTCCCGAGCAAACAATTAAATTTAGCCTCGATGGATTAGGAGTTGCTACTATGCTTTATATTTCAAGAGTACTAAATCTACAACAATATACTTCTCTTTTGAATGGAAAAGTTAGCAATAAAAACTCACCCATATTACCTTAGTCCTCCACGGGGCTTATAACTTTATCCTTTGTCTTGGGTGGTTGAGAGATAGAACAACTTGACTTGAGCACTAGTTTTCTTATTCTTTCACAAGTATCATATCGGAGGTTTTGTAATGTTTTGAAAAATAAAACTTAATGATCCTCAAATGGTACTCTCGAGTCGCTCATATGATGTATGATTCCTCACCAAGGCACATATCAAAGTTTGCCTTCTTTTTCATCCTACTCTAAAGGCTTATGTGGAGCTTATAGTTAGAGATAAAAGATGTAGCAAACTTACCTTGCATATATTGTAAATTCAAATTTTGGATCCAAGGAGAGAAGTGTCATACTCTTAGATCAAGATGTGCAAGTGTATGATCCTAAAAACCCCTCGAAGGAGATAATAAAGAACCTAAAGCAGACGGTATCCTACTATAAGTGTGGTCTTAAGAATCCAAAAGAGGTTGCTCAGAAGAGATAGATGTATCCCAACCTCTATTGCTCTCGCGTAAAGCCTTTTTTTTATGCGACAAGAAAAAGTGACTACGAATTCCCCTTTTTGTTTGTGAATCCCTTTTTGTATCCTTTGAGCGCACACCCATAAGTAGCGATCAAGGAAATCGATCAAACGATCCCAATACCGTGAAAGAGAAATTTCCCAAATCCAGGGAAGCTTATCATAAAGGGCTCCAACAAGGGGTTTTATTCGTTCTTTGAGCAAAAAGATAAAGATCGCTTAGATTCGAACCGCAATTGCAAAGGTAATAACTACTATGCCAGCCCAAATCATGATCTTCACCAACTTGGATTTGGTTCTCTCGCAAAAATCACGAGTTGCAGAGATGAGAACCATGAAAAGCAAGATCTCGAATAAGAAAATAGAAACCGAGAAAACCACAAGAGTGAAGACTAGTAGAGTCTCATCTTTTGTCATTCTTTGCTCCTTTTTCACTCAATGATTCATTCAAATTTCCCAACCAAAAAATCTATATGTGTATTCTATGATATTTCTATATATATAGAATATGATATCTAATATGACACCTGATTTGTCAAAGGGATTGGATTGGTGACTTACCCATTCAGTGACTTTGACACTGGACGTTCCAAAAACGGGTACTATCGGATCAGGTGAATTAGAGAATAGACAGATGTCCGTTGGCATTTCAGCTTCTCTTCTCCTTTCAGGGCCTATCCGAAAGATAATCCAGGACCTCTTGGTCCTGAATATCAGAATAGGACGAACGAACCGGCCTCCGCGGATATCTTTGCTTCGGAACAAAACAATTAGCATTAGACTTGGTCAACTGGAATGTGTATTATTCATATGGGAGATCTTCGAATCGAGAAGATCCATCGATCTGAGATGAAGAGAAAGGGCCCATTTTCTTTACTTATTCAGTTAAACCAAGGATTCGTTATGGAAACAGATATCAACAACCATTTCATCAGACATACGTATTTTTGATTATCCGGTGGATTTACATAGTTTCATTAATGCAAATTGTTTGATGTAGTTAGTACTCAGGTTATTCGACGCTCAAGAATTCTTATTTAGGCAGTTCATATCATCCCATACATAGTGTTTTGATCTAAGATTGCAATTCTTCCATGTTTCTGCAGTAGCATATTGTTCCATGGAGCTAGGGTCTAAAATAGGAATCAACAAGTGTTTCCATGACTCTACCACCCAGCCAATCCTGTTCCACTGAATCCCCTCCCTTTTTCATGGCCACATATCTTTACGGTTAAGGAGTGGGAAATCTTTCTCCTGTTACACAAATGAAATGTTTCATTTCATCCGAGAAAAGCCACCTCTTTCTCCACAAACAATATCTTTGTCATTTGATCCAGGA